>CM062280.1:10402123-10829623 GCA_031216635.1 Dissostichus eleginoides
CATTTTAAGCAGTAATTACATAAACTGGGTAAACTGTGGATGTGTTTGGTGAGTTTGTTTGTGTCAAAGTCAGAGAGCCGTGTCTCTCTACAGTGAGAGGTTTTGTACGGCGGCTCAATGACTTTGTATCACTGTGGTACACGTTCGGTGGAGGAACCAGACTGGATGTTGGAAGTAAGTCAAATGTTAATTTATAAGAGAAATGTCTCTTTTTTGTACTTTTTATTTAGAAACTAAGAGAAATAGTTGCCTCTCCATGTCATTGTATAAATTCTTCTCAAATTTTGCACTAAGAGGCTAACTTTACTCAAGCAAAAGACGTTTTAATGTTTTCATGAGAGTTAAACATTGAACAGAATAAATCATTAATTCCACCTTTAATGGTGAAGTAGCATCTTGAGGGCTGGTAGGTTTAGTTCAGTGAGTCAAAGTCAGAGAGCCGTGTCTCTCTACAGTGAGAGGTTTTTGTACGGCGGCTCAATGACTTTGTATCACTGTGGTGGACTTTTGGTGGAGGAACCAGACTGGATGTTGGAAGTAAGTTTCTGCACAAAAACTAAATATGATGTTGTTAAGAGAGATTTAATCTGTTGGAATATTACAGAGATATATTTTATTATTTTAATTGTAATGTTAGATAGTATTAATATCATGTTTTTATTTCTCTTCATCATTGAGCAAAGTCGGAGCAGCTTTTCTTGAAATGTCTTTATACATTCCCAACAAACTGTCATTTAAACAGCTTCAAATGTGAAAGGATAAAACTGCAAATGTTAAAATAATTTTTCCTTAACTTATTTAGAATTTTCTATCTCGGTTCTCCCTTCTGTTTTTGAATAAATTAGGAATACAGTTTTTAAATACAGATGAACAGAGTAAAGATATCGACGGATATTCAAAATGTGTTGAATTCTTTTAGACATTATTTTAAAGTTTGTAAAACTGGGTAGTGATTGAGATTCACATTGAGCACCATTGATTGCTCCATTTCCTGTATTTGTTCATTTATCAACTAAATCATTTAATAATGGTTTGTAGAGTTCAGGTTTTGGATGATTTTGACCACAACTATTTAAAATGTGTCCTAATGTTGTACTTTATTTCCAGTGTAGTCTGACATATTTCAGGTGATTCTGTATGAAGTGTCTCTGTGCTGATTTGCATGAGAGGCTTCTTAAAGGGAAGTGAAACAATGTGTGAGTGAGAGACTGATGGAGCAGAACCAACATCTGACAGAAACTCCTTAAAGGAGAAACGCTCTCACAGTAAAGGTGTCCCAGTGTCTGCTGGTTGATTGACAGCTGTGTGCTCCCTGTCCTCTAATCTGATTGGTGTCTCCTAGGTGATGTCCGTCCCACCCTGACGGTGCTGCCCCCCTCCAGAGAAGAGCTGCAGCAGGGGAAGGCCACGCTCATGTGCCTGGCCAACAAGGGCTTCCCCTCAGACTGGAGTCTGGCCTGGAAGGTGGACGGCCGCAGCAGCAGCAGCAGCTGGGAGGAGAGCAGGAGCCCGGGGTGCTGGAGAAGGACGCCCACTACAGCTGGAGCAGCACCTGAGGCTCCCTGCAGACCAGTGGAGGAAGGTGGGCTCTGTGACCTGTGAGGCCACCCAGGGCTCCCAGACTCCGCTCTCAGAGACACTGAGGAGAGACCAGTGTTCCCAGTCCTGAGCTGACTCACTGGGACTCTGCTTTCTCTCTCACACTGCTCTCAGTCTGCTCTCTGGCTCTCAGGACATGTTTCAACATCAACCTGTTTTTGCTTTGTCGATGGTTTCAACATTTTAAAACAATAAAGATGAATGTGTGTATTTTAAAAGTGGTATGTCTTCTGATTCCCTTTCTCTAAAATATTATATATGTAAGGAACCTCATTCACATTAATTCACAAAAGATTCATCCTAGTTTTATTTTTGTTAATCAAGATTGGTACCAATAACCATAGCATGAACATTTTAATGGTAAACCGCAAAGCTCTCTCTTATCACTAATGTTAAAGTAAATCCATGTGTGATGTTCATATGTTGTTAAACTTTACCTTGAATATATTCCAGGATTATAAAAAGCAGTGAATCATCTGCATAAAGTTAAATAACATGAATCTAAATTGATATTTTACCTATCACTGTGTATATCACCAATTAAACGTGTTTGATCAAGTTTAAGAAACCTCAACTCAGTAAAGACTGAGAAATGTTGACTTTATCTGATAATTTTACAGTTAGAAAGTAACGTTCATATTTTGTCTTTTGATTATTATAGTGTTGAACGTTCAAAACCAATCCCTTTGGCAAGTTACAATATAACTTGTAGAATGTTTAATAAGCACCGTAACTTTCATGATATTTAGTTCTCGGTCACTGTCGGTTGTTTCCGTGAACAGCCGAATGTTGTGTCCAGGTTAATGTCGCGGCCGCAAGGTATTGTGGGACAACATTTTCTGCTTTCCTTTCCTAAAAGAGTGTTTCCTAATCAAAGGAGTGTTTCATAGCCAAAGGCGGCTATAAAGGAAGTTTCAAAGCTCCTTTCCTATCTAGAGAATTCCAACGGCTCATGTCATGGCTGCCACTGAGGCACTCCCGGGTCATTTCACTCCGTTAGAAACCTTCCTAAACTAAACTGACAATTCGAACGCAACTTAAGACCTATTCATCAGCTGTGTTCATGCATTATATAAACATAATGACTCATATGTTGCTGTGTCACATCAAAACAGTTTTTATCCAAAGAGACTGAGTTTGTCTCAGGGTCGGATCACTGAGATTTTATAATCCTCTTTTAGGTTTTAAAATATATATATGTTTAGAGTTCTTCCACTTTCTAGAGATAATCTAAATAACTATAAAACCTTGAATACATTTGAGCAAAAAACGTTAAGTATCATTGATATGTTATAAGTGTAATGTTTTCTGGACTTTTTGAAACATGAAAACTACAAATTAAGCATTCACTAAATATTTCTAAATGAATTTATATTAATGTATTTATTATCGGTTCAAATGTTACTTAGAATATAAAGTTGTAAGGGACGACATTAAAGAGTGGCAATTAAAGCTTTTAGCAAACTTATAATTACTCACAACAACAACAACAAAGTACCTTAATAATAGCAATTGTTTGCATGCTGAAAGTGTTATTTTGTTATTAGTTTAAAATTGTATCTTAATCAAAGATATCTTTGTTTCTTTTTTCTATGCAGCAGGTCATTCAGATCACTTATTTGAGGAGGTTTTTGTACGACGTTGTATCACTGTGTGAACGGGGAGGTACTGCTGACAATAATAATCTCCTGCATCTACAGTCTAACTCCAGTGACGGTCAGAGTGAAGACAGTCCCAGATCCACTTCACCACTGAAACGATTGAAACTCCAGATTGAAGATTTGTAGCCTGATAAACCAAGAGTTTAGGAGCTTCTCCAGGTTTCTGAAGGTACCAGTGAAGGTAACTAACACTTGTACTGGCTGTACATTTGATAGAAAGAGTCTGTCCTGGAACAACAGACAGAGATCCAGGAGACTGAGTCAGGAGGGTTTCTCCTGATGAATCTGGAAAACATGAAAACAGCAGAAGGGTTATTGAGACAAACAGCTTGGAGAAAGATGATCAACATCCAAACAGAAGAGCATCCTCTCTTTAACATGGAGAACAGATGGAAGAAGGTACATGCTGCTTGTCTCAGTGCTTCTCCATCATAGCAGATCATCATGTTGGGGAACCTGGTTGCATCCTGAAGCAAAGTTTTCAGAAGAGAGTCTCACCCTGAACAAGGAGCCCCAGGGTGGCCAGCAGTAGAGTCAGTGACATCATCATTGTGCTGCCGGCGTGTCAGTGGCTCTGAAAGGTCTGGACAGCCGCTGATCACCTCTGGCCTCTTAACGTCTGGGAGCAGAGAGGCAGTACACATATGCAAACACACAGAGTCAGTGAAGTGTAGCTGTCCTCAAACAGCATGGTGTTCCCCCTCAGTGCTGACAGCATTCACTGTTTCATGTTTCACTACATAATGGGCTCTCAAAGATTACTATGTCGAACACAAGTTCATTTGGTTCACACAAAGCAGCAAGTTGAGCCTGTTGGTGAGAAGATTTTAAAGTGTAGAAATATATGTTGTTTAACACACGTGGAAGAAAAAAAGGTTATTGATACAGATTGTTAAAAGGTTTCACATCAGAATACATATTCAGCGTTGCAAGTTTTCTTATACAGTAGCTACTTTAATTTACATGATTCACTTTGACAAAAATGTAAAGTCAGATGTCGGCAATTCATCCTTTTTGTAAATCTAAAACGAGAGTGGCATTAGACAGAATAATGTCTTTAATGGCTGATCACATTATGGTCATTAAGATGAAACAAGGCAGTTTTATATGATGTAAAAATGAATATTATTGGTGGGGAATATAATTGTATGATGAATATACTCAGAGAAGATACCTGAGATGCTGATGCTTTTCTTTAATATCCATAAAGTTGTATTATTAAAATTCTCAGATGCTCCTTTTTCCTCATCTGTTCAAATCTACTGTCTGAAATAGGGCTAACACTTTAGATCAGACATTGACTGTTGAGCAGCATGAAGTGTTGGATTCACATCTGTTGTTTACCGTTTACATTATTTCTTAAGTTGAATCCCAATGTGCTTCAAGCTAAGCTGGAGATGATCATTTACATATTTATTTGTCCATTTAAACTGTGTAACTCCATTTCTTCTTTACTTTCACAGCCATCACTCACTGAAATGTCCAAAGGACTGTTAAATGAACTTTGACCGGCTCTTTGAAAAGATCTCATGTAACAGCTTGATTTGTATTCATGGCTTCACATTAAATAAAGAATCCAGTTTAAGATACTTGTGATCCCTTTTAGAGCTCTGCATGGTCAGACAGCCTCCTTTATCTCTGATCTTCTACAGGGCTGTATCACTAGGAGGTCAGGAACGTCTCATGATCAGGGCTTGCTGGATTTACCTCACTACAGACTTTAAAGTGAAGGTGACTTTGATTTGAAGTCGGGACTTTTGATCTTTGGGAGTCACTCCAGTGAGACAGAAGTGAACACTGTTCAAAAAAGAAGCTGAGGACCCATGAGTTTAGTGTGGCTATTTTTTAGTATTTTACTATGGTGTGTATGAGTTCATTCACTTAATATATTATTAGAAATATTTCACAAGTCTTTGCTTGAAAAAGTGACACGCTTAATGTTGATGAAAGTGTGTGTGTGTGTGTGTGTGTGTGTGTGTGTGTGTGTGTGTGTGTGTGTATGTGTGTGTATGTGTGAACACCCACTGACTGTTGGGGTAATGGAGACTCTGACAGTTGTAAACTGCAGCGTCATCAGTCTGGACTCCACTGATGGTCAGAGTGAAGTCAGAGTTTGATCCACTGCCTGTAAAACGGTTTGAAATCCCTGATTCTCGACTGCTAGTAGAGTGCATAAGCAGTTTAGGAGTTCCTCCATCTCTCTGTTGGTACCAGGCTAAATAGTTCCCATTATGAACCACCTGACTGGTCCGACATGTGATGGAGACGGAGCGTCCCGGAGCAGAGCTCACTGCTCCAGACTGAGTCACTGTGACCTGGCCTCTGGACTCTGAGGACACAGAGACAAAGACATAAAGCAGCGTCATGGTTTTGTCCGCTTCATTTCAGAGGGACGGATGTTCACAGAGGAGAGAAGTTTGATTCTCTGGACTTTACCTGTGAAGCAGCAGCAGAGGAGAGTCCAGATGAGGACGCAGATCAAAGTCATGTTTTTGATGAGGAGGATTTCTATGGCTTCTGTTGTCATGAAGGACAGCTGTCAGTCATCCAGTGTTCAAATCTCAGGACTATAAAAACTATCACTATCATGATTGATGATCATTGTGAACTCATGTCGTTTCACCTGTTTTATTCTGCTCAACATCCTCTCATCCTAGGTTTTCCCTGGCTAACCAAGCATAACCCCTATGTTGATTGGCGGTCAGGTAAAATTAAGGGGTGGGGGCAGGAGTGTTCACAGGATTGTTTTAAGTGTTTGGGAAACATGGCAGTAGGAGGGGTTTCTGGGGAACGTAGTACCGATCGGGTTACTAATACTCAACATAGCCTGGACCGCAATACTCAAACCCCAGATTTAACTTCTGTTCCTCCCTGTTACTATGACCTGGCCAAGGTACTTTGTAAAGTGTGCGCCACCTCCCTTCCTCCTCATAGGCCGTATGATTGTGCCATCAATCTATTACCTGGGGTTCCAATTCCGAAGGGTAGGTTATACTCCATCTCGGGTCCTGAGAAGGAGGCTATGAAGGAGTACATTGACACCTCTCTTTGTGCAGGTCTGATCCGCCTGTCTTCCTCCCCGGCTTGGGCGGGTTTTTTTTTGTGGGAAAAAAGGACGGATCCCTTAGGCCATGCATTGATTATTCTCCTTTAAATGACATTACGGTTAAGAACAGGTATCCGCTCCCCCTCATGGCTACTGCTTTTGAACAACTTCAAGACTCTAACATTTTTACCAAGTTAGACTTGCGTAATGCCTACCATCTGGTGAGAATTCGTGAGGGGGATGAGTGGAAGACCGGTTTTAACACACCCACAGGGCACTATGAGTATCTCGTCATGCCATTTGGTCTCACCAATGCTCCAGGAGTTTTTCAAGCACTCATTAACGATGTTTTAAGGGAGTTTTTAAACCGTTTTGTGTTTGTATATCTCGACGATATTTTAATATACTCACCTGACAAAGACTCTCATGTTCACCATGTACGTCAGGTCCTCCAAAAACTCCTGGAGAACAAACTGTATGTGAAGGCAGAGAAATGTGAGTTTCATGCTAAGACTGTATCCTTCCTAGGCTTTATCATAGCTCCTGGTCGGATCCAGATGGACCCAGCCAAACTCAGTGCGGTGGCTAAGTGGCCTACGCCAGACAACCGCAAGGGGTGCAACGTTTTCTGGGCTTTGCTAACTTTTTCAGGCATTTCATCAGAAGTTTCAGCGCCATTGCTTCTCCCCTTCATGTTCTCACATCCCCTCAGGTGCCTTTTGTGTGGTCTCCTCAGGCCGAGGAGGCTTTCCGCCGTCTCAAGGAGAGGTTCACCTCAGCCCCCATCCTCATCGTCCCCGACCCAACTCGTCAGTTCGTGGTAGTGGTTGACGCCTCAAATGAAGGGGTGGGGGCTGTCCTGTCGCAGCGGTCCAAGGAAGACAACAAACTTCATCCCTGCGCCTTTCTCTCCAAGAAACTCTCCTCTGCAGAGCGGAACTACGACGTGGGGAACCGTGAGTTGTTGGCGGTAAAGATTGCTCTGGAGGAATGGAGACATTGGTTGGAGGGGGATCAGCTCCCTTTTATAGTATGGACCGACCACAAGAATCTCGAGTACAGTAGGAAGGCTAAAAGACTAAATTCTCGCCAATCAAGATGGTCTCTGTTTTTTAACTGTTTTAACTTCACTCTGTCTTACAGGCCGGGGTCCCAGAACGCCAAGCCGGATGCCCTGTCCCGTTTGTTTGACCCCGAGCCGGTTGCCAAGAAGCCTGAATCCATCCTGCCACTGAACCGTGTGGTAGGGGCGGTCACTTGGCAAATAGAATCTGTGGTGAAGCAAGCTAACGGTGAGAGCCCGGCACCTAGTGGTTGTCCGCCAAACCGTCTGTTTGTGCCTGTTACTGTACGTCCACAGGTCGTCCATTGGGCTCACTCATCGCTGCTCACCTGCCATCCTGGGGTCAAGAGGACCATATTCTTTATCAAGCAACGTTTTTGGTGGAGATCCATGGAGCGTGAGGTCCGGGAGTATGTGGAGGCCTGTCCTGTTTGCGCCCGCAACAAGACATCCTCCAGGGCACAGATGGGGCTGCTCTGGCCGCTCCCGGTTCCCAGCCGGCCCTGGTCTGAGATTTCCGTGGATTTCGTCACTGGGCTCCCGATGTCAGAAGGTAACACCACCGTACTCACGGTGGTGGACCGTTTTTCTAAGATGGTTCATTATATTGCCTTACCCAAGCTGCCGTCTGCCAAAGAGACGGCAGAGATCATGATGACTCATGTGTTCCGTATCCATGGTTTCCCCAAAGATATTGTCTCAGACCGGGGT
Organism: Dissostichus eleginoides; assembly: GCA_031216635.1. Lineage (NCBI taxonomy): Eukaryota > Metazoa > Chordata > Actinopteri > Perciformes > Nototheniidae > Dissostichus > Dissostichus eleginoides. The sequence goes on from CM062280.1 coordinate 10,410,204, forward strand.
CCGCAGTTCATCTCACGCTTCTGGAGGGAGTTCTGCAACCTCATCGGGGCGTCGGTGAAAGATTCATCCGGGTACCATCCGGAGTCCAATGGCCAGACCGGACGCCTTAATCAGGAATTAGAAACTGGGCTCCGCAGCCTCATCTCCCAGAACCCTTCCTCCTGGAGCAGGCGTCTCACATGGGTAGAGTACGCCCACAACACGCTCCCCACGGCCCCTACTGGGTTGACTCCCTTCCAGGCTGCCTATGGGTATCAACCTCCTACCTTCCCGGACCTCGAGAAGGAAGTCCCGTCCGCCCACGCCCTGGTTCGGCGTTGTCACCGGATCTGGCCCGCCACCCGCAGGGCTCTTCTAAGGAGTGGGGAACGCATGAAGGTGGCGGCAGATCGGAAGCGTCGGCCAGCTCCGGAGTATAGGCCCGGCCAGAGGGTCTGGCTCTCTACCAGGGATCTTCCCCTTCATGTGGTGTCACGAAAATTGGCACCTAGGTTTGTAGGCCCATTCCCAGTGACCAAAGTAATTAACCCTGTCTCTGTCCGCCTTCGTCTCCCTAGGTCTCTGAGGGTTCATCCCACTTTCCATGTGGGACGACTGAAGCCGGTAAAGGAAAGCCCCATGGTTCCCGCAGCCAAACCCCCTCCACCCCCCCGAATGCTCGACGGCGGCCTGGTCTATACGGTCATGCGCCTGTTGGCGGTCCGGAACAGAGGCAAAGGGAGACAGTTCCTGGTTGACTGGGAGGGTTATGGACCAGAGGAATGCTCCTGGATCCCATCAAGATTTGTCGAGGATCAAACTCTCATTAAACCTGTTAAGCCCCACCCCCCCGGTACCGGGGGGAAAAACGCGTCATCTGCAGGAAACAGTGTCTGAGGGCATCTTAATATTTAATAAACTATGAATGTTTTATATCCATGTAACGGGAAGAAACTCAGCTAATTACTTTTTTCGCCAGCACCCTCAGGTTCCTGGGCCGTCAGGAGTCGTCCCTAGAGGGGGGAGTACTGTCATCTCTCGCAAATTATGTTAGTTTAGTGTTTTTGTCTTTGTCTAGTGATTTTCCCCTTTATTTTGAATAGTAACCTTCCCTCTTGTTTCAGATACTCTGACCTCCCTTCCTTGTGTGTCTCCCACTCCTGTGATTGTCGACCCCGCCCCTGATTGTTTCCACCTGTTCCCCATTACCTGGTGTATTTATTGTCCTCGTCTCCCTTTGTCCTGTGCCAGTTCGTTTCGTTTCTTGTGACAATCTATCAGCGTATCATGCCAGGAATACTCCCAAGCAAAGCTTTGAGCCAGGTCTTGTCTGAGTATTTTGTTATTCATGCTCCTAGTGTTTTTCCTCATTGAAGTGATTTTGTTTTGTTAGTGTTTTTCCTCATTAAGAGTGACTTTGTTTTGATACAGTTTTTCCTCGTTAAGAGTAATTTAGTTTTGTAGTTGAGCTTTGGTTTGAATAAACCTTTTTTTGTTAAAACCTGTGTGAGTCATGCATTTGAGTTCAAACCCGTTTATTCAGTCGTAACACACTTGGGGGTTTGGTGCCCTGCTCAACGGCACTGCCGCCCGGAATGGGTCAGGGCTCACTTGTTCTTTCCAAAGAATATTTTTCAATTTCATATAATTCACTCCCACACAAATCAATGCTCTCTTCCTCCACAACAATCTGAAATAAAGCTTTGTAAAATGACAATGATTTACATTTTGCCTGATTGATTCAAAGTTTTTCTTAAGAAATAACGTGATTATATGTACTTAATTAAATAATATTTTGCTTTTTAAATGTATAGCAGCTCACAAAAAAAGATTCAATACTTTTCCATATCTTGTGAATTAGTTTGAAACATTTTAAGCAGTTATTATATAAACTGGGTAAACTGTGGATGTGTTTGGTGAGTTTGTTTGTGTCAAAGTCAGAGAGCCGTGTCTCTCTACAGTGAGAGGTTTTTGTACGGCGGCTCAATGACTTTGTATCACTGTGGTACACGTTCGGTGGAGGAACCAGACTGGAGTTTGGAAGTAAGTCAAATGTTAATTTATAAGAGCATTTTCTCTTTTGTTGTACTTTTTATTTAGCAAACTAGAGAAATAGTTGCCTCTCCATGTCATTGTATAAATTCTACTCAAATATTTTGCACTGAGAGCCTAACTTTACTCCAGCAAAAGACGTTGAAATGTTTTCATGAGAGTTAAACATTGAACAGAGAATAAATCATTAATTCCACCTTTAATGGTGAAGTAGCATCTTGAGGGCTGGTAGGTTTAGTTCAGTGAGTCAAAGTCAGAGAGCCGTGTCTCTCTACAGTGAGAGGTTTTTGTACGGCGGCTCAATGACTTTGTATCACTGTGGTTGACTTTTGGTGGAGGAACCAGACTGGATGTTGGAAGTAAGTTTCTGCTCAAAAACTAAATATGGTGTTGTTAAGAGACGTTTTAATTCTGAGTTGGAATATTTGAGAGATAGATTTTTATTATTTTAATTGTAATGTTTAGATAGTATTAATATTCATGTTTTTATTTCTCTTCATCATTGAGCAAAGTCGGAGCAGCTTTTCTTGAAATGTCTTTATACATTCCCAACAAACTGTCATTTAAACAGCTTCAAATGTGAAAGGATAAAACTGCAAATGTTAAAATAATTTTTCCTTAACTTATTTAGAATTTTCTATCTCGGTTCTCCCTTCTGTTTTTGAATAAATTAGGAATACCGTTTTTAAATACAGATGAACAGAGTAAAGATATCGACGGATATTCAAAATGTGTTGAATTCTTTTAGACATTATTTTAAAGTTTGTAGAACTGGGTAGTGATTGAGATTCACATTGAGCACAATTGATTGCTCCATTTCCTGTATTTGTTCATTTATCAACTAAATCATTTAATAATGGTTTGTAGAGTTCAGGTTTTGGATGATTTTGACCACAACTATTTAAAATGTGTCCTAATGTTGTACTTTATTTCCAGTGTAGTCTGACATATTTCAGGTGATTCTGTATGAAGTGTCTCTGTGCTGATTTGCATGAGAGGCTTCTTAAAGGGAAGTGAAACAATGTGTGAGTGAGAGACTGATGGAGCAGAACCAACATCTGACAGAGACTCCTTAAAGGAGAAACGCTCTCACAGTAAAGGTGTCCCAGTGTCTGCTGGTTGATTGACAGCTGTGTGCTCCCTGTCCTCTAATCTGATTGGTGTCTCCTAGGTGATGTCCGTCCCACCCTGACGGTGCTGCCCCCCTCCAGAGAAGAGCTGCTGCAGGGGAAGGCCACGCTCATGTGCCTGGCCAACAAGGGCTTCCCCTCAGACTGGAGTCTGGCCTGGAAGGTGGACGGCCGCAGCAGCAGCAGCAGCTGGGAGGAGATCAGGAGCCCCGGGGTGCTGGAGAAGGACGCCCACTACAGCTGGAGCAGCACCCTGAGGCTCCCTGCAGACCAGTGGAGGAAGGTGGGCTCTGTGACCTGTGAGGCCACCCAGGGCTCCCAGACTCCGCTCTCAGAGACACTGAGGAGAGACCAGTGTTCCCAGTCCTGAGCTGACTCACTGGGACTCTGCTTTCTCTCTCACACTGCTCTCAGTCTGCTCTCTGGCTCTCAGGACATGTTTCAACATCAACCTGTTTTTGCTTTGTCGATGGTTTCAACATTTTAAAACAATAAAGATGAATGTGTGTATTTTAAAAGTGGTATGTCTTCCGATTCCCTTTCTCTAAAATATTATATATGTAAGGAACCTCATTCACATTAATTCACAAAAGATTCATCCTAGTTTTATTTTTGTTAATGAAGATTGGTACCAATAACCATAGCATGAACATTTGAATGGTAAACCAAAGCTCTCTCTTATCACTAATGTTAAAGTAAATCCATGTGTGATGTTCATGTGTTGTTAAACTTTACCTTGAATATATTCCAGGATTATAAAAAGCAGTAAATCATCTGCATAAAGTTAAATAACATGAATCTAAATTGATATTTTACCTATCTAGATGAAACATTACATACAGTACTACAGTCTCTGTCTTTTTAGCAGAATTTAAACATTGATTTTTCGGTACTTGAATTGAAACTAATATTATACTAAAACAAAGCTCCTATCGTCTTTTCCTAACCACTACTCCATGACGTCTGAGGGAAACGTCACCGGGTTAATGAATAGTGGTTTTTATGGTGCTGTTTTATGATTTATGAACCTGGACAACAGTGAAAAATATATTATTCATTAGGTTGGAATTGAAATATAAACGTAAATTGAAACTTATTGTTGCTCACACGTATTAATCCACATGAATCCCAATACGTATGATTGTATGAAAATATTTTTAAGTAAATACAATTGTATTTATTATAAACTTGTCAGACCTCAACCTATCACTGTGTATATCACCAATTAAACGTGTTTGATCAAGTTTAAGAAACCTCAACTCAGTAAAGACTGAGAAATGTTGACTTTATCTGATAATTTTACAGTTAGAAAGTAACGTTCATATTTTGTCTTTTGATTATTATAGTGTTGAACGTTCAAAACCAATCCCTTTGGCAAGTTACAATATAACTTGTAGAATGTTTAATAAGCACCGTAACTTTCATGATATTTAGTTCTCGGTCACGGTCGGTTGTTTCCGTGAACGGCCGAATGTTGTGTCCAGGTTAATGTCGCGGCCGCAAGGTATTGTGGGACAACATTTTCTGCTTTCCTTCCTAAAAGAGTGTTTCCTAATCAAAGGAGTGTTTCATAGCCAAAGGCGGCTATAAAGGAAGTTTCAAAGCTCCTTTCCTATCTAGAGAATTCCAACGGCTCATGTCATGGCTGCCACTGAGGCACTCCCGGGTCATTTCACTCCGTTAGAAACCTTCCTAAACTAAACTGACAATTCGAACGCAACTTAAGACCTATTCATCAGCTGTGTTCATGCATTATATAAACATAATGACTCATATGTTGCTGTGTCACATCAAAACAGTTTGTATCCAAAGAGACTGAGTTTGTCTCAGGGTCGGATCACTGAGATTTTATAATCCTCTTTTAGGTTTTAAAATATATATATGTTTAGAGTTCTTCCACTTTCTAGAGATAATCTAAATAACTATAAAACCTTAAATACATTTGAGCAAAAAACGTTAAGTATCATTGATATGTTATAAGTGTAATGTTTTCTGGACTTTTTGAAACATGAAAAGTACAAATTAAGCATTCACTAAATATTTCTAAATGAATCTATATTAATGTATTATTATCGGTTCAAATGTTACTTAGAATATAAAGTTGTAAGGGACGACATTAAAGAGTGGCAATTAAAGCTTTTAGCAAACTTATAATTACTCACAATAACAACAAAGAATTACCTTAATAATAGCAATTGTTTGCATGCTGAAAGTGTTATTTTGTTATTAGTTTAAAATTGTATCTTAATCAAAGATATCTTTGTTTTTTTTCTATGCAGCAGGTCATTCAGATCACTTCCTCTTTATTTGAGGAGGTTTTTGTACGACGTTGTATCACTGTGTGAACGGGAAGCTTCACTGCTGACAATAATAATCTCCTGCATCTACAGTCTGAACTCCAGTGACGGTCAGAGTGAAGACAGTCCCAGATCCACTTCCACTGAAACGATTTGAAACTCCAGATTGAAGATTTGTAGCTGATAAACCAAGAGTTTAGGAGCTTCTCCAGGTTTCTGAAGGTACCAGTGAAGGTATACTAACACTTGTACTGGCTGTACATTGATAGAAAGAGTCTGTCCTGGAACAACAGACAGAGATCCAGGAGACTGAGTCAGGAGGGTTTCTCCTGATGAATCTGGAAAACATGAAAACAGCAGAAGGGTTATTGAGACAAACAGCTTGGAGAAAGATGATCAACATCCAAACAGAAGAGCATCCTCTCTTTAACATGGAGAACAGATGGAAGAAGGTACATGCTGCTTGTCTCAGTGCTTCTCCATCATAGCAGATCATCATGTTGGGGAACCTGGTTGCATCCTGAAGCAAAGTTTTCAGAAGAGAGTCTCACCCTGAACAAGGAGCCCCAGGGTGGCCAGCAGTAGAGTCAGTGACATCATCATTGTGCTGCCGGCGTGTCAGTGGCTCTGAAAGGTCTGGACAGCCGCTGATCACCTCTGGCCTCTTAACGTCTGGGAGCAGAGAGGCAGGACACATATGCAAACACACAGAGTCAGTGAAGTGTAGCTGTCCTCAAACAGCATGGTGTTCCCCCTCAGTGCTGACAGCATTCACTGTTTCATGTTTCACTACATAATGGGCTCTCAAAGATTACTATGTCGAACACAAGTTCATTTGGTTCACACAAAGCAGCAAGTTGAGCCTGTTGGTGAGAAGATTTTAAAGTGTAGAAATATATGTTGTTTAACACACGTGAAAAAAAAAGGTTATTGATACAGATTGTTAAAAGGTTTCAACCAGAATACAAATTCAGCGTTGCAAGTTTTCTTATACAGTAGCTACTTTAATTTACATGATTCATTTTGACAAAAATGTAAAGTCAGATGTCGGCAATTCATCCTTTTTGTAAATCTAAAAGGAGAGTGGCATTAGACAGAATAATGTCTTTAATGGCTGATCACATTATGGTCATTAAGATGAAACAAGGCAGTTTTATATGATGTCAAAATGAATATCATTGGTGGGGAATATAATTGTATGATGAATATACTCAGAGAAGATACCTGAGATGCTGATGCTTTTCTTTAATCTCCATAAAGTTGTATTATTAAAATTCTCAGATGCTCCTTTTTCCTCATCTGTTCAAATCTACTGTCTGAAATAGGGCTAACACTTTAGATCAGACATTGACTGTTGAGCAGCATGAAGTGTTGGATTCACATCTGTTGTTTACCGTTTACATTATTTCTTAAGTTGAATCCCAATGTGCTTCAAGCTAAGCTGGAGATGATCATTTACATATTTATTTGTCCATTTAAACTGTGTAACTCCATTTCTTCTTTACTTTCACAGCCATCACTCACTGAAATGTCCAAAGGACTGTTAAATGAACTTTGACCGGCTCTTTGAAAAGATCTCATGTAACAGCTTGATTTGTATTCATGGCTCCACATTAAATAAAGAATCCAGTTTAAGATACTTGTGATCCCTTTTAGAGCTCTGCATGGTCAGACAGCCTCCTTTATCTCTGATCTTCTACAGGGCTGTATCACTAGGAGGTCAGGAACGTCTCATGATCAGGGCTTGCTGGATTTACCTCACTGCAGACTTTAAAGTGAAGGTGACCTTTGATTTGAAGTCGGGACTTTTGATCTTTGGGAGTCACTCCAGTGAGACAGAAGTGAACACTGTTCAAAAAAGAAGCTGAGGACCCATGAGTTTAGTGTGGCTATTTTTTAGTATTTTACTATGGTGTGTATGAGTTCATTCACTTAATATATTATTAGAAATATTTCAGAAGTCTTTGCTTGAAAAAGTGACACGCTTAATGTTGATGAAAGTGTGTGTGTGTGTGTGTGTGTGTGTGTGTGTCCTCAGTGAAGTGTAGCTTCCAGCTGCAGCAGTCAGTTCAGTTCCTGTTCAGTCTGACTGAGGGAGGTTTTTGTACGACGCTTTTTCACTGTGTGAACACATACTGACTGTTGGGGTAATGGAGACTCTGACAGTAGTAAACTGCTGCGTCATCAGTCTGGACTCCACTGATGGTCAGAGTGAAGTCAGAGTTTGATCCACTGCCTGTAAAACGGTTTGAAATCCCTGATGCTCGAGTGCTAGCACGGTAAATGAGCAGTTTAGGAGTTCCTCCATCTCTCTGTTGGTACCAGGCTAAATAGTGGTACCCACTATTTAAATAAACATTCTGACTGGTCCGACATGTGATGGAGACGGAGCATCCCGGAGCAGAGCTCACTGCTCCAGACTGAGTCACTGTGAACTGGCCTCTGGACTCTGAGGACACAGAGACAAAGACATAAAGCAGCGTCATGGTTTTGTCCGCATCATTTCAGAGGGACGGATGTTCACAGAGGAGAGGAGTTTGATTCTCTGGACTTTACCTGTGAAGCAGCAGCAGAGGAGAGTCCAGATGAGGACGCAGGGGGAAAATTCAGTTTCCTCTCTGTTTTCTGTACACACACACACATTACAAGTACATAGGTGCACAGAAACATGTGCCAGGGAGCACATGGGGGTTCGGTGCCTTGCTCAAGTCACTGCCGCCCGGAATGGGTCAGGGCTCACTTGTTCTTTCCAAAAAGTAATTTTCAATTTCATATAATTCACTCCCACACAAATCAATGCTCTCTTCCTCCACAACAATCTGAAATAAAGCTTTATAAAATGACAATGATTTACATTTTGCCCGATTGATTAGAGAGTTTTTCTTAAGAAATTGCGTAATTATATGTACTTAATTCAATATTTGTATTTTGCTTTTTAAATGTATAACAGCTCACAAAAAAAGATTCAATACTTTTCCATATCTTGTGAATTTGTTTGAAACATTTTAAGCAGTAATTATATAAACTGGGTAAACTGTGGATGTGTTTGGTGAGTTTGTTTGTGTCAAAGTCAGAGAGCCGTGTCTCTCTACAGTGAGAGGTTTTTGTACGGCGGCTCAATGACTTTGTATCACTGTGGTACACGTTCGGTGGAGGAACCAGACTGGATGTTGGAAGTAAGTCAAATGTTAATTTATAAGAGAAATTCTCTTTTGTTGTACTTTTTATTTAGCAAACTAAGAGAAATAGTTGCCTCTCCATGTCATTGTATAAATTCTTCTCAAATATTTTGCACTGAGAGGCTAACTTTACTCCAGCAAAAGACGTTTAATGTTTTCATGAGAGTTAAACATTGAACAGAATAAATCATTAATTCCACCTTTAATGGTGAAGTAGCATCTTGAGGGCTGGTAGGTTTAGTTCAGTGAGTCAAAGTCAGAGAGCCGTGTCTCTCTACAGTGAGAGGTTTTTGTACGGCGGCTCAATGACTTTGTATCACTGTGGTTGACTTTTGGTGGAGGAACCAGACTGGATGTTGGAAGTAAGTTTCTGCACAAAAACTAAATATGATGTTGTTAAGAGAAGTTTTAATTCTGTGTTGGAATATTTGAGAGATAGATTTTTATTATTTTAATTGTAATGTTTAGATTAATATTCATGTTTTTATTTCTCTTCATCATTGAGCAAAGTCGGAGCAGCTTTTCTTGAAATGTCTTTATACATTCCCAACAAACTGTCATTTAAACAGCTTCAAATGTGAAAGGATAAAACTGCAAATGTTAAAATAATTTTTCCTTAACTTATTTTGAATTTTCTATCTCGGTTCTCCCCTCTGTTTTTGAATAAATTAAGAATACAGTTTTTAAATACAGATGAACAGAGTAAAGATATCGACGGATATTAAAAATGTGTTGAATTATTTCAGACATTATTTTAAAGTTTGTAAAACTGGGTAGTGATTGAGATTCACATTGAGCACCATTGATTGCTCCATTTCCTGTATTTGTTCATTTATCCACTAAATCATTTAATAATGGTTTGTAGAGTTCAGGTTTTGGATGATTTTGACCACAACTATTTAAAATGTGTCCTAATGTTGTACTTTATTTCCAGTGTAGTCTGACATATTTCAGGTGATTCTGTATGAAGTGTCTCTGTCTGATTTGCATGAGAGGCTTCTTAAAGGGAAGTGAAACAATGTGTGAGTGAGAGACTGATGGAGCAGAACCAACATCTGACAGAAACTCCTTAAAGGAGAAACGCTCTCACAGTAAAGGTGTCCCAGTGTCTGCTGGTTGATTGACAGCTGTGTGCTCCCTGTCCTCTAATCTGATTGGTGTCTCCTAGGTGATGTCCGTCCCACCCTGACGGTGCTGCCCCCCTCCAGAGAAGAGCTGCAGCAGGGGAAGGCCACGCTCATGTGCCTGGCCAACAAGGGCTTCCCCTCAGACTGGAGTCTGGCCTGGAAGGTGGACGGCATCAGCAGCAGCAGCAGCTGGGAGGAGAGCAGGAGCCCCGGGGTGCTGGAGAAGGACGCCCACTACAGCTGGAGCAGCACCTGAGGCTCCCTGCAGACCAGTGGAGGAAGGTGGGCTCTGTGACCTGTGAGGCCACCCAGGGCTCCCAGACTCCGCTCTCAGAGACACTGAGGAGAGACCATGTTCCCAGTCCTGAGCTGACTCACTGGGACTCTGCTTTCTCTCTCACACTGCTCTCAGTCTGCTCTCTGGCCCTGGGTCTCTCTCTTCCTCATTCATGATCAATTTTAATCAAATTGAATGATTGCAATACTTCAATTTTCATTATTGTAATTATGTGTATGCCATTAAAAAAATAAAGCAAATTAAATGTAAAATAATCACTGGACTTTTTTTTATAGAAACCTTTGCTTTATCCCACATGTTAGACATACAAGATTTTAACAAATGTCACAGTAGGATCTTACTCGTGGTTTTATTAATCCACTGTTGAATCACATCATCTGTTGCCATTTATCCACCGTATACTCTTTGAGGATCACCCAACTATCTGTTTACCAATAATATCCTAATATATATTAACCAGCTGTAGACGGATGGATAAGAGTGCTGCTTAAATTATATAAATAAAAAAAACAGTACATCTAAATTACTTATTTTTTAGAATTAGCAATAAATCAGTATTATCAGAATATTTTCAGAGTATAATAATGATAAAATTATCCAATATGTTGCTTTTATGACATTTACAAGATTACAAGAGGAACACTATAACTGTTTGTAGACTGACATTTTTTTCTAATATTTGAGAAGATCTCAAAGGATAATATTTTGGATCTCCTTCCTCTGTTTCAAAATATGGAGGCTTTCGGTTATTTATATTTAAAATGTTCTAACATGTTCAAACATGTCATGTGGACACCTGGGTTTATTTTCACCCGAGGTAAGCTAAATAACTACGTATATATATTGGTTATAAAATGTGATTATCTTTTGCAAAACAACATGCTATCTGGCGCCCTCTTCTGGTTAGTAAAACAGTCTACTATAGTATGTCGAAAATATTGAAAAGTCAAGTACGTTCTAAATTTAAGATATATTTTGATATGATTTATATAAGTATAAGGAAAATTCCATGACAAATGTCATAATATGTTATAACAAGTACAAATATTGTATTCCATTAAAAACCATTGTTATTGTAAGAAATGAAAAGTCACATAATTATATCACCAAAAGAAATCCAAGTATACTGTAGTTTGTCAAAACATTGATATAAAAGTCTTATAGTGTTTGGACAAATGTGAAAGTTATACTATAGTATGTCAAAAATATTTAAAAAAACATCATCTGAAGCCAATCACAGAGTATAGTTAGTATGCCGAAAATATCAGAAACAACGACATATTATAGTATGTCAAAAAATATGCAAAAAACGACATGGTATGGCCTTTCAAAAATAAGCTTAAAAAACAACGTTGTTCAGTTTGTCGAAAATATCATAAAAAAAGGTTATGTCATAAATGTAAAATAGTAATCGTACATTTCAGAGAAAACGACATACATGTTGAAAAAATGCAACATATATACATAGTCGACAGGTTGTACAGCAAAAAGAAATATATATAAAAAAGAAAAAATGCATGTCAAAAACCTTGAAAAAACGAAACAGAATAGTATCTAAAAAATATATGTCGAGTATGTGGAACATTTATTAATACAGGTCTCTCTTGAAAAAGAGATCGATGATCACAATGGGACCACCTGGTTAAATAAAGGTTTAATACAATTAGAAAAAAAGTATACATGGTATATAATGTCAAAGGTTTTAGAAAAAACTGCATAGTATAGTTAGTCGTACATTTGCAGAAAAAAGGTTTAAAAAATGTGATAGTATAGTATGTAAAAAAGTCACACTCTAGTATGTCTTGAATATCAGAATAAACAACATAGTGTAGTATGGTGAAAATATTGTACAAACAATGTCATTGTAAAGTAAGTCAAAATGATCATGAAAAAAAGTCATAGCATATAGAATTTTGAAAGAATAATTTGTCAAAAAACAGAATAATATGTTTATCTCATTAAAAAAAGTACATTTTTGGGATTGTGGACATTTAGCTTCAGCTGGTTGAACCATGCAGCTGTGATGTGTGACTGGAGACTCTTGGTTTGCTCTTCACTTCAGCGGCCTGCAGTTTGTTCTGTCAGCACTAGCAGCTATTGTCCTCTAGGGGTCTCTGTGGGCTTTGCAATAGCTTAAGCCTTACAACCACAGTCAGCCCTGCGGGGGAGGGGTGAAGTGATGGGGGCCTTACTGTACCGAGAGGGATGAGTCACCTTCTGAATGCGCTGAACCAGGAGGATATCACTGTAAAGCCTCTTGTGATCAGAGGGAACTTTCCCTCATTAAGGCCAGGTTGCTATGTTTGGTTCTGCTCCTCAGAGAGCGCATTCTCCCTTCTTCAAAAATAAAATAAAAACCCCAAATAGAATCATTTATGAATCTGTGCCTCTTGTTTGAATGGCAGATAGTGATTTTTAATTAAGTGGTATTATTGTGAGGATGAGAGGATCCCGAGGTTGTTCCCTGAAGGATTTAGAGTGAATGATCTTCGCTGTACAGTTAGTCACACTTTATTCCAGTTGCAATTCATATTATAGATTTATCTATAATAGATCTATAAAATGTTACCCAAACCCTGAGATTATGTTCTTAATGTGTAGCTTTGTCCACAACACAAAAGGATTCCGTTTATGAAACTGAAATATTCACATTTATGAAGCTGTAATATGGTAATGATGGTTGTTTATTTAATTTCACTCAAACCTATACATTGATTATTGAACGAGCTGGCTTTTAGTCTAAACGTAGACAACTTATCAATATATCTTTGCTGCTCTACCCTTTATAATCATGATGATGATTATGATGATGATGATGAAAATGCAGAAGTTTGGGGTTTTCAGATTCTACACAGCCGCTGCAGGTGAACAAATATTAGCTATTAATATATCTGATTAACTGAGTCATCTGTCTTTTAACAAAAACAAATCTTAAAAATCGATAATCACAAATTGACCCAAATGATGGCTGCTTGGTTGCGGATCTTTTAGTCAAAAACATTTCTACTGTATGTATTTATTTAATTAAAACACAAAATATAAAATACTTTTCCTTTCTATATTTTTTTATTCTGGAAAATATCAGCAGTAGTTATGAACAGAGATATTTTCAATTGTGTGTACTCATAATTATAAAGCAGTAAGAACAATATTTACATTTAAGAAGCTGAAGCCGGTGATTTCTTTTGTGCCGTTTTTGTTTAAAATATTGGTAAACTTATTTATGATTATTTAAAAATGGTTTCCGATAAATTTTCTGTAGATTTTCATTGTTGCAGATCCATTTCTGATCAATTTGAAATGAGAAATGTGGCCCCCACAATATTAAATGTGAAATGTAATAAACAGCGAAATTGATAAAAAAACACTTTATATAAAAACAAATATGGCGAGATGATATGTCAAAAATACAGTGAAGACACTTTAATGTTGTAAACAAATTTTTACTGATACAGTTAAGAATATTGATACAGCAATGTAAAGCTACCATAATGCACATACCTATGGACTTATGAATCATAATGGGCACTAGATGGATTATAATAAATAGTTGAACACAACATCTGTACACAGAAACATTGCCCCATAATCCATAGAAATGTACATATACCAGTACAACATTTATAATTCCATACATTTACGAATGACAAACAAAATTGATATCCTCCATCTTTTGCCTCTCCTTACTTCTATTTTTTGAAATAAACACAAGCAACTACTGAATTCATAAGGAATTATGTACAGGTTCCTAAACAAGAAACTCCATAAAAGGCACAATTGTCTATACAACATTTACAACAAAAAAAGTACAAATAAAATGATTGGTCATTATTATAATTATATGATTGCACATACAATATGAATGTCAGCATCTGTGCTTTGAAAGGTGATTTGCAACCAAACAAACCCCTGAAAGTGTTTTCAGTCTTACAAAGTGACAAGAATTACAAAAAGAGAACAAGAAGAGCTTTCCATGTTGGGTTTTCAGGTGGCAATGACCAGTCTGTCTTCATCATCACTGGACACCTCATTATAGTCATCGATGACCTTCTGCCAGCTGGTCACTGGCGGAGGTCGTGGAGGTGCAGGATCACTAGCTCCCTCTACGGGCGACTCCTTGCCACCTCTGGTCTGAGGAGCTGGTGAGCGCTGCTGCCGTGGGGATTTAACCCTTTCTTGCCTCTCGTCAGTCTGTGTGAGCTCTGCTCTGCTGCCGGGGGTCGCCCCTGGACAGCTGCTGCCCTTAAGAGGGGCGGGTTGTGACGCATGCATGCAGCCCCGCTCACCTCGAGATGGCTGTTCTCCCGGAGCTCCGGGGCTGCCCTGCCAGTCTGAGAGCCCAGGGAGAGGACTGAGGCTGGAGAGAGGGCTGAGAGAAGGAATGAGGGCAGGCAGGGCGATGTTAACGAACTGCAGACCTGGGACGTGTGTCTGGGGGCCGGTGCTGCTGTGGGAAGTGGGGTTGGCAGTTAAAACCTGCAGCCCCAGGGTGGCATTGAGGGTGAGCCCTTGCTGGGACATTAGCCGGGTGGATGCCAGGCCTGTGTTGGTCAGCCCCATGAGGTTTAGTGTCTCCAGAACTACGGGCTGTATGGTTTGAGCCTGCAGGCCAGTGACCTGCCCCAAGGGGAAGCAGGGCAACACACTGCTGATTGGCTGGGTTGACTGGCCCTCTGGATGGGGGGGAGTGATGGGAGCTGGTAACGGGCTTGTGTTTCTGTGAATGACGCTCACTGCGGGGATGGTGAGCTGGACGGGGCCGGCCTGGATTGGTACAAAGGTGGAGTAAGCTGCCAGGCCGGCGGGCACCAGCTGGATCCCCCCAACTGGGATCATGCTGTAAGAGGAGTGGGAGGGCTGTTGGGAGTGCAGGGGCAGGTGGCTGAACAGGTGCGTCTGGGTCTCTGTTCCGTATGTTTGGGATAGACTCTGTGGGGGAAAGTGCATGAGACCTTGAGAGCCATAAGAGGAAGTCTGAGTGCCCCGGTCCACAGGAAAGCCCGATTCACTGGCAACAGCAGGAGGAGCAGAGGAGGCGTCCTGTTCAAAAGAGAGAAAGATTAATATTTGACTTAATTGTGGCATAATTGTGGTATAAGTGATTAAAGAAATTGTTTGGATTTTTTTCTAAATGTGGTTGTTTGAGGTTCTAATCCATATTCAGTGTATGGCCTACAGTAAATTGTGGTTGACAACCCCGAGTTTGGAGAAACAAACGTAAGTGTAGCTATGCTATATTTCGAAAATCTTCACCGATTTACCTTGCAGTCAGACCACCCTTTCCGACGGGGAGCAAAAGTCGCTACCAACGCTCTATTCAAAGCCACCAAACTCCATTTAAATAACATGAATTTTACCTCGCGGAACAAGGTAACAAGATCGAAGACATTTTCGGTATTTTCTTTTTAATAGGTTTCTTTCTTTGCCAAATTCAGTGTTTTCTTCTTCCTGACACTTGTCAATTGTTCTATTGGATTATGCTTTTTTGTATTCTTTTCAACCTGAAATTATAATTTAATTCAGATTTCTTAACAGAAATGAATGGTATCCTGATATTAGGGCTAATGAACATGTTTACCCTGCTGGTAGTCCTTTTTTTCCCAACTCCTCTCAGGATCTACTGTAGGTTATACACTGACCTTGGACCTCATTAAACCCCACTTTATAAATAAAAACCAGCCCTTTTTTATGAAATTGCATTCCCACCAAACCTTATCAGAATGCATACAAATATTCACCTTTTTTCAAGGCATTCACAGAAGCTTTGTAGAAGTGCCTCGCATGCAGGACTCAACGTAAAGGTATGGATAGGAAAGAAAGGAGGTGGGTGGAGAGCGGTGACGAGAGACACGATGAAAATACATGGGTCTCACCTGGCCTATCTTGGAGCCCTTGCTTGGCACTGGTGGACTAGGGGGGACATCAAAGTCAGGGTAGTCGATGGACATCTGCCTGCATGGCGACATCGGGCTCATCATGTGCACTGAGTCTGTGTCTGAGGTGTAGGAGTCTGATGTGATGGCAACAGGCGGAGGAGAGTAAGGGAGTGGCATTGAGCTGCAGCAGGACCCGGAGATGGATATCTGCTTGCTCAGGGAAACAGGGCTCATCATGGGGACAGAGTCTGATGTGGTGTGGGATTCAGGAGCGGGAGGCCGGGAGAGAGATAGGGAGATTGAGCTGATTGACATCTGGGCTAGGAGGTTGCTAGGGGGGACCTCGGCCTCCTTGGATGGGATGTGCTGAGGGCTGGCAGAGACAGATGGGTTGGTAGAAAGGCCAGACTCTGCCTGGCTGTCCTCCTCTTCCTCCT
This sequence comes from Dissostichus eleginoides, assembly GCA_031216635.1. Classification (NCBI taxonomy): domain Eukaryota; kingdom Metazoa; phylum Chordata; class Actinopteri; order Perciformes; family Nototheniidae; genus Dissostichus; species Dissostichus eleginoides. Next base: position 10,426,579 of record CM062280.1, read on the forward strand.
CGTTGTCATCATTGTCCTCATCATCAGCACCATCGGAGTCGTCACCATCCGAATCCTGCCGGTCGGCACTGCTCACTTGACTCCGGTCTCCTGCAGATGAGAGAATATGTAAGATGGAAGACTATTCTTGGGTGTATTTACAGCACATATGAGTCATCATTGGAGTTGTTCTGAAAGAATCTAAGCTATTTGGTAGTATTTCTCCCCAAAATCTTCATTGGAATATCAATGACTTCCTGTGATACCTTGAAATTGTGGGGAAAATGTCATATTTTTATGTAAATGCACTCCTTATTGGATTTTTTATTCAGTATATAGGCAGACGAAAAAAAATGTTGTCATTTTTAATTCAAGGTTACACAAGTGTGAGTAATTTATTCGCATATTTAGTTATTTTGGGGGTAAATTATCCCTTTTTTTTTGTCTTTATCATGGAGGTTTTTTTCACACAATTCAGCGATGTTTTGAGCTGCTGCTGCAGTGCTGCACACCCTACACCACCACACGCCCCTGAGCTACATCACAGGCAGAGGAGGAAAAACAAATATGCTCTTAAGAGACTGAGACCATAGAATGCTTTCAGGCAGCTCCTCTCTCTCTTTTTTTCTAAAATTAGACGCAGCAATTTCCTCTTTCTAAACGCTGTGCATGCCGCCCACATGCGCTTTTAGTTAACAGAGGAAGAAGCTGCATTTAGAATTTCTAATTAGACCATGGTGAAGCTATTGATCGAAATGGCAAAAGAGCACAAGCGAGAGACACAAACTGTGTTTTATATCTCATACCACGAACAGGGGAACTATCTAAAGAAGGGCAATCCTGTTGTTTGACACTAAAGCAAATGGCGTAACCAAGTGTATTAAGGCAAGTTTATAACCGTAAAAACAGTCTAATCACAGAGATTATTTCATTTGGTTCGGTGAGCTTTTGAGCATACAAAAATCGGTATGTATTTCTTTTACAGATAAGCACTGTACCTGAGTCCTCTGCATCCTGATCATCAATGAGACCTGCAGGAACCCCCATCTCCATGCATTTCTTACTGTGGGCCTTGGATTTCATGTGCTTGGTCAGATTTCCTGCAAGAGGAGAGACAGGAAGGTCTTACAGGTGGGTAGAGCTCGACCAATAGCACAGAAGGAGTTTATGTAAGAGAATGCGCTCTTTGGGCAAACTGTACATACAGGGTGAGTAACTGATAAAGACATTTTTAAATGAACGTGGGTTGCTCTGACATCGAGTACTGTTCTGCAGTGTGGCGTGGGTAGGCAAGTTCGATAGCAAACGGTGAATCACACTGTCTTGGTTTGAGAGATGGTAAAACACTATCGTTAATTTTATAAAAGGGAAAGTTATAATAACAGTTTAGCGATATAACAATTACGGTCTCAAATGTGAATTGTGAGGAGACGAATTGTATGTTCAGATATAAAATCAGTGAAACTTTTTTTTTTTATTTCATGTTAGCATATTCATGAGGTTATATATGTATTCAGTAATGTAGAACCACATGAAGTGCACTATATTAAAATTCAATAAAAGTAGGTTCGAAAAATCCCATAGATGGTAAACATCTGACTATTACATGCATTGTACTTTATTCACATTAATTGAGAATACATTCAGAATTATTATATTGTATTATGTATTTGTTTGATTTTCCAGAATTTCGATACTGATATAGGTTCTGAGACTTTCATACCTCTTCGTTGCATTTAAGAAAGACAATTAATAAAGGAGATCAAGCTTTTAGGTTGATGGGTTAATCGATAAAAGCATCTTTATCATATTATTACATATATATACACAAGTAAAGGAGCAGTGGCTTTAAACTGCATATCTGCTGACGTCTCACCTTTTGTCTTGAAGGAGAAATTGCAGTGGACACAGTGGTATGGCCGGACATCAGAGTGGGTGCGGATGTGTTTGCGTAGCATGCTTGGCTTCTTGCAGCGGATCCCACATTCCTCACAGATGTATTTACCGCGTCCACGCCCACGTACGTAAATATATTCTTCATTAGATTTGTATCTGGGGGTTGCAAAAGTACCAAGGCTTACACATAAAACCAAGCAACTAACATTTCTTATTGCTGTATAATATAAAGTTAATTGTCATATAATTTGAAATAATTGTTTTGTTATTCAATCATACCCGCCATCGAATATTTTGACCCGTCTTGGTTCTGTTTTAGATGTTGCTTCTTTTTCTGAGTCGTTGCTGGCCTGAGATTCTGGTAGCACTTTACTTCTGGTTTCAACTGATAAAGACTTCTGGATTATTGGTACCTGCAGAAAGAGAAAAGTCATTGATTTCTTTTATTTAAGAAACAAGGTAGCAAAATAAGAGCATCTAAAAAAATCTAACTTGGATTAGTTCTTACCCTGGGCATGACATCCTTCAGCTTGGTTGAGTAAGACAAGATGTCAGATTTCCCGCTAGTTTTTATGGCCGAGGTGTATTGTATTTTCTTGGATGTCTGCTTGGAGTCAAACAGAGACATGAGCACCTTGGTGGGCAACCCAAGCGGGTTATGGTTGTTGGGGCTGACAGTCCAGACAGCATATGCTGAAGTCTTCAGGTCAGTCTGTGGAACATGAAGAGGTTTCCTCTTCATCAAGAAACACCATGTGAAAGTGGTAGCAGTTTTCAGGCTGGGAAAAGACAGGCGATGACTGTCTTTTGTGTTAACCACAGACACAGATGTGGTCAGTTTCACCTGACCACCGTGGAAGCTGGAGGGCCTTATCAGGCATTTAGCAGGAGTCCATCTTTGTTCCTCAGCTTTCTCTTGAGGCTTCAGAGTGATATTAGCTGGGATGGAGGTTCCCTGGCCACCAGTCGTAGTATTCAGGGCAGGACCAGCCTCCTCATGAATAACAGTGGTTGTGTCTTTATTCAGTCCAACACTGTCAGGCGACATAGGCTTAACATCATCAGTAGCCTGTGAGTCTTTCTCCCCATTTGTTTTGTCCTGCAGCAGAGGTGGGGCCTCCGTTTCAATGGGACTGTCCACCGGTTCAGTTGTGCAAACCTGCCTAACAAGTGTTAGCTTCCGCTGCCGGGTAACCTCTGACATCTTGGAATTAAGATAATTGACTGACCTTCCATCGGTTAGGCAGGCCACACCATGCTCATCCTTAGCCCGCTTTTGGTGCTTTTCCATGTAGATGTCCAAGCTATTGGCCGGTGACAGCATTCGTTTACTGGAGGCAGTGGGTTCCTGCTGCGGGCATAGAGTCACTGATGCCAGTTTCTGTGTGCAATGTAAGGACCCAAGAGAAGGTGCTCGTTCTCCAGCATTTTTATTTGTGCTAACTATTTGAGTTTTAGAGGCATCCTTCTTTGCAGTTGTTACAGCATGAGTATCACTCTCTACACTGTGAGTTGATGAGAGGCAACTCTTATTGGACAAAGAGGGCGGATGATGAATCTGCTCATGAGTTATAAGGATCTGTGGCAATGGTATAGCACCAGCATGGGTCTGATCAAATGTGGCCCTGTGTTGTTCAACTGACAAAACAACAGTCTGTGTCTTAATCTCAGAGGCTTGTTGCGTGGGTTGACCAATGTATACATTTTGGAGTACATCTGTAGACTTTGTAATGCTCATAATTGGATTGGCAATGGGTATTGTTAAAAGTGGCAAGGCTGTCTGAGTTCCCTGTGTGCTGGAGAATGGAAATGTTTGGCTTGCTCTCAGAGAGGGACACTGCAATTGGTATTTGGGCACAAAACTTTTATTTTCTTCAGACTCGGCTGGTTTGTTTGGGATATTGTCCCGACAGACTAAGATCTGGCTCAACGGCTGTTGTAATTTATGGCATATTTGAACCCTTGATGTTTGGTGCCAAGGGTGTGGAAGGCCGTGGACTTGAGGCTGCTGAGTTTGGCTACCCAAATGAATACTTTGCACCACTTGCTCATTATTTTGCAAAGGTGCTTCTCCAGGATGCAAGACAAAAGGCTGAGCCATGATGCGCCTATTGGCAATGTGAATCTGCTGGGGTCTATTCTGAGTTAAAGAGCTAACATTTGTAATGGGAGGTTTATCTAGAGGTAAGACAGCTTTTCGAACAGGTTGCTGACTTTCAGGGCTAATCTTTAAAGACATTTGGCGAACTAATGGCCCCCGTCTTCTTTCAATAAGAGGCACCTGGGTAACTTGGGAGATTTGTCCAATTTTATGCTGGCCAGCAGGTGAAAGACATCTCCTAGGAGATACATTGCCACAGTCAAAGGACTTGCTACGGTATTCACAGGAAATCTCCACAGAGGGTTGAGTATAAGTAATTTGTTCAGATACGGCACGCCTCATCATTCCAGGCACACCAAGGGTGTTGAAGGCTGTTGGCAAACCTTGAGAAGGCTCTGTCATTTTGCTGACACACTCCCCTCTAGAAGGGCTCTCTGACCTAGATGGCTCATCTCTTTCAAAAGAGGCAGATATGCTGGAACAACGAGAAAGACTACTGTCCCTGCTGAGGCTTCGCGAGAGGCTGGACTCAAAACTGGATTCACCTGAGGAGTGTTCCATTTGAGCTAGACGAATCCTTTTCTTTTTTGGCGGGAGTTTCTCTGCTGGTACTTTAGACAAGCTCTCACTTCTCTGAGGCCAATTGAACTGATCATGAGGCTTTTCTGCTGGCTCAGTAGTCTGCGTGTCATGATCTCTGTCGGGTTCCTCTGTGACCAGAATCTCAGGAACTTGAATGTTATTTTGCCGAACCAGACGAGACTGATGGACAGGAGTAGAGTTTTCAACAACTGCTACTACTGCACCAACAGTGCATTGTTCCTTCATTTGTTTTCCATAGTCAACACTCTTGGAATTAGACATTTGGTCATGGTAGCCATCAGATGAAACATTTGTTATTGGATCTGTTTTGTGCTTGTTGAGGGGATCCTTCTCAATATCAACAGGAGAGGCCCTGTCAATAGATTCAGTCTCAAATGAATTTGGTCGGCTTAGAGAGTTTGTGTGTCTAATGACAGAAGTACCACTGCCCTGCCTTTGCAACTCTCCTTTAGTAGAAGTGATGATTTGGGTTTCTCGAATTGGTGACAGTCTGGAATCTAAAGTGTTAATACCTCTTGCTATGAGCTGAATCTGAGGTAGCTTTGACTGGTTATTTTTGGGCTGTATGTCTACTATTACAGCATGCTGAGAAAAAGTCTGACTTGCCAGAGCTGTTGGTAGCTCAAAACTAACTGAACAAGGTGGATTGGTGTCAGTAGGAGATTGATCATCCTCATCTCCAACACTTTTCATTTTCCTTCTCTTCCTAATAGATGTCTGTTGATCAAGTATTCCTGAGCCGCTAGTTGATCTGGGGATTATAGGCTGCATTATGTTACCATGAAAAACATCTTGATCAGCTTCTTTAACTGGGATTGGCTTGTTTTTTGGACCATGAAGCTCAGAGCAGTAGAATTTCTTGTGAGTTTCAAAATTCTCTAACTTTCTGTACCGATTACGACATGTTTCACATTCATACATTGTGCCTTTATTTTGTTGAGGCTTTCTGTTTCTGTCTTGACTGTGCTCGAAAGATCTGCTTCTTTGTATCAGCTCGATGGAACTGCTTTGACCATGATAGCCCTCATCCATGGAGCGAACAGTAGGGAGGCCATGCCCTCACTTGTGGAAAAGTCCTCAACTGCTACTTGTCTGACTAAGGTACGAGAATGTATTGCTTGATTTGGGGTTGATGGGGCTGATGAAAATACATCATCACTATACGAACTAATTTTGTCGTCAAATGACTGACAAATTCGCAGAGGGTGGGGGAGGGGGGCAACGTTAAGGGGAAGAGCTGAGTGCCCTGGTGTAGTAGGCATTGAGTTACTTCTTGTTATTGGCAAACAATCCATTGGCGGGTATTGGGAAGGTACAGAGAGGAGAAATACTGGCTTTGATTTATCTGTGGGAGTGAAGGGAGACTTGGGAATATCTGAGCTGGAACTTGACCTTCTTCCCATTGGTTTGAGATCAAACTGAAAAGAGTCTTTAAATATGTAAGATTTAGGAGAGTCTATGCTACCTCTCCTTGACAGAGATGTCCTCCTTGGCTTTACACTGTCCAGTTGCTTGTTGTCAACTACTGCCTCATTATCAGATATTAACTTTGAAATGCGTTCTTCAAGAGAGAGTGCCCTGACTTCTAATGGTGGACGCATCTGTCCTTCCGTTGCATGTGGCTTTTGCTCATTTGCTACATGCATTACTGTTGCAACCACAGGAGGAATACTCTTCCCAATGTCGATGTCCACCGGTGGAGTTATCTTAACGAATGGGCTGGGTGGACTCATTGCCTGGTCAGCACTTTCAGAACGTGAGAAGTAGCCAGAATCGGTACTTCCCAAACTGCGAGGGCTTAGTAGACATTTGATCTGCTGCTGTTGGGAAAAGTCTGTTGCTTGTTGCCTCTGAAGCTGAGCGTGTCCACCTAACAGGGGAGACTTGCACTGGTGGTCTTCATCTTCACTCACAGTATCCAGTGAAAGATTTGTACCGTCCACCTCTTTGAGAGATGACAGGACTGTGATGCTTGATCTCATGTTGGCTATCTGGAACTCTCGTTGCCGTTGTGAGGCTGCTTGCTCAGGTGCTGCACATGTGACTCTCGGGCTATCTGCCCTCAGAGGGGAGACATTAACTGGGTATACAACAACTTTTGGAAGTGAAGCTGTTACTTTGGGCTCATGTGCCCTCTCACTGGAAGTCTGTTTAAATGACTCGAACAAAGCTGAGTCCTCTTCCCCGTGGCTTGCTTGGGTTGTACCTGCACTCTGTAAACTATTTTCGGACAAAGCTGCCACACTGCTCTGTGACGAGTCAGGGTCCAAGTCTGCAGTGCTACCATCCTCATCACTGTCCCCACTGTCTTCCACCTCCGAATGTGTCCCTAGGGCTTTGTCAGATTCTTGAGAGAGCGAGCCACCTCCAGATTCAGAGCGTGCAATGAGACCCAGTTTTATAGCATGAGCGTGTGATTTCTTGTGCTTGTACAGGTTGCTCTTAGTTTTGAAAGAAAAGCCACAAGTAACACAGGGGTATGGCCTTTCTCCTGTGTGAGACCTGATGTGTTTGAGCAGCACGCTGGGTTTTGCACATGCCCGACTACAGTATTCACACACATACTTTCCGGGCTTCTTAAGCTTCTGGTCCTTGGAAACCTGGTCAGCACCAAAGTTCATCACAGTGGTCATCTGGACTTGGTTGCTGCCAGGTGTGACTGGGACCTGAATGGTGCTGGGAACTGTTGCTGAAAGGGACTGGCATGTATGAACAACTGGAGGTTGGCTTTGTAGCAACGCATTAGAGCCTGAGGGAACAGCTGCATGGGTAATAGTGGATGGTCCAGTATTAAAGCTCATGTGCAAGCTGGGCTTTTCTGGATTTGAAGCAACAGGCATAAAATGCGGTGTAGCAAGTGGAGAGGACTGCATTGGAGTACCCTGTGTAGATGTCTGCACATTTCCCTGTATTGGTGCTGCAATGCCAATAAAGTTCCCTTGCTTATCAATATAATAAGTCTGCATATGGGAAGGTTGGCTCTGGACAGCAATATTAACAGCTGGCATTGTTGTTAAATCACCACTATATTGGGCATTAAGGATGGAAGCTGGATTTTCAATGGCTGTGACTTGCAAGGAGCTTTTCCTCTCAGCCAGTGTACTAAAGTCAGGCTCCATGGCCTGAAGTAGAACATCAAGCGAAGCACTGCTGTGGTAAGGATCTCCTTCAAAGCTGGGGTCTCTGCTGGTGCTGTCTTTGGATTGAGACTCTTTAATCAACAAGCTCCCTTCACCATCAACAGGCTCAAGTAATGAAGGCCTAGATGATGTTTCTTCCTGCTTTAGCTTTTCAGTGTCTGTGGAAGATGACCCCTTGTGAAGGGATGCTGCAACAGGTTGGGCATATTGTGGTTCTTCGTTCCCACCTGGCGATGCTGAAGGATTGTGGGAAGGACTGTTAGAGGAAGAGCAACAAGAAGAAGGCGTAGTTTCCTTGGACGATGTTCCGTGAAGCGCAGTTTCAGGTGTTTTCAACTGCAGTGGCTTCTTCACCGGAGATTTTGGAATTTTCTCTAGCCGATTCTCTGAACAACCTTTTTCCTCTTCAGGCCTTTTATATTATCTGCATTTCTCCGACTGCTTTCAGATATCCCTGTGGAAGAAAAAGACAAAGTTGGTTCAACATCATCTTTCTACAAACTTTTCCCAACAAATACGATATAGGCAGACTAAGCTCAAAACTCCCAAAGAGATAATGAATAATAATTCCTGTGCTGAGTTGTTGAAATGTCCTTATTATCTTCTGAAACTAATTTAATTAAAAACTAGAGAGTGAATATAAATCTAACATAATGTTTTTATATGGGGATCAACATTTTTTGAAATTGAATTTAAAAATAGTGCCTTTTTCCAACCGACCGCCCAGCACTTACCAAAGGTATGGCATACATTTTTCATCTCTCATCTAAAATCACTCATGTTGAATTATATCTTTATAATACTTTTTTACTATGTAAAGACAAACTTAAAGATAAAAAGCATAACCTTCTCATTGAATTTCTGAAAAATGTTCTGTAAAGTTGAACACCTTTAATCCTTATTTTTATCGTTATACTTAACTTCTATTGTTAAAATTGGATCAAAATGTATTTTATAATTAAGACACATCATCCTTACTTTTTATTTATTTGCCGTTTGACTAACAGCACAGAGGCCCACGCTTCATTACATGACATTGTTGACGTACGGAGGCTCCTCCAATTATAAAGTAGTATATTTTTTTAAAAGGGCGCACCCATACCATGCTGTCCCATTCGTCGGGTTGGCCCGGTATAATGATTCAGGCATGTGTTTTTAAGGACATGTTGCATAAGGTTTTAACAGTGCCCTGTCACAGTTTCCTGGCTTGTGTAGGTATTTCCCAAGATGAGGTCAGGGTTCTTCCAAGGTCTCTAGTATAATTAGATTGAGGAACGCCTCGTCTTTACATAAATTAATCCATTCTCTACACAAACATGCAACTGTTTTAAAGCAGCAAACAACCGATGTAGCACGAATTTAAAGCAAACCCTGTGATCTTTGATAACTCCTTTTAAAAAGAAAAACACTTGTATTAATTCATTCTGAAAAACATGGGAGAAGGATTTATTTTCCTATCAGAACTAAGCAAGTCTGAAAAAAAAGATGCCAGGAATTCCCCATAAATCTTCAATCATAAAAAGTACTTCAGTGTTTCCCATACATCGATTCATTTGTGGAGGGCCGCCAGAATTAAATATCGTCCGCCACAAATAGATCTTATAAAAATATAAAAAAATAAAATGTTTTTCTTTGTATTTTTTTTAAACATTTTTTTTTTTGGTGGTCTAATGGATAGTGAGGTGGGCTGATGATCGGAAGGTTGCGAGTTCAAATCCCGCCTGGAACACCACCACTAGTGTGCCCTTGAGTAAGGCACTTAACCCTCAGTTACTCCAGGGAGAATGTCCCTGTAATTGGTCATTGTAAGTCGCTTTGGAATAAGGCGTCTGCTAAATGCCTAAATTGTAAATTATATATATTATTATTATTATTATATTATTATTATTATTTTTGGGAGAATAAACCCCACAGATCCTCCTCTCCGGTGTGTCTCACTCATTAACAACGCAACACAGAGCAACAAGAACGTTGTCTACAGTAGCCATGAACTCGCAGTTATTTTTGTTTTTTGAGGGGGGGTGGATGCGTGGGCCACTCGAATAGGTTAAGGGGCCTTTGGCTTTTCTGACGGGGTGCGGTGCCCCCACAAATAGAATCAAATTCTGTTGGAAACACTGTACTTCATAAACAAACTACATGTGTCGCTTTAACTTCTATCGTCAGATAAACAAAAAAACATAAAATCAACAAATTCCCTCTGCTCTGATAAAGTGTAACTCCGTTCTCTAATCAGTGAATAACAGTATGAAGTTCGGGATATTTAATGTAAAATCAAAACCGTGCCTGAAAGATTAAGCGAGAAAGGGCTACTGAAAGAATTAACCTCTTTTTTTAAAGCGGTTTTCAAAGGGATTTACCTTTTACTGGCAGGCCTTACCTTGAGAGAGGATTGAGATATTCTTATTTGTGCTACTTTCTTTTTGGAGTCTCCACCCAATCTCAATTACAGTGGGTGATATAATCAGAGCTTGCACGTCCTTCGTATAGCCTGTTTTTTTTTTTCTTTGAGTAAGATGTTGCAGTGATAAGTTTCACTAAGCTTGTACAGATATCATGAAGCTGCTAGGGTTTGAACAAACTGGCTGTTAATTTAGTTACATAACAACCAACTTGACAAAAGAAAAACATCTATAAAGCAATACAATATCTTATGAATTACAATCTACGAAGCAAATATTTTCTGCAGTGTTATCATTTAACTTTCTGCAGAATGTGTATGGTCACTGCCAAAAAAATAAACAAAAATATATTTAAAAAAGTGTGCCACAACAAGTCTAAAAACGTTGCTACTGTTAAATATTAGTGAAATTCAACTTTGATCTTGCACATATTTTTACTGAAGCAGAACAAAATCAAGGGAGATGCTACTGCACAGCTCCAGATGCTACACAGCAACTAACTGTTATTATTAACTTTACTAATGTGTCAATTTAGCATTCTTTAAAGGGTGAAATACAAAAAACAATATAGAGTCCAGGACATTTTTGATTAACCAATACTACAATACAATACTTGTGTCTTGCACAACTAACAAAAACACGTTTTGGCTAGGGAATTACATTTATTTATTTTGTGCTTTTACTGAAAAGCCAATTTGTATTCCTTTTAAACAACCAGGTGATGAAAAACAAAACAAAAACATCCGTTGTATGAAAAAACAACTTAATTTTTGAAAAAAAACACATTTACTTTAAATTGTTTAGTCATGAAATAGAGCATATCTTACCTTTCTGTGAGCCTTTGGGGTCTTTAAGTTCTTTCTGTGCCTCTTCAATTTTATCTGTAAGACAAGAAGAGAAACCATTTTCAGCACTCTTGCTGAACAGCGAAGGCAGCGCAGAATGTAACCGATGATACTGGGGATGCTTTCCACACGGCTGTAGCAGGGTAAAGGTCTCTCAAATGAAAAACAGATATTCTTCCATAGCTGAGAGAGAGATTCCATTATGGAAAGTTCTGTAATTATGAGGGGGAGGGGGGCAAGCCCTGTGTGCACACACAATAACACAAGCACGCAAGCACACCCACGTACAGAAGTAACAGCGTGAGTAAGTATGAAATGCAGGTTAAAGTTTGCAATCTAGTCATTATGGAGGGTTCATTCGAGCGCTAACCCACAGATCAATTTGCATGTTTAAATGCCATTTACTTCCCTCGGGGGAAATTCTTCCATACTGTACTTCACAATCATCACCCACAATCCAGCAGGTGAAGAACTTGTTTCTGTACAAACCATACGGACGTGTGGGAGGTGACGCAGTATTCAGTGTGTGTTACTGCAATCAATATTTTTATTCAGTTCAATGTTCACATTTATTTCTTTTTTTAAACTTGAAAATAATACTAAAACTTTTTTTTTTTTTTTTCATTTAAATAATGAAACATGCCATTTGTTGTGTTTTAGTAGTACTCTGGAAGGAGCATAAATAGCAGAACTCAGTACACTTACATTTTTTCTCAAATTCTGCAGCCATACCAGGTGCAAACTGTTATTAGTTTGTTGTTACAATAAAGAAAAACTGGTGCATCTTGACAACTTTTTTTTTCCTCACAATTACTTATTCATCGTCTAGTATGTGAAACATATCCAGCTCACCACAAGTTGTTTCCTGTTGACCGCATTAAATATTCAATGTCGTACCAAAAAACAAACAGGTTCATGTGCAAAGAAATCCACAAAATCTACAAAAACAATGTGCTCAAGCCAATCTTTTTGTGTGAATCCGTAAAAACTAACACACTCAGAGGAAAAAGGGTGCTTACTAAAGAAGCCCCCCATGTCTCTGCCTCCCCCAACCATGGAAACTCAAAGGAAAAATAAATCCTCTGTGGCTTCTCTGCCCTGCACATGACACATGCACATGACATTACAGTGCATGACGAGTCCTCGAGGACCAACGGTAACAATTTAGTCCAAGATTGCACAAACGTTAATGGAGGGTGAAAGAGGATGTTCTTCTGTGGTTCCCAAAAATCACAGAGCGATGCCGGGAATACTCGGAGGAGGGGGTGGACCCGAGCGGGCCAAGGAAGAGGTCAGTAGATTATGTCATCATATGTATGTGTGTGTGTGTGTGTGTGTGTGTTACTATAGTCACACCCTTCCCCATCTCTCTCTGTATCCCAGGCACACACCACAGATTACATAATGTGTCCCCACCCCTCCCTGTGCTGCCGTGGAGCAAAACAAAGGCACCCTGCCAGCAGAAACACAGCAACCGAGGCTCGTGAGGAGAGGGCAGAGTGTTTGTTTATGTTTTTGACGGAGAAGGTTTGTTTGTCGGGCTCTATTTACATATACATGTTCATGTGAAAGCCCTTCAACAAAAGGAATCAGGTAGGTTGTGTTGTCCTGGCAGCGAAACACAGAGGATCCCGAAGCTTCCCTCGTAGTTTCCACGGCTCAACCTCACAGCTTCCTCAAGGAACATATCCGTTATTGCAAAACCAATTTGAGATAATAAATGGTTATTTTAGTGGTTACAAGATTTGGAGGTGGATGCTTTACGAGCTAATGCTACATTAGTTGCACAGATTGACACATATGGCTTGTATTAGACCCACAGCCGCGGTTGATTACTGACAAACACAATTCCTATTAGCGGTTGTGTGCGGTAGGAGACCCGAGTGTAAGCTATCATAGATCGGATTGCTTTTCTTATGCAACAAGCCACAAAGAAGACCCCTCATGCTGAATGACATGGCATGGAAAAGAACAAGAAATACCTAAATCAGTGGAAAGGGACAAGGCCGCCTCAGAAAAGGAAAAATATATATATTCCATGCACAGTGCCGCAGTTATTAAGACAGCAGGGAATGATTATAGGGTCGGTCATATTCCCTCATTATAGCTGTTGGGGTTTCTCATGGTGATATTACACTACATATTTTACTATGGAGGCTGTTAGACTCTCATGAAATCTGTGTAATTGTAGTGTAAGCACAGGAAAACAATAAGAGGGATGTGCACACATGTTGCCGCTTTTGAAAAAATAGCACATGGATAGAAAACATGAGCATGACATTTGAGGGAAAACACAGTAGAGGGATACTAAACACAAGAATGATCAGAGCTTAATGCTAAACTGTTTACAAGTGTGGTCTTAAACAAAAGAGGAGAACTTAATTGTGTACCGCAGACAAATTCCAATGCAAATGACACAAAAATAAAAACATGAACATTGCCAGAGGGGTTTGAGAAAGCTGTAAGCAAAACGCAAAGGAAGCATCTCACTGTCGTTCATAATTCAGTAGAAAAAGAGTCACTAGTGTTACTGAAACAAGTGCGTCTTACTTTATTCAGAAAAGAGATTCTGACCCTCCTTCTTACGTCCTTTATCTACCTGGAGATCCCAATAACTCTCATAATGCGTCGCTGCTCGCCCTACAAATGTGAGAGCAGAACAAAAATCTAAATTGCAGATTGAGGTTCATCTCAAGGTGGCCGACTCGTGATCTTTTCATATGTGCAACGTGACATCCTGGGATAAGAGAGGATGAAGCTGGGAGGGGCCGGAGTGGGTTGGTACACGTCAATTAAGGCAGAGTTTGTGGGCAAGGGAGTCAGTCTCCTCGCTGGTCGCTGTCATGAAATCTTTAATGCAACCCCCCCTCCACCTCCCTCCCTGCATCTTCCAGCCCACTCCTCTCTGCACTGCCGAGGATGGAATGTGATTATTTGCGCCCTGAGGGCCGAAGTGACGTCACGGCACAGGAAAACGTGCACGCTTTTAAATGCCGACGCTCGGGGTCGCTCAGTGGGAGGGAATCCCATCTCAACTCCATTAAGGTTTCTGACAGACAATTATCAGTGAAGACGTAGCAGCAGGTTCAAACACATGCTAATGAGCTGGAGCGCCAACTTGCCTCTAAAATGGAGCTATTAAACCAAACTACTTCTAACAACATTACAGGGGGGGCAACTTTACGTACAGAAACAGCACAACTGCATCTCCCTGGCATTCCCCCCCGAAGCCCCTTCTGCCTGTTGGCCGACAACCACCAGGCTCCACACACTCTCCTCCCCTCGCTGCCAGCCTTTAACACATTCATATTTTTCCTCGACAGCCTGCCCTGCTGGGCCTCAACATGCCAAATGGTGGCAATCAACAGCAGCTTTCCGTCCATATGCACGGCGTTCACGTGTTTCAGATGGCCCCCCCCCGTCGGCAGGGCTCCAGCTTTGCCTGCTAGAAGCGAAGATGTATGTTTGAGGAGGGGGGAAGGACAAGTTGTTTTTCAAAAACAGCATCTGTGAGGGTTGAGGTGTCATCAGTATGCGCGACACTACGCCAGTTTACCAGCAACAAGCCTGAACAATGCTGGTGGACCACAGCGCGGGCAGACGGCCTCCACCAGGGATCATGATGCAAATCATTTTTAGACGAAAATATTTACCGTCTAAGGATGAACAGCAAGTGCTAAGTGGAAACACAAAAGGTGAATGGGTTGAAAATGTAATTAATATCAACATGGCATCCCCAAGTTCCAAGTGTTTTTAATTATATGTTTAAATATGAAAAATAGTCCCCTTCTCAAAAAATAAGTGCTAATTTGCAAACGTCTTCAGAACATACATCTAAACATTGGATGAAGGCTTTTAGATAAAGATTTTGTATACCTCTTTGTATCACTCCATAAAAAAATACTATCAAAAGCCATAACAAATCTAATCAATGTTCCCTTATTTTGAGGGAAAATATGTTATATAAATCAGGCTATAAATAATAAATGAACAAAGGCCTTTGTGAAGACAATCAGAAGATATTGACGGTACGGGCACGGTTCCCATTACCTTCAATATCTCTGAAGATCATATGGTAGCGGCCATGTGCCATGTGCTAGTTAGCGCAGCGGGCCGGGTTTGAATCAGACCCCCTGTCCTTTACAGCTCGTCATTGCCTCTCTCCCTATTTCCTATCCATCTATCTCTAGGCAAAATAAGCCAAAAAAAGAATCTTAAAAAAAAAGGAAAAGAGAAAGGTGAAAGTTTGGTGCTTCTAAAGATGAGATTTCAGGCTCAGAGCATAAGAAAGAGACTCCTTTGAGACAACAGACTGTTAGATATGTATTGTCAAACTCCATACATTTTGCAGGACATAGAAAGGGGGGAAATCTTTTCTAAAGATAACAGCTTGTAAATTCCCCCCTGATTACTTGTATTAATGAGGCATATTCTAAAGCTGACCAGTGCATTTAGGAAGAATCACAAATAGACAAAGTAAGTCAAATAAACAACTAACTGCGTATTTTCTATACTTTCCACTAGTCTGAAAGAAAACGTGTTAAAAAGGTTCATATTATGCACATTTTCTGGTTCATATTTGTATTTTTTGTCTCTACTGTGACATGTTTGAATACTTTAATGTTAAAAAATGTATTTATTTTTCTCATACTGCCTGTGCTGCAGCACCTCTTTTCACCCTCTGTCTGAAACCAGAGCTCATTCTGCTCTGATTGGGTAGCTGACCTGCTCAGTTGTGATTAGTCAACCGCTTAAAGATGTCCCGCCCCTTAGCCTATCACTTACGATTTGTTGGAGCGCTAGCCAATAGAAGCGTGAGTGTTATATAGTGATGCCACTATGTAACGGAAGTAAATAAAGGACTACAATGGAAGCGTTTCAGGCATGGGGGGAGTGTGTGGGAGAGAAACTCCTTCAGGAGGGAATTCTGGGATTTTAGCCTTTGCAGACCATTTACATGCATAACACCTACAGTATAACACACTACAGGAAAGGGACACCACAAAAAGTCCTTTTAAGGAAGCAAAATAGCACAACTAGGGCTGTCAAACGATTAAAATATTTAATCCCATGATGTCCATAGTTAATCGCGATTAATGCACATTTTTTATATCTGTTCTAAATGTACCTTAGAGGAATATTTTTCAAGTTTCTAATACTCTTATCAACATATGAGTGGACAAATATGCTTTATGCAAATGTTTGTTTAATATCATTGGAACAATGACAAATATTCTCCTGAATATTCTCAACACAACAACCTGGAACCTCTCTCTCTCTCTTCACTCTCTCCCAACCCTGTCTACTTCTTTACACTGAGCCAGTTGCTCAAACAGACAAGCCTGTTTACAGTTGTGGCGAAATGCCGCTCCTCTGTCTTCATCTTCAGTCAAAGCATGAGACATTCCCACTGTGGGTCAAAATAATGCGCAGTGATGTGCAGTCGACACGTTGGATGCGATCCGAATTATCTCCCACCATCCAACTAACAACAACAACAATGTCAAGCCTTTGGGCTCTGAAACTACGGGGTGGGCGGAGGACAAATACACATGCGTTAATCGCACGTTAAATAATTAGTGGCGTTAAAAAATGTTGCGTTAACGCGTTAACTTGACAGCCCTAAGCATAACATATCAAATTGACCAGTGGATGAAAACACATTTTGTGAGTCTCTTTGCGTGGAGCCAGTAGTGGATATAACAAACCAACGTACAGTGGTTGATGTCTGGACTGCACAGTGTAGCAAACTAAACAAAGGCAGTGTTTGGAGAGGGAGAGGAGGAGGAGATGCCTCAGCAGGCTGAACATGACGAGATGGGAGCTGGCAGCTGCCCCCTTCTTCCCCGTCACTGTGTGGGGGGGAGATGGAGATTATGTAACTCAAGCACCTCCACCAGCCTGCTGCACACGCACCAACATCAAACACACCCTCGCAGTGGCTGATGCATTCTTAGAACGATCACTAACAAGGACTTTTTCCAGTTAACAAAAACAGATGGAAACCTAAGTCTACAGACGACATGATACGTTCAATTTTGCTAATTGTTTATAAGTCATTCTTTGGGGAAAATGTGCAGACATTGCCTGGTTCCATATTCCAGATTTTGGAGGATTGACCACTTTTCGCCCTTAGCGATAGTCAACGGAAATATTTTAGGGTTTGGCGGATAAAAATGACCTTGAGGGTATTTTCAACTTGAGCCCGGCAGATTACTCAATATTAAAATAAAAGCTACTTGTACTGTTCATCAGAGCTGAAGCAACTGGTTGGATAAACAGTTAGTTATTTGACATTTTAATCATCTGCAAAAATAATTTAGGTCATTTTCAATCAAAAGTGTAACGCTTTGGTTTTTCATATGATGTCAGATAAAACAGGACATTTAAAGCCATATCAGGTTCTGGGAGCTTATTTTTCAGCCAATTATCAATAAAAAATGTGAGGCAGATTAAAAGATAATAAAAAAAACAAGAGCAGTTTTACACGTCAAGATGTTTAAATGTGTTTGCTATAACTGAACACAGACGGAGTTTAAACAATAAATCACAAGAAGTAACAGAAAATTAATCTGCAACTGTTTTGATGTTGATTATTTGTTTAATTATTTACTCTTTTTTGACAGTAAATGTAATCTTTATTGGCTTGAAATGAAGAACAAGCAATCTATTATGCTGAGCTTGGAACTTTTGATGGGACTTTTAAATACGCCAAAAATCTATGATAATAGGTAGTATCCAGATTAATCCAGAGCTGTTTTAACTTCTTTGTTCCTTCATATAATTACAGTTTTATATAACATGTAAAAGCAACAAGCATTCCTTTCTTTGAGAGTGATTCAGCGTCAGTATCACTCACCGAAAAAATGCAATCAGTCTTGTATGACGATTACTATTATTAAAGGAAGACGTCTCCTCCTTTAATAGTCACAATAACAGCTGGGAGGTGTGTGAACTTTGCATAATACCCTGTCACCTTTGAGAGGAAGGTGTGTTTATCGTATTTTAGCTTTTTCTTCCTGCGGCCTGCGGAGGAGACGCAGCATTTCTGCAGCCCTCAGCAGCCGACCCATGCAATAATTGGCCATAAGGGTGACCGTCAGCATGTGACACATTCTTCATACTCACGGACACGCCCGTACAGAGAGACGGCCTTCAGGGAGAAGAACCGGTCTGAGAGCAGATACCCACAAGTGCTACAGGAAATCCCGCGGACAGACGATGATGCAGAGCAGAGGAATCCCCCCCCCCCCCCGCCATACCGTGAGAGTGTCCCATTACCCTGCAGTCTATCATCATCAGCTGGCTGAGAGGGGAGAGCAAAGTGACTTCCTTCCCTCTCCTTCCTCACATTAGCCGGACTGAGTGAATCGCTCTATCAAATGTAATCGACACAAAAGGACGGAGGAGGAGAGGATGAAGGATAAAGAGGGTGTAGAGGTGAAGAAATGGGCTGATAGCGAACAAGAGCATTTCGGTAATAGACTTTGTGTTAAGGTTACATAACATTCCGATCGTACAGCGTAGTTTGAACTCTAAAGTGTGTTTGTAGCTTAAAAAAAAAGGTCCCCGAGACATTACCCAACAAACGTAGCTAATTTAGGGTGTTTAAATGGTGCGAGGCAAACAATCTGAGTAACCTATTAATAATGTATTTTATCTGGAAAAAAAGATCATAAGCTAGTTAAAGCTTCTTAAATGCGAACGTTTTTGGCTTTTCTATGTTACATGTTGCTGTACGTTTAATATCTTTAAAGTTTTAGGTCAAATAAAACCCTGTCAAAATTGAGACAGCATTTTCCAAATAATGAAGTATGTCTCCAATTTTCTTCAGGGCAGGTAATGTGCGTGTTTGTCCAACCAACAGTCCAAAACCAACTAGATATTCCACTTTAGAAACTTTAAGCATGTTTGGCATATTGATAAATAACTCAAACAATTTATTTCCAACTTAGTTAAGGATGTAAATGTAGGTAAGGCTTTATATTCTTCCTTTTTTGTGATTTCAATAAAACTTAAATTTGTTTTCTTCAGTTTTTTAATTTAATTTACCGTTTTGTTGCATTTTTTTACTTATCTAATTGAAACACAAAATGACAAAAGAAGCTAGCATTGAACGTCTCCTTATTTCATGAATTGTTTTAGTTTCTCATTAATAGTGTTGCTAATTTAAAAAAAAGTATTTGGTTCTTTCGGAGTGTTATGACAACATGTCATAATTAAGATATAAAAAAAACGTATGTAGTAACATGAATATATCAAACTAAGGTAGTGGCATTTCTTCATACTGTATGTTTATTGATGAGGCAACCATTACTAAAAACGATGCTGCATCTCTGTAGCATTTAAAAATAAAGCCTTTGAATTGAATGGAGGAAGAGGAAGAGGAAGAGGAGGGTTCGGTGTACCTTAGGACTTAAACAAAGCGTTCACAGAAATCTTGCTCTCTCTCTCCAGCCTGCAGATCAGCTGCTGACTGCTGAGCATGAAGGCGGAGGGAGGCTGCAGCAGAGCTTGTTTACGTGCAGCATGATGAATGGAGTATGGGCAGGTACGAGTTAAAAAAACAACATTCTGCCTTAACTAGAGCTTCGAGGCGAGGCAACCTTTTAATAATGTATGCCTATAAACAGGGGCTGAGATGCAGATTGTGTAAAAAAAAACACAAGAAGAAATGTGGATTTACTTGCTTGAGATCCATTTTCCATAATAATAATAATAATAATAATAATAATAGAGGACATGTTTGGAGGAAAGGCCTGGACCCTTCCCTTGTAATAATTTGTGACAAAGCTGCAAACACCAAGTCGACAACTGAAATATTGATCAGACGCAGACAAAGACAGTGGTTTGGTATCTGTACAGTACTGCTGCCCCCACATGAAACTGTAGGTGGAAGAAGCAGCAGTCTGAAGGCCACTGATTGTTGAGACTGCGTGGGCACCCTTGCGAACAATTGTTATACAAATAACACTACTGGGTGGGTAGAAAAGTGTGTGTGTGTGTGTGTGTGTGTGTGTGTGTGTGTGTGTGTGTGTGTGTATAGGGGGGTTTAATGGCGCAGGCGGGGATCAACATGAATATTACCTCTTCGATCTTTTTCACAACAAACAGACACACATTCCCCCCAAAAATCTGCCTGCACCAAAATAGAAGAGCAGGAGCCAGACTCTGAACACAACACAGAGAGAAGCTGCAGCCAAGAAGCACAAACTAATTATTTCCTTCCTTTCGCAGTAAGAAATCATGAAAGGTGTGAAGCCTGTAAAGCTTGTTTTATTTAGGATGTAGCAAAGTAAATCACAAGCTGCCTAGGAGAATCTGGATTCTGCAGCTAACAATTATCTTCACCAGGGCAGTGCCCGTTTGGGATGTGCTTGTGCGGCTGTTTTTTAAAGTCAGTCTATTCATGCATTTACAGGCGGAATGGGTTTTCACAGTTTTCTGCACAACTGCTGATCCAAATAGTTTCATAGCAACAGTTTCAGCAAGACACAAGTGATCAGTCCAAGGCTTGGAGACATAATCGAGAGATAGAAATGTTCACTTTTACGTATATTTTACGTATTTGATCTACCAAAAAAATCAGTTCAATTGTACAATTTAGTTTGTTTTCACACCTTTACCTTGCAATCAGAGTGCCTTTTAAAAGGGGAACTGAAGCCAATATTTCTAATAACTTGTGCTTGCCTTTTTTTAACATATATAAATAAATATATATATATATATATATATATATATATTATATATATAGGCCTACTCTTATTCCTTTGACCTTTTCTGCACTATACCTTTGCTGCTGTAGCGCTGTCAAGTTCCCTGCTGCTGCACGAATAAAGCAATTCTGATTCTGGTTATCTATGTTTTCTATGAACCACCAGACTCCATCGACAAAAGCTGCGTTTTTACACACAGAAGTCCCTGGTCTAGTACAGCCTGTTTTTGTCAATGGAGTCTGGCGCCTTCAAAGTGAACCCAGATAACTTCTTCCAGTCCCCTGTTTGACAGCACAGTCATTTGTTTGGATTGTGAAACAACATCAGAAATGTGTGAGAAATGCTCGTCACAGTTACCTACTGCCCCAAATAATTCAATTAGCAAGTGAGAACAAAGAAAAACAGCACATTTAAAAATTTGAGAAGCAGTTTTAAGTAGTCACATATGAAATTTAGTGAAGAAGAAGAAGAAAATGTGGAGAAAATTGGAAAAACTTAAATATAAGAACTATGTTAGAACATTTTCCTATGAAAATTAGCAATGAAATCATCTTTTCAACTCTCCTACACTACTGCACTATAAAAGGTCCTACATGGACTAGGAGCAACTTATCACCTCATATTCCTGTCTTTTTGAGCCTAACTGTTTCAGATAAGACATAAACACAGTCACTGAAATTCACCAGCAAGTCCTCGACTGTACACAAACATCCACTTCTTTCTTTCTTTCTTAGCAGAGGCAAAAAAAAGTGGAAGTAAAACAAGCTGCACGTCAAACTTTATCCAGTCAGCATCTCGAGTTCCCTTCTTGCTTGAAAAATTAACACTACTGACGGCCAGTGTTGACGGGCCTCGTGGGACAGGATGCATGTTTCAGTCGTCTCAGTTCGAAAAACAAGTTTTGCAAACATACAGTAAGCTCTGTACAGTATGTCAATGAATAAGGAGGAGGCGGAGGAGGAGGAGGAGGAGGAGGAGGAGGAGGAGGAGGAGGAGGAGGAGGAGGGAGAAAGGAGGTCACATGCAGCTACGACTGTATTTAATAATCATGGTGATTAGGTGCGAAATGAATATTTGTCATTGGTTTATATCTTTGTGTTTCTGTTTCTTTGTGACACCCGGATACCCTGGCACTTCTTCAATACCACTTAAATGTAAAAGGTAGCATATTTGAGAAAATCTAATATTATTTTTTCAATTGTTAAACAACTTTGTGATTCCGTTTGTTCAGGAAGATTGTGTGAAACGATGAAAAGCTCCGAACAGATACTAAATGGAACTTGGGTGAAATTGTTACCAGGGTCAAGTACATACAATCTTGTTTAATTGGCACATTTTAAGTAATTGTTTGAGTTTTTAGGAAAAACATTTACTCAATTTATTTAGAGATATAGATGAGAAGATCACTACATGTCCCCAAAAATTGAGCTAGCAGCAGTTAGCTTAGCATTAAGACAGCAAACAGGTGGAATCACTTAGCCTGTCTCTGGTCAAAGGTACAAAACCAGCCTATCAGCACCTCTAAAGCTCACTGATAAACACTCCGTATTTCTTAGTAGGAATTTAACTTGAAAAGAGATTCCAGAAACCTACTTGTGATCAACAATAAGATGGACTACAAACAAACCACAATGAAAACAGAACCTCCTTTGCGGAGATAACATAAACCCAGGACCCAGAGCAGCCTGTGCCCCACATGGATTGTCAAATCAAAACTAAAAGCAGCGCTGTCTTCAGTTTAAGGAACTGAAGTCTAAAAACACGCTCGGGTCCCGAAAGACCCACAGCCTGCTTTTTGTCGTTTACCGTGGATCTACGGTTGACTGACAGCAGACTGACAGCATGCTGACTGCTTCCTGTCTTGTGTCGTTCACCTTGACATCCCACTCACTCTCAAAAGAGCGGAGTTATTTTTGCTGTGGACTTATAGTACGAGTCAAAAAACACCTCGAATGAAGAACATTTCTGCACCTGACACTGACATATTGTTCAGCACAGAACAAACTTAAAAATAGTAACTAATGCAGGGTGTTTTAACATGTCTATAGGACAAAATGTTCACTTCTTACCCTGCTGATGTTTCATGGAACAAACACTGAGGAGCTCCTTTTGTTCGAACGCAACAAGTGCACACACACTCCAGTGTCAACACAAGCAGTCACAAGTGTGTGTGTGTGTGTGTGTGTGTGTTTGTGTGTGTGTGTGTGTTTCCGCCCTATCAGCTGTGGCTGCGCGGGGCGTTTTCCTCTGAATAAAGTGACGAGGAGGGGAATTCCTGTAAGGCCCAGGAAGAGAGAGAGGGGGGGAGGGGTGAGGAGGGGAGGGCCTGCCCAAACAGAGCAGTCTGGGTGACGTCACTTAAACCGGCTCTGGCTCGCTCCAGGGGATCCTTCCCTTCGCTCTCCCTCCCTCTTTCCGTGTGTGTCAGAGGGGGAGGAATTTAGTGTGCCCTGCCAACTGCTGGTTGCCCAACAGCTTACTCACCGGGTGAGGAGGACTTCCTTCTCTTCATCCTATAACTCTCTTTCTGTTCCCTCTAAATAATGAGGTTACATTTTAGAGTTATAGCTGTGTTAAAGCTGCGGTAATCAACAGAACATTTAAAGGCAACTATTTTGATCAACAATCAATCAATCAAATCAATTTAGTGAGTCACTAAATTAAGGTGATTTGCTGTTTTTTTTCTATTTTATGTAACTTTAAACTAAATAATAAGCAGGACATTTAAGATCATCATATTTCACTTTTTCTGACATCATTTATGGCCCCTGGTTGCTACTTTTTGATGTCTTAGATAACTTTCCTCATGGAATACATATAAATATAACTGAACTGCATTAGTGTAAATAGCCAAGTAACAATAAGTCACAATAAGCATTTAAACTGGAAAAATGAACATGCTTTTACTTACCTATCTTTAGTTTTAAAATGTCCATCTTTGATTAATAATTAAGTGGTTAATTTGATCCAACTTTGATTTCATGTAAAGCATAAGAGAAGTCCTATATAAATAGAGTTTCCCATGCCATGCCTTAAAAACCACAAACAAAGGGAGAGGAGGAAATCCGTGAAACAGAGACACCCAGCAGCGACTGTTCTTATTTTTAACTAAAAATAAAATAAAAAGAGAGACATTTAAAGTTGTTGCTGCAAAAACAAGAGTATAGGTGACCTTGAAAACTGCAGAAATGTCAAAAACACAACATTAAATTGTGCCTCTCAGTTGAAGATTAAGTAAAAACTGACAGACTGACTGACAGAGAGATGTTGACATGGACAGGGTGAGATAACGCTGCAGGGTCCCGGTCAGAGACAGCCTGCAGGTCACTGTGTTAAAGGGAAGGGGGGGGTGAGGGGGGGGGGGTGTTTAAAAGGATTCACCCTGCTCAGGGCAGACAGGCTGACAGCCGACAAGAGTTAGGCAAACACGACTAGACGGCTGTTAAATGACAGAAGCATCTCCTTGTCTGTTTGTGTAACCTCACTGTACTGGAAAAAAAGAGGAAGCAGCCTCTGCTTTACTTTTGTCTTGTCATTACTGGGATTTCTGAGGGTTTGGCCACAAAAGAGGTTCAGAAAATCTGATTAATGTTTACCCAGGTCCAACAATAAACGGCTAAAGCAACAGCATAGAGTTGGTGAAAAAATAAGCACTGAGTCGGCCTTTACTGTTTTTAAAAAATGACCTAAGGAGGGATCACTGTGCAAACACTGGCCCAGTAAGTGTTGGTGTGGAGAGCAGTGGAGGACACGACGCCTCATCCCTGTGGGAACATGTGAGATAATGACAGCTGAGCTGGGGATAATGCAACAGGGCCTGAATGAAGTAATCCAGCTAGTATCCTCTAATACTCTGCCCTCTGTGTGTTAAAGAAGTCTCAATACATGCACATACTCAGTCTGCTTGAAAATAGCCAAGAATTGATAATTGTTTTTGTTATCCTTTGCATACAACCAGACGCCCACGCTGACCCCTTCCTACTCTGAATACCAAACTGAAACCGATCCAAAACCACGCGGGGAGGAACCATGAATAACAAAGCTCAGCGTTACACTCTATTCAAAATTTGCTCCATAACCACTTGGCTCTATCTCTCAACTTTAACGCGTAGAGTCGCGATTAGAACCGCTTTCAGGCAAACACAAAGGCCACATTCAGATGCTCTCTTGTTTATCTGAAATGAGCTGAGTTTTTGGCCGAAAAGTAACTAACTTAACTTTTATCAAAATGTCAAACTGATGTCTGAAAACAGCATGTTCAAGTTCAAGTCTGAGTACTAGAGAGTTCAAACTCTGGACACTTTGGAAAAATAACATTATTTTATGTGCAATATTAGTTTTTACTATCAAATGCAATATCCATTCATAATCATGAGCAATATTACCTAATACTAACATGTGAAATGTTACCTTTACACATCATGTGCTATACGGATTTTCAATATCATGTGCAATATTACTTTTTTATTTTAACTGATTCATCTTCACCTTTGTTCTTAAAGGTGGGGTAGGTAAGTTTGAGAAACCGGCTCGAGATACACTTTTTGTTATATTCCATGGAATGCTCTTAACATCCCGATAGCAATGAATATCTTAAATGCTTTGACAAAAAATCCATACAAAAATTTCATCTGTGGAAGCCGTAGTACTGTAAAAAGCACGACCAATCATTTTAGCCGGCCCGGCTAAATCCATCTAAACATTACCATTGGTGAATGAGAGTGATGCGCAGCCAGCATGCCCAAAACCGGAAGTTGGGTTACAGCTCTCATAAACTCTATATGAAAACTACTCTTATTGAAAAAAATGTTATGAAGGATTATCAGTAATCATTTCAAAGTGAGACAGAGACATTGGATTAACCTTCAGCAGCGTTTTTATGCGTTTTAATGCCATTGAACACAACTTTTGATCAGAAAACAGCAAAGGTAAGACGTATTTGCCGTTTTGGCCCCGCAAAGTGAAGTTGTATGTTGTCTTTCCTGGCCTCTTTTGGTCGCACAGTGATGATACTTATACCATTGGAATCTGTGGAATCTCAGCTTTCATATGCTATCTTGTTTGTGCAGATCCAATGAAGTATAAAAGATCGCTACCGTAAGTCATGTGCTAAGTGCGTTAGCACTCTTTCGCTTAGTGCTAATTCAGACACTCGGCGTTAGAGTTGTGTTTTGTTTCGGTAAAAATGGTTCATATCTTCAGTTAGCTGAGTTTCTTCCCGTTAAGTGGGTATGACACATTAATAGGTTGTTAAATGTTAAGAAGCCCTGAGGCAAAGTTTCGCGGGCAGGGGCTATGGGGCTTAACAGGTTAAGTACATTTTACTTATGATATGTCTTTACTACTGGAGTTATTGCAGGAGTATCGAATGGTGCATTAAATGTTGGTCCTTGGTTAATGAATACATCCAAATACTTCCACTGCTGCTACAATTCCAGAGAAGCCAGCACACGGCCACTTACCATCGGAGACACATTTATTACTCTGAGGCATTGACGCAACTGTGAGTCCAATCAGAGGAATCTAACACAATGCTGGCCAACAAGTTTCATCCGGTTGACAGATGTTGCTCTCGTATCTCCGGATCTAATCACAGTGCCATCCTCGCTATGGAGGAGAGACTATTACAGCCGCTGAGCCTTCAAAGAAAAGAGACAACTCTTGATTAGATCGTAGATGAGTGCAGCGAGAGGCAGCGGGTGTAACAAAAGGCAGAGAGCCCATACAGGAAATAAGGATCTAAGAGGCATGTGAGGTCATTGATCACATAAAGAAAGCAGCAGGATCCTGCTCAGGATCAGCTTCTGGGTCTTGGCTGCCTCTCTCCTCCACCTTCTCCCTCCGCCTTTCTGCTGTTTCCATTGCCAAACAGCCATCAGCCTCTCCTCCATCCGCTGCCTCCCACTGCTTGAGCCTCAGGGGGAGGAGCTGAGATGTTAATGAAGGCTGTTGTGATGGCTGTAAGTGTATGTGAAGTGTTGTGAAAGGGAACATGTGAGACGTGTTAACAGCATGAAATCCATTATGATTTCATTTAAACAAATGTCCTTTTTGCCTAGATTGTAGAATAATGACACAACGTCGGGCTGTACCTTGTTAATGTCCGAATCTTTTTTAATGATTAGACAAGCGGCAGCTATTTTAATATTCAGCTTATTGTCATACTGTAGATAGTATTACAGCGTGTCTTTACAGAGGGTTTCTGTTACATGTTTATTTTCTAGTTGAATTTGTTAACAAAGCTATATCTAACTAGTTACTGTCCAACAGTGTTGTTTGAATCTGTTGTTGCAGTGTGTTGTTGCAGTTTGTTGTTGCAGTTTGTTGTTGCTGTGTGCTGATGCAGTGTGTTGTTGCTGTGTGTTGTTGCAGTGTGTTGATGCTGTGATTTGATGCAGCATATGCTATCAGTGTGTTGTTGCATTGTGTTTCTGTTATTCAGTACATTGTTGCAGTGTGTTGTCACTGTGTGCTGTTGAAGTGTGTTTATCTCCTATAGTGTATTGTTGCAGTGTGTTGATACAGTGTGTTGCTACAGTATGTTCTTATATTGTGTTACATTGTGTTGCTACAGTTTGTTGTGTGTTGCTACAGTGTGCAGTTTGTTGCTACAGTGTACAGTGTGTTGCTACAGTGTGTTGTGTGTTGCTACAGTTTGCAGTGTGTTGCTACAGTGCGTTGTGTGTTGCTACAGTGTGTTGTGTGTTGATAAATTGTGCAGTGTGTTGCTACAGTGTGTTGTGTGTTGCTACAGTGTGCACTGTGTTGCTACAGTGTGTTGTGTGTTGCTACAGTGTGTTGTGTGTTGCTACAGTGTGCTGTGTGTTGTTACAGTGTGTTGTGTGTTGCTACAGTGTGATGTGTGTTGCTACAGTGTGCTGTGTGTTGTTACAGTGTGTTGTTACAGTGTGCAGTGTGTTGCTACAGTGTGTTATGTGTTGCTAGAGTGTGCAGTCTGTTGTTACAGTGTGTTGTGTGTTGCCACAGTGTGCAATTTATTGTTACAATGTGCAGTGTATGGGCTCAGAACAGTCTCATAATACACACATGCACACAGAAGGATTCACACTTGTATTTCCGGATCCACACTTGTGTTTTTCAATGCACACACAAATGTGTTCCGTTTCATATACATGTAAATAAAATCCAAATACAGAAAAAAGTTTTACATATGTATTTTTGATCCTCACATATTTGTTTTCCGTTTAAAACCTCTGATCCTGCAAACACAAACCGCTTTCTGTGCATGGATCGCTGTGCATTCGTGTGGATCCGGAAATACAAGTGTGAATCCTTCTGTGTGCATGTGTGTATTATGAGACTGTTCTGAGCCCATAGCAGTGTGTTACTACAGTGTGTTGTGTGTCACTACAGTGTGCAGTGTCTTGCTACAATGTACAGTGTATCCCTACAGTGTGTTGTGGGTTGTTACAGTGTGTTGTGTGTCACTATAGTGTGTTGTGTGTTGCTACAGTGTTCAGTGTGTGTCACTAGTGTGGAGTGTGTTGCTACAGTGTGCAGTGTGTCACTACAGTATGTTGTGTGTTGCTACAGTGTGCAGGGTGTCACTAGTGTGTTGTTACAGTGTGCAGTGTGTTGTTACAGTGTGTTGTGAGTCACTACAGTGTGTTGTGGGTTGCTACAGTGTGTGGTGTGTTGCTACAGTTTGCGGTGTGTTGCTACAGTGTGCAGTGTGTTGCTACAGTGTGCAGTGTGTTGCTACAGTGTGCAGTGTGTTGCTACAGTGTGCAGTGTGTTGCTACAGTGTGCAGTGTGTTGCTACAGTGTGCAGTGTGTTGCTACAGTGTGCAGTTTGTTGTTACAGTGTGTTGCTACAGTGTGTTGTGTGTTGCTACAGTGTGCAGTGTGTTGCTACAGTGTGCAGTTTGTTGTTACAGTGTGTTGTGTGTTGCTACAGTGTGCAGTGTGTTGCTACAGTGTGCAGCGTGTTGCTACAGTGTGCAGTTTGTTGTTACAGTGTGTTGTGTGTTGCTACAGTGTGCAGTGAGTTGCTACAGTGTGCAGTGTGTTGCTACAGTGTGCAGCTACAGTGTGCAGTGTGTTGTTACAGTGTGCGGTGTGTTGCTACAGTGTGTTGTGTGTTGCAACAGTGTGCGGTGTGTTGCTACAGTGTGCAGTGTGTTGCTACAGTGTGCAGTTTGTTGTTACAGTGTGCAGTGTGTTGCTACAGTGTGCAGTGTGTTGCTACAGTGTGCAGTTTGTTGTTACAGTGTGTTGTTACAGTGTGTTGTGTGTTGCTACAGTGTGCAATGTGTTGCTACAGTGTGCAGTGTTTCTCCTGCAGAGCGTGGCCGGCCCTGCAGACTCCCACAGGGCTTTCCTGCAGCTGCTCTGAGGCTCTCTCTGGTTTCTCTCTCTGTGGAGCTGCAACCAATTATTATTTTCATTACTGATTAATCTGCAGAATTAGTACATCTATTGTTTGGTCTGACAATGTCGGATAATGAAGAACACCTGTTGGCATTTTTTAAATCCCAAGTTGATGTCACCAAATTAATTATTTTGTCCAATCGATCGACCAGAAACCTCAATTCATCGATTAACTATCACATTTACGTGGAAGAAAAACAGATTCCCAAAGTCTGGCGAACAAGACTGATAATCTTTAGCAGTTTGTATTCTGGGAATTACAGAAAGGTAATAGCAATGTTTGACCTTTGTTATGGTTCTGATGGATACTGCCGCATGGATACTCTTCTTCCGTGCTGTTATTTTTGCCACCCACCTCCACGACATTCACTGCTGGTACTCTGCGCTTTCCTCTGCCATCAGCAGAAGGTAGCGTTACATAACCACACGGAGCACAAGAGACATGTCGCTCCCTCATTGCCTTTTTATGTTTCTCCTCCTCCTCCTCATCCTCAATTACCTTACCTTGTCTTCCCTTTCTTCTCCTCCCTTTCTGCCTCTTCCCATCATCATCACCCTCTTTTTATTCACATTTTCTCCTTCTCTATCTTTTCAGCTTCCACCGCCCACTCCCTTCTCTTCTGTTTTCATCAAATCAGAGTTAAAAAATAGTAAGGAAATGGTAGTCAAAAACATGTTTGTGTCTTATAAAAAACAAATGCTCTATTTACATGTTCAACCATGACTGTGGGAAACAGTATTTCGATCTTTCTGTGTGTACAAACATATTTTGAGATTGACAATAAAGTTGACTTTGACTTTTGACTTTGTATGGAAGCCCAAGAATACTAATGCTAGTCCCAATTAGGGTTGCAACTAGCGATAATTTTCTTAATTTGTTTATCATTTGGCCATCACAACTTCCTAACCCTAGATAATTGAATCTTGTTTTATTGATCTGCAGCCCAAAACACAAGATTTCCAGTTTATAATAATGTAAGACAAACAGAAGCAGCTGATGCATAGCTCATTTTTACATTTAGGACCATCACATTTTGAGTATTTTTGCTTAAAAATGACTCAAAGAATCAGTCAAGCAACCAACAACAAATCTGTTTTTGCACGATTATAGTCAAGTTTCCACCCAAATTTAGCAAAAATTCTAACCAAATTTCCAGAAAATTGGCAAAACTAAATACTACTGTTGCTTGGTTAAATATTGATGGTGGGTTCATCGAGATAAACAGTTTGTGGTGCTTAAAAAAGGACGTAATGAGATGACATGATTAATTATTAGATGGTATTATGGCTTTCATGTTTGTCGTTCTTTTTTCCTTCTGGTGCTTACACTCAAGTGCAAATTGAAATGTCCAAAAAAACAGGTGAACGGAAACTTAATCAGTGAATGGGAAGGACGGGAAATCCTGCAAAAGCGGAAGATTAACCCCATGCTGTGGTGGATCCTTCCAGGAAAGCTAACAAGATGACGCATTTAAAAACGGCGTGATAAAATGATAGCACGAAAAAGACAAAGGGGAACAAATTAAGGAAAAGAATGCTTACAAATGAATACAGCGAGGAGTTCATTCACGGCTGACCTCATTGTGTTTCTTCTCGTTAATAGCTACATCTGCACATAGCTGGGGGGGGGTGCTAAGGGAGTCTGATGATCTCATGGTGTGTTGGAGAAGAAGTCAGAAGTGTCTAAGTTCAGCTCTGCTCTATCTCTGGAACTGTTGCATAACACAAGCAGCTCATCCACGGGCTTATCCTTTCCTCATGTTGTACGTCAGCAGCAGCAGCGCGGGCCAGGAGGACGGACACGCCGCCGCAGAGGAGCGCTTGTTAGTGCCGGAGGGGTTAGAGAGCCGCGGAGCCGTGAACGTCTTGACTGCCACTGATGTTAGAAGAAGTGATGTAAATAGGAAAGGCAGTGGACAGGCAGCGAGAAACGTTTTCGCAGTCACAATAAGATCTTTAAGACGAAAACCTCCATAGAAACCTGTACTTTATGACTTTGAGGGGTAAAGTTTTCTGTTGACTTCAAAATGGCCAAAAAATTCATGGTTTTAATATTTCAAATATGATAATTTACAGCTGTTTGCTCTATTACATTACATATACATCAACTTCTCTGATGTTTAGGTCTTCTTTCAAGATTTTTGAGGGCGTCATCTTAAGGTGCACTTTTTTAATAATTTAATAGACACTTTTGGCAGATTATTCAATGATGATAATAATAATAGATTTATTCCTAAAAATAGGTAGAAAATTGTCCATCCCGATCCATTAAATAGATTTTGCCTCATCACAGCAGGGTCAACCCCTCTATGAACCAACGCAAAAAAAAACAAGAAAAGCAGGAAGTGGAACAATAACAAACTTTGTCATAATTAAGAGGAAAATAAATGTTGTCATGACATGACAAGTGAAAGAGAGGAGGATCGTCAGACAATGAAACTGAGCCCAGACAAACAACAAGCCTGCATCGAGGAATAACAAAAAAACAAAGGCGAGCTCTCGCAGCACAATACCTGTTAGAGGCAGGAGTGAACCAAAGAAAGTCGACACTTTCTCGAGAGTAGCTGCTGCCGCCTGCGTTTCCCTCCCGGACTCAGTTGAGCTTACGGGGGAACACCTGACATTCCCGACCCAGACTTTCCCAACTAATAACCGCTGACATTCCTGTGCCTCTCTGTCTCTCAGAAAAAAAGACAAAAAAGAAAGAAATGCCACTGCAGAGCGGAAAGCCGAGCGTCTGGCCGCCGTCTGTCCTCAAACACTTACACACAGCTGTGTCGCTGTGCTTTCACTTCTAACTTCTGCCTGTATTCTCCACTGTCAGTGTAGCAACCACGCTTCTTCCTCCTCCCTGCCTGCCTTTGTGTTCCTTCTCCCTCCCTCCCTTTCTCTCCTCTCCTCGCCTTCCTTTAAAAATATAAAATAAATCCCTACGCTAAATCAGGGAAAGCCCTCCCTGTAAGCGCTGACTTCCCCGAGCCGAGCAGCGGTGCTCTCTCCTTCTGTAAGGAAGCAAAACAAAGCAGGATGGAGGCTTTGGAAACAGCAGTAATTCCTCTGTAACTCACAGGCACGCTGTCAACATCAGATTAGCAGCTAACCTACTTGTGGCGTACAACCTCCCACACCCCCGCAGAGCCTATAAATACTCATCCATCCTTTCTGTGCATTGATCCCATCAGGCAAGCAGACGAGCAAGGGGAGAGCCGCGATGGAGAAACTAATGAAGGCGCTAATGGGAAGAAAGTGTGACGCAGAGGGTTAACATGCACCTGAACGCACCACAACTTCCAGATCAAAACACAGACAAGAGACGAAGCAGAACAAGTAAAGACACGTTTATGCTGGGGATGTTTACTTTGATTATTGCTTTATCTGCAGATTATTTTAAATCATAAATCAATTACAAAGCTAGCCTTGTATTATTTTGTTTGACTAACAGTAAGAAACAATAATTGTGGCAATTACATGAACACAGCTATTTTAATAATTGATGAATAGCTAGTATACTCATAATTTCCACTCTTCATTGGTCCATTTTATCAGGTACATCTGTCCAATCTAGTTTGTAATGTTGAAGTAGAATTCCTGTGAATCAAATTACTACCTTGGTATAAAACGCCTCAAAACAGGTATTGTAGTCACTGGTGTGGGCTGAAAAAAAAAGAAATAATGCTGTGTTTTGACACGTAGTGTCTAAAATGTGAATACAACGACTAACAGAATGTCCCTGTTTAACCAAGTAGTCGGTTTTGTACAAGAAACAAAAGATGAGTAAATCTAAAATGATATCAAATAGTGAAAATGTTGCGAGATCTTCACATTTAACATTTTGTCAGTTATAAATAATGAAATGGTTTGATTAAGAAAAGGAAAAGTGTTACATCGGGGGTAATGTGTTCAATTTCTTTCCAAGAAGAACATATACGAATCTGCTATTGACAATACTCCCTCTAAAAGATTTTATATTTTTGTTTGGATGTCATTTAACTGATCAAATATATATAATAATGAGTGTGCTTTAGAGGAGCTGGTGGAGTTAGATTTTCAAACGTAGGACCGAGCAAAACTAGCAACTGTTTCCAGCTAGCTCAATGCTAAGCTAAGCTAATCACCTCGTAGCTGTAGCTTCACAGACAGAGATGAGTAAGGTGTTCTAATTATCGTACTCTCAGAACGAAAGTCCTTTAAACAATTTTTAAAACTGCTGTGCTTTACTTTTCTGTCTCTATCATTACTACAGGTGTTGGGGAATAATTTGCTTAGGTATTCAACCTTTGACACAGTTCATCATTTTCTCTTTTCACTGTCTCCTTTCCCATGGCATAAGTCTACGGCCTTGGGTATTGCTGCTATCGCTCTTAAGGAGGGGCAGCTTGGGCGCATTGTTGTTGCCAGCTTATGACCGAGCACAAGCTGAGATGAGATAGTTTATTGTTCAGGGACATCTAGAAGCCCTTCTTTTTAGGAACGTAGGTTCCCTGGCGCACATTCCTTTCTATGGACCACAGCTCTAGTTAGATTCAGGGTCCATATTTGTTTAGTCTCGCTGATGAAGAATGTTGATTATTACACTCTGAACTAGTTAAAACCTCGAGCTACAGAAGAGTTCTTCAGAATTGATTGTGGCATCTCAACCGTGTGGTCAACCCGTGGCCCGTGACATGTTTTGTGAATTCTCCGGCCGAAACTCCAAATAAACCGTCAGTGTTTGCCATCAAAGCTCCAGCTCTCCTCGTGTCTCTCTGAGTTCTGTCTCCAATTGCTTCAGAAGTTTCCCCCACAACAGGTGAGGGTTCACTTTGTCTTTATCGCTCAAGGCTGATGATAACACACACAACTGTCAGACACACACCTGCACACACGCTAAGACTCACTGTTAGTCATGCCTTTCACGTAGGAAATATGAAGAATTGTGGCTGTAAAGAAATGTTTGGATTCCATTTAACAAGGCACACCTGAACCAGAGACTGAGTCACACTCGCCCTGTAGGTTTTCACACACACACCCCCTTACAGTTTCTCCTGGCGGTAGCTTCATTATTTATTTTTATTGTAATGTGTTTTGGAGAAGAGGGCAGCTTCGCTTAGTGCTATGAATTGAAATCCCCAAGAAAGTTAAAACATTTAACCAGAGGATTTTTAAGCCTTCCAGCTCTGCTTGAGGAGGGAAATGGCTCAGAATTCCCCAGAGTCTCTCCCGACCGTGAGGCATTGGGAGCTCAGACCCCCCCCCCCCCAAACATCTCTCCCCATGGCAACAGCGGCTAAAGGAAGAGACGGCCCGTGTTACGCAAGAGGATGAAGCTTTGCCAGCAGGCGGGCACCTCCTCCTCCTCCTCCCTCTTACACATATTTTCACAGCCTCCCTATTAACCCTCCTTATATTTGTCCCTATTGCTCTCCTAACCTGACATCATTCCCCTTCTCTTTCACGCTCCCTCTCACACCCTCAACTCTGGCGCTCTGCCATCTTCCCTCATCCTCATCACTTTGCCCCCTTTTCATTTTCCCTTTTCGCCCTTCCTCCGGTCTTTCTCGGAGGCATTTATCTTTGTCTGTGGCTGAAGAAGCACTGTATTGCTGCTGCTGTTGTTCCTCCTGCTGCACGGCTGAGAGGATTTCCATTTAAAACAAAAGGAGCTATTTCTACAGTCAACTGACCCAATGGCTGGATGGAGGCTCCATGTGACCGCTTGACCCTGCTGAGGAAAGCAGAGCGCAGGTTCGACATTGGAAAGCCTTCGTCAAAAATGTCAGCAGGCTTCATAATTTTTAAGATCATTTTAATGCCACATAAACTGAAATGTTATCACAATCATTTTAGCGAAAATGCCAAAGTATGAAGTACAATATGACCTAGAAATGTCTCTTATCTCAGTATTTTCCAGCAGTGTATAACAATCATTTATGATGATAAAATGTATTTAATGTAACTATAGGCTGCAGAAAAAGGATAGATGAATCAATTACAAATTATTGATGAAAGTTAATTACATTTTTTCGACAGTCATTCAGCTTCCTACTGTCAAACAGTGGAAACTGGCACCTGATTTTGATTTAGTTTTGGTCTTTTGATGAAAATGTATATACACCGTTCTCATTAGTTTTTTGATATCCATAAGCAAACAATTGTGGATCAATTTTTTTCATGACATTTTTCTTTCAAGAACATCAACGTTACTGAGCGGACATGAGATATTTTGGTCAGTGCAGGATTGTTTTACTGGTTAAAAAATATGTATTAATTCAATCGGAGTAAAAAATAGTTTGGAATATGTTTTTGTCAACAGAATGGACACTGTCGGTACGAGTTGATTCTGTGTAAAGAGACAGGACTTCCCATTGTTACGAACGCCCAATAGTCCAAAAATGTTTTGCCATTGGACCAAAAGCCCGATATCCTGTAAACAAATGCCAATTGCTCCTTAAAATAAACACTCTTCCTTCTTAATACTATGCAGAATGACAGAAAAACACTTTGGCTTAATAGGTATTTGTTGCTCCATTTAGAGACCTGATATATTTGATTCCCAAATTCGCATTATAGTTGTTAGAATCAACATTTCTGAGACCTGACCAATATGCAAGCTGACAATGTTGTCTCCCTTCAAAGTGTACAGTATCTGTTGTTGCAAAATAGTTGTACTTAAACGTAATTTCAAGGAGAAAGAGTTCAGGGTTGCCTGGATGATCCATCACACAAGACTGCCAACTGTCACTGCTGTCCTTACGATGGCCGTCAAGCTCCTGACCTCGCTCTAAATATGTGTGTGTGTACAGTATGTGTCTTTTAAATATTGACCTGACCTCACTGACCCCGATCAACCATCCTGAGGAGTCAACTTGGTGTGGCGGCTTTCAATCTTTCACCATCGACCCGCTGGAGTCCAGGGGGTCCTGGGCAGCCAAGGACAAACTCCTCAACCCCCCACTCCCCTTCCCCTTACACTGACAGACTCTTCAGGGCATACACAACTCACTTCCTCCCACTCCTCCTCCACATCCTCGCGCAGTCAATACCTTACCAACACACAAACCGCACTGATGAAAGATCACATTTCCTGCTGATGGCAAGCAGCAAGGCAACACAACAAAGAGCTTATGAATGAACGGGCTTCATGATATGGAGGAGGGGTTTTCTTAAAGAGGCCCTACAGAGGAAAGTTGTTTGCTGACACGCGAAGGGTCCACTGATTCCTGTAAAACGCCCACAGTGGTGAGTTATATCGCTTCCAGCTCCATTATTCAGCGTCCTGCTTTCTGCTGACGGACTACTGAAGCCTGCTAGCCCGAGACTCACTCCCAGCTTACACACGGTTTGATTGGCTAGCGCTTGTACTGTCAGATTTGCATAAACGGGATTTGATTGGCTGACGCTTCCACCTCAAAGATTTCCAGGCGTTCCAGGCGTCAAAAGTTGAACAATGTTCAACTTTTGAATCCTGGAACGCCTGTAAATCGCTGCTCTGCTTCCCACAATGCAGTTCGGGGAAAAGTGAGGCGAAGTGACGTCACCCCATTCAAAGTGAAAGGGCAGAAGCGTTGGAAGATTTTTTCACTGCGTACGTGTGGACGGGGCGTGAGTGAACATTTACATGAATGTAGTAGGATTTTATAAAAAGGCAAAGCTCTTGCACAGCTGCTTGTGTTAAAGGGGCCTTATTAGGATTTTTTCTTTTACTGTTGTGTGTTATATAGGATTTGGTGCATGTAAATGGTCTGCAAAGGCTGAAATCCCAAATTCCCCCCCTGCCTGAAACGCCTCCATAGGACTCCTTCGTTTTCTTCGGTAACATAGTGACATCATTATGTAACACTTGCGCCTCTTCTTCTAATAGCTAGAACTCCAACACATTTTACGTGATTGGTTTAGGGGTGGGACATCTCTAAGCATTTGACCAATCACAACAGCGCCGCAGAGCTAACCAATCAGAGCAGACTGGGCTCTGGTTTCAGACAGAGGGTGAAAAGAGGCGTTGCAGCACAGTATGAGAAAAATAAAGACCTTTTTTAACATTAAAAGATGTAGAGACACATAATACAAATACGAACCTGAAAATTAGCTTAATAGGGCACCTTTAATAAAAAAAAAGAAAGGCTGTTTGTTATTTATTTCAAGTGTTGCTCGAACTAATATCTGATTTACAATCAAACCAATTCGTAATTGTTTTCCTCATTCCTCGTCATTTATCAATCAGATTAAGTCCAACATTTAGTTTCTCAAGATGTGCTGTGTCTTTCAGATTTATAACATTGTGAACTGAATATTATTCGATTTTTTACTTTTGGTCAAATATTCAAACATTTTAAATGTCACTTAATCACTTAGGTCTGGGCAATATTTTGATATTTAATTGATATTGTGATATGAAAGTAGATATTGTCTTGGATATCATAATATTTAAGGTTTGTCTTTTCCTGGTTTTAAAGGTTGCATACATACGTGATGTGTTTTCCTGAATTTATAAGACTTAATGTTTTCTTAATTGTAATTACCCACAAGGTCACAAAGTCCACATTATGCAGACGAGATGTTTTTGTTGCACCACTATCAGAAACTATTGTCACAGCAGTGTTGTACAAACAAACACAGGATATGCTCCACCGCGCACCACAGAATGGTTATGCAATTTTCTCTAATCATTTCAAATTGCTTGTTTTGCTGCTAAATGCAGAGCAATTCTTCAGGTGTTCCCTCTGATCTGCTCCACAGATCACTAAGTGTTTAAGGGGGAGGAGGACGAAAAAAGAGTGCTTAAAGAATCAGCGAGGTGAGGTGAAAGGATGATCTCTACTGGAGCATAGAAGTGATGTGTGGTTGTTGTTTTTTTTTAAACAAATTAACACGTCTCCCAACAGTAAAGCGGGGGCTGTATCATTTGTCGCCTATAAGCAAGTTTCTGTTCACACAAGGCTTGAGAGTCATCCCCCCTCCTGATGCATGTGACCCCACACAGCTGTGCTCTGATTGGCCCATGTGCTGCAGCGATGATGGCAGGCCTCCCACGCAGCAGCAGAGAAAGTGTCAGTGTTGATAAATAAAGCCCACGGCATGACCTTAAGGAAGCCACATGGCTCACCTCCGCCTCCTCGCCCACCTGCCCTAAAACATCAGCAGAGACACTCCTGACTAGACTGACAAAAGCGAAACATTAACATAATCTATGTTCTTAAATTTAACGCGTTTAATCGCTGAAAAAAAAATCATACCACGTCCCAGACGCCGTGAGAAGAATTAAGACGCTGACATTGAATTCATTATGACCTATTATGTCACTGCAGCAAACTGTTCCCATTAATGCTAACAGCAGGGAAGCTTCAAAACATATATGTAAGGGAAATCAGAGTCAGCAGCTCTTCTAACAACCTTATGAATCAATGCATGATGTGAACGCAACCCTGACTGGAAGGATGACGAGCAGAGAGCAGAGAGTGGGGATTCACAGAGGAGCTTTTGTACCAGCGAGGAATGTCTGAGAGTTCCTCGAGGCTTGTCACTGACAGGAGGGGGAAAAGCAGATACAAACTGACATGCACATATTCAGCCATTTTATTCCTCAAACCTCACCGCGCCGCCGTCTGCCAGGTAAACAGGTTGAATTGACAGAATTGTTTCCAACTCCTTCTCTTTGGAGGTTTTCGACCCTGAAAACCGTTCTCAGACAGCCTGACTTTGGATACAGCCCTTGACTTAAAACCCATCTTTAAAATGTAAAATTCATAATGTATTATAGAGTTTTCAATTATGAATAGTTTTGACACTCAGCGGAAATGTGTGTATCGATAAAATAAGAATGCAAGTTCAGCGGAACTGACTTAGTGACTAAAACATGATAAGCACGAAGCATACGACTAAAACGTTCCAGTCAATCCAAGTATTGATTATTAGTGAGCTATGAAATGTCATTAAAACTTTTGAAAAGTGCCCATCAGTGTCCCATAGCTCAAACATTCTGTTTACAATGATGTATGACAAACAAAAGCCTGTTTAAGAAGCTCAAAATAGAGAATGTTTGGAATTCTTTTTACAATTTACGTAAAAAAATGACTCGCTGTCAATGGAAACATTGTTTCAGCTCAAGGGAAAACAAATGATCCTTATCGAAGAATTTTATAAAATAAGAATTGGCTTTTGCAGAGATTTTGGAAGGTGGTATTATTTTTGAGTGTTTACCAAAAATATTTTATGATATTGAAGACTCAGGTATCAATATCAGATTGATGTATTAGGTGCATGTATTTCACCATTCTTAAATCTGTCTATTGTCGGACTTTACAATTATAAAAATACAAACTTTACCTGCTTTCTACCATTTGCTGTGTATCCCTACCAGCTCTACTTTTACCAGTTTTCTGAACGCCCCATAACCAAGAGTGCTTTCAGCCCTCCTTCGTCTCTGCACCCCTCCCTGCACACTCGTAGGAGGTTCCAGCAGTCGGACACAGGGAACAGCACCTGCAGACCGAGCCTCATGCTGCTCTGTTTCCCTGGCAACCCCTACATCGGGCTTGCGTTTGCAAACCATTAAGCAATGCCAGCTCTGAATACACACACACATGCAGCTGCACACACACACAGAAACAAGCGCCCCCACACAACATCCCTTTTAAGGGTTTCCGGCTTGCAGACTTTTATTTTTCCTTTTTTTTGTTTTTCCAAAGCTTTTTTTATTTTATTTTTAAACTCCTGCAGGTTAACTGGCGTCACATTCCCCCCCCCCCGAATCATAAAAAAGGACCCCCTGAGTATGAGCAGCCCCTTGTCGAACAGAGGCAGGTTCTGTAAGGGCATTTCTCTGCAGATGACATACATCCTCTCCGCCCCTCATGAGCAAGTTCCCAAATAATGTGACATCCAGCCTCGACATCGCTCCGGTGTCGAGAGAATTTCTTCCACTATTCTGAGTCTCTGTGCTGACGTGAGCAGAGGCAGAGGCCCCACCCTGTTTTTTTTCCCCGTTCCTCGTCATTCACGCTCACCTCTGTGAGTTGCCAACATCAATGCTACTCAAAAAAGTTTCCAGGAAGTGGCTCCGCGGGCAACAAAAGCTCACCTGTGGAGGGAAAAGGTACTAACAAGAAGGAGAAGGTCAACGTTCGTTAGCTCCAATTTAAATCTGCTCGCCTGAGCCCTTCACTAACCCGCCAGTTTGAAAAGTTTAAGCCCAATTATTTGATTGATTGGGCGGCGGTTCTAGTTCTCGTTACACACACACACACGCGAGGCTGTAAACAGTCAGGTCATCTGTCTTCAGGGGGTCGTACGTAACTGGCTGAGTGGGTGGTGACACACGCACACACAAACAACTGGCTCAGCTGTGGACGTCTGCACAGCGACAGGTAAACAGGCTTTGGCAGGCTGCTAATGAATGATGCCTTGATCATTTGTAGAACATTTTGTCTCACAAGAAAATGCATCTCTGCCTCCACAGAGAGACGCTCGCAGCACAAGATGAGAAGGTGCACAATTTAACGAATGAACACAAAAAGCACACACACACACACAAGACCTTTTCTGCACAGGCAGGCGGGTGGTGTTAGCTGTGGTATTAGTCACCAACGTCTGATAAACAGGCAGAGTTTTGACAGACATTCAAACTGAGAGTCTGCACGCAGCAAAGGGTTAGAGCTGAGGTGGGAGGAGGAAACACAGGAGTTGGATATAATTAAAATAGTTTATTTGTCTTGAGTGATAGTAAACTGAAGTTTGTTGGCTTTAAGACAATCATCAGGTAGATGCTTTTTTTATAATCTAAAATGGAGATATTTTTGGGTTGCAGGGTAGAAAAACAGTTTTGGATTTTGTAGCTATCCAATCACTGCACAAAAGCCAAAGTTTTAAGTAACTACAATAAATTAAATATGATAATTTGATCTAAATATCTTAAAAATATTACATGTATTACAAAGTAAGGAAAGGAATCATGGAAATATCTAAGGTTTTCTTGAAAGTTGAATCAAATCTATGAAAAAAGAATATTTTCGGATGAATTGTTATCAATTTCCTAACAATCAGATTATGAATTAACCATGGTCTGATTCCTATAATGCAACAAAAAACACATACTAGAAGTTTTTTTGTCTCATCTTATTAAGTAATTCAAAAAAGGCCATTTCCAATTAAATTATATAAACTGTTGTTCTTCTATAACTAACATCATTACTTGTATTTTATGAATTCACAATGAGCACATAAACATTTGACCTGCAGTTACAAACATCAACAAGCTGCCATTGGAAACACTAAAATATGAGCCAGCTTACAGATTGGTTTCCTCTAAAGCAGATGTTGCCAGGTGTTTGGGTGGTGTGTGTCTTTACCGCCGCTGAGTACTGGTTACCCTGAAGGCTAGTCTGTAACGGAGGGACCGCCCTCCACTTAGCAAAAGGCCCGTGGTTATGAGAAACACCACCATTTGCGGGACACACCTCGCAATTAAGAGTCCCTGATAATCACATTTTCCGCCATCAAAAAATGTATTTTGCAGAACTCCTGAACCATGAAAGCCAGCACATAGTGAAAAATGATTAAAGTATATGCATTTTCCCTCCATTAAGAAGAAGGAATAGACATTAACCTACATTTTGGGATGACAAAGTGAGCTTTTTTTTTTACCAGATTCAATTTCATTCACACAAAATATGACCATAAAAATTCTTCCCTCCCCACCCAAGCGCTGCCTCTCTGTGAAAGTGAAAGCTTCTCCGGGGTTACCGCTAATTCAAACAGACATCCCTGAACTGGTTTCTGCCCGTCTGTTGTAGTTACTGTTGCTAAAACCCCGGTTTATTCCTGCCTCTGGGAGAGAAGTTCCCTTTGTGTGAATCTCGCTGCGTTCGAACACACTGTAATTTAAAAGGGACCGTACGGAAACACTGGTTTGGCTGCCTAAGCATGACACAACATGTAAAAATCCATTTGCTCAGGCCAAGATGTTAACTCTTTCTTTGCACCTCTGAGGCATTTAAACTGGCAATACACAAGTGAAATGGTCATTATTAGGGATGCTCCGATCGATCGGCCGCCGATCGATATCGGCCGATACTCACTCTCTGCCGATCGATCGGTGCTCTCTAAAAATGCCGATCGCGAGAGCCGATAAACATGACGTAAAATTATGACGTAAAATACATGACACTTTTCTCTGTGCGAGGCAAAACAGGCTCGCCAAAATGGCTTCACCAGTCTGGCAGTATTTTAAGGTGTCCGAAAATGACAATAAAATAGCGGTATGCAACGTGTGTGAAGCAGAAATCCTGCAGCTCCACCCGCTGTGACGGACCGGTGAGCGGAGCGAAACACACACTAAGAGTTAGACCTAACACACTTAGCTATTTTATCTACCTCTGGAACAAGCTAAACTAGTTATAAATATATTTATTCTTCACTGTCGGGTCACTCATTACTGGATCAGTGAGCTGCATGAGACGATACTGACAAGCTGTCAGGAGAGAGAGAGAGGAAAAGAGAGCGCTTCCGCTCATTTCTCCCGTGTATTATCCAAAGTTAATGTAAACTTGAATAATGTACTTCATTTGAATGTAATAATTATGTTGGTTGTTGTTTGTGGAAGCGCCAGTGAATGAGCCCCATTAACTGAGTTTTAAACATCACTTTAAATGGAAGATCCCCATAGGCCCCGCCCACTCGATCGGAATCGGCCGATACTGATTCCGGCGATCGGCCCCAAAATTGGCGATCGGAGCATCCCTAGTCATTATGAAGTAAACATTGATTGTACAATATTTAAAAAATGACATACACTAATTTGCATATAAGTGCATCATTCGCTTGAAGCTAAGTGGTTGTGTCGATTGCAACAAAGCAGAGACCACATTTACTCTCAGCAGCATTTGAAATGAATGACAAAATAATGTGTTTGATCCTATTTCCTGTTTTTGCCCTGATTGTCTAATTAATTTGATCAAAACATAAAGCACTGGGGCAGTAACGTACAAAGTAACATACAAAGTAATGTACAAAGTAACGTTCAAAGTAACGTACAAAATAACGTACAAAGTACTGTTCAAAGTAACGTACAAAATAACGTACAAAATAACGTACAAAGTAACGTACAAAGTAACGTACAAAGTAACGTACGGCGATGATTCACTATCTGTCTTCTAGTGTATAAAGCCAATGTTTGCTGAAGAGGTGGTGCAGTACGCAGGGAACCCTGACTGTTGGTCTGACGGTGGGATTCAAAAGGAATAGGAAAGGAACTTAATGTTAGGTTTAAGACAAAGCACACGACCTAGGCTAAGTGCAGACAGGAAAACCATCACACACCTCTCTGACCTTCATTTTGAGACACTTCGGAGGGTTAAATGAACTTCAGAAAAGCCTGAATCACAAAGCTTTAAAAGCAACAAAAACAATTATCTCATCTCTCCGTATAGCTCTAGTGTAGTGCCGATTATTCTGACCCTGGATATTGAACAGCATTCATCCTTTCACATTTTGGCTTGTGAAGGCAATTTTGCGCCTGCTTAAAAGCACAATAAATCCACCAAACATTAATCAGCCATCAGTGCTAATGTAATAAAACACACAGGCTTTATTTCGGTGCATAAACATCCCTGTCA
This sequence comes from Dissostichus eleginoides, assembly GCA_031216635.1. Classification (NCBI taxonomy): domain Eukaryota; kingdom Metazoa; phylum Chordata; class Actinopteri; order Perciformes; family Nototheniidae; genus Dissostichus; species Dissostichus eleginoides. The sequence continues at coordinate 10,470,240 of CM062280.1, forward strand.
GCAGAGTGAAGGATGTTGGAGTGATGAGAAACTCCGTCTCCCGGCTTTGTAGGGTAAACCTTTTCCACCTTGTTAAATGTACCCCCTTTCACTGCAGTTGTTCACCATTTATCACAGCGTGTTCTCCACTAAAGACCTGTAGGGCTCTGGTGTGAGGAGCCTTTTTATAAGACGTGAGGAATGCAAGAGTCAGTTCTATAAACACTGGTGTTGCTAACAAGTCTGGGCATTTTCACGGGCACACCGACGGATGAAATCCACACAAAGCCACTGAAGGCACCGTCTGCATGAAGACACTAGTGAACCGTTTAATATCACAATGTGAAAATACTCCACCACGAGTAAAAAACCTGCATTCAAAACATTACTAAAAGTATTATCAGCTAACTTAAAGCATGAAAAAAAGTACTAATGGTGCAGTTAAAATGTGGACTGGCTACTGGTTTTATTATATACAAAGATATTGGATTAATATTACTACATCAATTATTTGCATGTTGTTTTTTTCATAATGTAGATGTAAATGGTGCTAAAATACTGTTGGGTAGATATTCTGCAGCCATGCATCATATTCTTTAAGATAATAATATGAATGCAGATTTGTTGCAGTCCTGTGAGAACCAAGTACATCTAAAAGTCGACGTTTCTCAAAACAGCCCTGCCTTCAGCTCTGCGATGATGCATTTTCCAGAGTTTCTTTCGTTTAAGAATAAGGAGACTTATCATAATTCACATAGAGTAATCCATCAATATGTTACAAACAATCCCCTTCAAAAGTGCAATCTGAAAGAAACCATACTAGACTCTGAGAGAGAGAGAGAGAGAGAGAGAGAGAGAGAGAGAGAGAGAGAGAGAGAGAGAGAGAGAGAGAGAGAGAGAGAGAGAGAGAGAGAGAGAGAGAGAGAGAGAGAGAGAGAGAGAGAGAGAGAGAAGAAGGTTAATGAACCACACTCATTTCTAAATCAGTGGGTTTTGACTTCAGGTCACATTTTTCCATTGCAACTAACCAACTAGGCCACACATCCTACAGCACGCTGCACAACAGTGACTTCATTTGAATTTAAGGCACGCTCAAACACTTTAGCTGTCATTTGGGATCAACACAGTTAAGTGTGCACCATAGGAAAAACAATTATTTCATGCATTTACCTTAGGAACGTTAAGTATTTCGTTTTTCCATTCTCTTTCATTGTCTTTAAAACACTTGCTTACTTTAACCAAGTCATTAAAGGGACCCTGTAGTGCTTATTTTCAGGTCCAGATTTGTATTTTGGGCCTTTATATGAAATGTTTACATGGTTTAATTTTCAAAAGGTCTTTATTTGTCTCATACTGCCTGTGCTGCATCAGCTCTTTTCACCCTCTGTCTGAAACCAGAGCCCAGTCTGCTCTGATTGGTTAGCTGGCCGGCTCTGTTGTGATTGATCAACTGCTTAGAGTTGTGCCCCCCTTAGCCTATCATGTATAATTTGTTGGAGCGTAAGCCAATAGAAGCTGGAGTGTTACGTAGTGATGTCACGGAAGTAAACAAAGGAGTCCAAAGGAGGCATTGAGGCAGAGGGGGAGTGTGTGAGAGTGAAACTCCCTCTGGATTTTTAGTAATAGCAGTATTAAGTAGCAAGAAAAAACAAAACAAAAGTAAAACTATGAAAAAGAAAAATAATGCAGTGAAGATGACTTCAGTGAGAAACAGAAAGTCTCTCAGGATGAACTATAAACTTACTTTTGTTTGTTTTTCACAGTTCCTACTGTAAACATAGAGAAAGAGTAATATTTCATGACTTCACAGTTTGCCTGGCAGAAGTGAGTATTGTGTGTATTTCTGTTGCAGTCCACAGAGAGTGTGTGTCTGGAGGGGAAACCACTGTGTATCCCTGCTTAGAGACCAGCTGTTTGACAGAAAGTAAACAAAGACAAGAGGGGGGGGGGCTGGAGTTCCTAACTTCCTGCGTTGTTGCCCACAATCTGCATCATAGGACACACAAACATGGCAGCACATGAACTATACACTGACGAGCCTCAGGCAGGTTGGAATCAGAGCATTTACTCCAAAACGTCTGTTCGGGTTCATAAAACATCAGGGAAATTAAATTATAAGGGAGTGAAACTGGTTCCCACTGTGTCTATTTAACCTTGATCGTCTTTTGAAATTAAGTTGTTAAGTTTTATGAATGAATCTCACAAATGTCCCTCTAGGGTAAATGACTCATTGAGTGCCTGTGAGTGTTTTTCTTTCTTTGTTTGCCCTAGGTCATAAAATAAAGCTTATAAATGTGATTCCCTTTGTTACGATCCAGATACAAATAAAGCAAGGAATGTTCTCGCTAAGTTCCTCTCTGTCGTTTGTATCGATCTGTTGCTGTGTTTCAACATAAGAGTTTACATAGGACAGATTTCTTACTAGGGCAGGTGTTAAACCAATATTCAGATTTAGCAACTTTCAGCAAAAATCGTATTATGATGATAGAAAAAACTTTTTTGTAGCTTTTGACAAATTACTTTTATCCAAATGAATAAATCCAGGCAGGCTATAGATACAAACTTTTGTAATTTATTTTGAACATATGAGGGGTCGGTGGTCAAGTTATGCTTTGGTGCTTTCTACATGACTTTTTATTATGAGTATTTAGTGATTTTGCATTCATTTGCTAATTATGTGTATAAATATCATGATAATAATAATACATTTAATTTATATAGCGCTTCTCATCTGCCAAGATAAATCTCGAAGCGCTTGATGATGTTAGTATTAACCCTTTTCTGCCTGTCTGTGAATAACCCATCACATTTAATATATAAAATGAATTCATTTATGATGTCATGGTTAAATAAAATGAAAGATACCAATTCAATGTTTATTTAAAACAGGGGTGGGGAACCTTTTTTCCCTCAAGGGCCATTTCAATTTTTTCAACATCCTCCGAGCACCGTACAAATTATTGACCTCTGCTTAAAAAAACTAAAATCACAGCCCATTCATTTCGCCTTTCTTTCATGCTGTGCAAAGAAAAAGCAGCCTCTTAATCCAGATATCTTACCATGACTCGTGCATGCATTCACGTGCACGGTTGTGGCATGACCACCAACAGAAAGATATGGACACAAGATGTGTGCACATTTATTTAGTTTCCTATCCATGTGAACATGATTTAAGTGGGGGGGGGACCTAACCTCCTCTAGGGGGTCCGGGGGCATGCTCCCCCGGGAAGATTTTTTTTTAAATGTTGAAGTTAAAAGCATCAATCTGGTGCAATTTGAGAGCAACATGAAGAGATCTATGGATACATCTCTCAACACCCATATGAAACAGAACTGTAAGCAGATTTCTTTTTCTTTATGGATATTTTACAAATCACTCCCCTTTCAAACTGTATTCTTGTTTATTAATAACAACTTTTTTTTACTGTCATATAGTATTTTATACCTGTTTACTTTATTCTCCTGTTTTTTTATAACTATAATGATCATATAAAGATGTGACTTTACCTCACTGGTTGTAGAAAAAGCTTCTTATATTCGTTAGCATAGCTAGCTAACCAGATGCTAATAACAACAAAGTTATTGACTGTATGATCAGTATGACAGGTGAACAGATCGCCACTGGGCTTTCAACTAAAGACACAGCCACGCAAAGACTGCGGCATGTGTACGGCTCCTTATGGGTACTGCAATTTGTGAAGTGGCGGAGCGGTGTTCTGGTGCTCTCCGTCAGAACTGCACCCCTGTCAGACGAGACATATACCACGTGATGACACGTTAGGCTCGTGTTGTGTTCACTGACCCTGACCTTGGCCAGGAAAAACAGGCACTCGCTTGTTTAATTATTTTGCGGTCTAGATTTCTTTAATTTTTTTCTTTTTTGCGTGTGTTTATAAATTACCTCGAGGGCCGTACCAAATGGTCTCGCAGGCCATATACGGCCCGGGGGCCGGAGGTTCCCCACCCCTGATTTAAAAGCTGACAAGTTGAAACTTTATCCTCAGGAATTCAAAGGTTGAGTCATCGTTTGAATACCTTTTTAGGCAGGAGTCTCAAAAAACAGTTTCCAATGAGAACATTTGTTCCTTTTCTTTTCGCAATTTGACAATTGAAAATGGGCCTCACAATCGGCTGTGGAACATTCAAAACAATAATTGTCCTCTATTTTCTGACATTGTATATATAAAATGATAAATGAACTGATTTATAATTGTTCGTTGCATCCAAAAGATTATTACTAATTCACCATGGAGGCGTGTGAGAAAAATAACATTTTCTTCAAGAGTTCAAGAAGGTAAAGGAGTGAGTAATGGATTTCCAAAAGATAATCTTGTGGGTGAAGTATCACTTTTATTTGTTTATAGTCAATAGGATAAGAAAAGAGAAACTAGAAGAATGTGGAAGAGGTCAGGAAGCCGTGTGCTTATGAGATAGACCTACACTCAACCTACAAAATATAATTAAGCCTTGATAAACTTTAAGATGTTTATAGGAAGTGTTTAATATTCATTTCCTAAGGTATTGGGTCTGACATTTAACTAAGATTAATTACCACAGTCAGCCGGGGTCGAGACGGTGGTAATAAAACAATTAATTCTTTGTGTCCCACAACAGGACAAACTCTGTGAAATAAAGCCAAAAGGAAAAATGTTAAAGTGGTTTTCTTTCCTACCAGAGTCAGACTGCTGCCAAGCCTCTGAGGCAGGAATGACCCGAGAAGAGCCAAGCTTCCCGTCATCCAGCCGAAACTCTGAATACTGAAATAAATACCCTGTGTGTATCTTTGTGAGATTAATTACTGCTTTGTTATGAAGCAATACAAACAAAAAAAGTCTAATTTCGCTTCGAGCCCAGAGTTTTTTAAAGCTACTCTTGGGCATTAATACTCATAATGTGATGGCTTTGGGGCAGTGTGAGGTGAGATCCAAGGAAAACACATTCTCCACAGCAGAGTTTAAGCATGTGATAGCATGTCACGCCATTATCGTTTCCTGTCTGATGAAGGAAAAGCGTTGCATGCAGGAGGAGAGGTGAGGAACTCGGTCAGAAGCCAAACAAAATGTCTCAACAAGTAATCTGAGGAGGAGGAAGTGAGCGGGTACTCCCCCACAGCATGTTGAGAAATGTCACTAGAACTGGGGATGCCAAGTTACGAGTCACCAAAAACAAGCTGTACGGAATTCAAATATAGATCTGCTGTTGCAATTTACACAGGCTTTGTAGGAACATGCCTGGGGCCTCCTTGAAAACATAAATGCCTACAGGTTTTTTTTAAACATTGTAGGCAAAATACATATTTTTACGGATCAGAACATTTTATACATATAAAAAGGGGTTTATGTTGTTCTCTCAACACAAGAGAAAAAATTGCTACAAATTGCTACAAAAAGGCACAAAACAAGTTAAACAACTACAAAACAATGCATAAAAACAACTGATCTGGGGTTCTTGCTCTGATGTCGGAGGGGTGGGGGGGCCTACCTCTGCCCAGGGCCCTGTTTTCACATTATCAGTCCATGACTTCTTAAATGTACAAATAGTAGTTACTTATCTATTTATTTACTTCATATTAGAATATGTTTTACAATGAATAGGCAATGTATGTCTTAATATTGGCCTACTGTTTTTAATTGTTGAGAATAACAGTTTTAAAAGGAAATCTTGACACATTTTTTAGATCCAATTTGTTATTATAATTTTTTTTTAAGAGGCACTAATTTTGTTTATGGTTTTTTCCATTTCCTTTAGGGTGTTATATAGGTTTGTGTGCAGTTAAATGGTCTGCAAATGCTAAAATCCCAGAGTTACCTCCAGAGGGAGTTTCTCTCCCACACACTCCCCCACTGCCTGAAACGCCTTGATTCCTTTGTTTACGTTCATGACATAGTGACATCACTATGTAACATTCGCGTTCCTATTGGCTAGCGCACCAACACATTGTACGTGATAAGCATTAAACATGTCACAGTAGCGGCACAAAATACAAATATGAACTTAAAAAAAGAGCATAATAGGTCCCATTTAAGTGAAATGTGAAAATGTTAATTGAACAGATATCAGCAACATCACTTATGAATGACCTTTAGAAATAAAGCCATTAATTCTGCGAGAAAAACTCACCACCCATTTAAATATTTGGATAAATATGTTAATTAGATGGATACAAATTAGTCTTAACAAATTTTGTATTACTTTTATAAATGTGCCCCTTGCTCTTCACCTGCCCCTGAATTAAGGATGTTCAATTTCAATCAAATTGCTATCATTTATACTCTTTACACGTACCGATCTTTTCCCTTTAAGTACAAAAACACCAAAACACTGCAGCAACCCGCAGCTCTGTTGTCTGCATTGTGAGAAACAGTGAGAGAGCAGTCGCCATTAAAAATAGAATCAAGTAACATTTCGCCGCTGTCTCTATCATCCTCTATTGGATGATGTACTGTTCTAAAACTTAATTATTTATGTTGTTTGGCCAAGTAATCTTAATGGAGGAAAAAAAAAGGAAGTGTTTGTATGATAAATAAACAGAGGGACAGACATGAGGAGATCTGCCATGTGGATCTGCTGCTGGGGAATGGCAGAGATGCACATTTTCACACCCAGCATGGAACGCTGCAGATTTGTAGATCTGTGAACTGCAAACGTCTGTTGACACGTAAATCTGTCAATTCTCAACATAACATGAAATCCTTCAAGCCAATTGATGTTCTGTGTTAGCTTGGGAAGATGCTGCAACTTCACTCTCAGCCCTGTTATCTTTAATATGACCTATGATTGCATTTTCTTTGCTGCACGGAGATGCATCTCATCTCAAAAGATGTCTCATTTTCTCACACTGCGACACATTCATTCTCACCACACACTGTTTGAAAAAATACCTTATCTACTTCACGTTAGTCTCATCAGATACGAGACAATATCATCGTCACTGAGGGAAATCAAACGTAAACTATGCAGCCACTGACTCTTTCTTTCCCACACAATCCCCCCCCCCCTGCCTGAAACGCCTCCATTGGACTCGTTTGTTTACTTCTCTAACATAATGACTTCACTTTGTAACACTCTTGCTTGAAATGGCTAGCACTCCAACACATTGTACATGATAGTCTAAGGAGCTGGACATCTGGAGGCAGTTGACCAATCACAACAGAGCTGGCCAGCTAACCAATCAGAGCAGACCCATAAATGAACAGACTTATAATTGTTAGTAAGTTGCATCAAAAGATTATTACTCATTCACCATGGAGGCGTGTGAGAAAAAGAACATTTTCTTCAAGAGTTCAAGAAGGTAAAGGGGTGAGTAATGGATTTCCAAGACAAGAGAAACTAGAAGAATGTGGAAGAGGTCAGGAAGCCGTGTGCTTATGAGATAGACCTACAATCCACCTATAACATATAATTAAGCCTTGATAAACTTTAAGATGTTTATAGGAAGTGTTTAATATTCATTCAGTTAGGGTTAGGGTTAACCAATCAGAGCAGACTGGGCTCTGGTTTCAGACAGAGGGTTAACAGCCTTTTACTGTCGCACATGCATCATTATGCGCAGTGAAGCTCACACATTAAAGTACAGCAGCAAAAAGGAAAGCACAGTTTGGATTAAAGAAAAAGTATGTCCATCCAATCGGATAATGTTGAATTAAGAGAGAAATCTGCCTCTTCTCTTCCTAAACTTAAATAGTTTAAGTTTGAATCGGGGAACCAATCCAAACTAAACCATGTTTACTCACTTAATCAAAATAAACAGCCACCACTTTTGGAGGGAACGCTGTTTGACTCCAAGAAAAGGAGCAACTCCAGTGGAAACGGTTTGGTTACACAGCTAAAGGTCAGATATACAACAGGGCAGAGTAACATGCAGTGTGAGAACCCTCTCTTGCAGGAAGAAGCAACAATTGAGGAAAGAAAAGCCAAAGATCACATGATCATCGCTGTCCTATGAAAACATGCATCTGCCCTGCTGTCAGCTTAGCTACAATGCTCTTTGATCAGATAGTGGATCTTTAATTTTGGCAGCTATCTTTTTACCATGAAATACTGTATTATGTTGCTTTAAAGGTCGTTTCTGCTACTCTGAACTAGAAAATCTCCACTTCAGTAGAACTAACATAAAATAAATTCCTATCTCTATTTTGAAGGTTTTTTACAGCGGCCTTTGTCCTCATCTTTTGAGATATATCGTTTTCAATGGACAGCAACAATGAAGGTTTTCTCAGTATTTTATCATTATGCCATGAATGGATCATGTAATGTCATGTAATCATTTTAAAGTTTTATCACCAAACCGGACCACCTACTCTTACCAAGAACTGTATCCATGACTCAAATCTTTCCGTATTTTACTCATGGGATGGAAATAATCACAATATTTTGAGCCAAACATCTCAGACCAACATGATTTAGACACAACTGAGCAGTTCCTCTTTATGGTTTAAAAAAAAAAGAAATCAAGAGAAGCATCAGCTGACAGGAAACGCAGCACCCAGCAGTGTGAACTCACCTTTTAAGTTTTTCGGGTTGTTTTGCTTGGTGCGCGGCATCTTTTCCGCCCTCAGTTCACAGGTGCATCATGGGGAATGTTGGACCTTGAGAGGAGCTGACTCCTATGCCACAGTGTGGGTACATCTACAGAAAACACACACATATATATTGAGTCAGAATCAGCAAAACATGAGCTCCACAGATCAATAAGGCACTTTGCTTGGCCTTGTAGAGTCCTCCGCTCTCACTAGGCAGCCGAAGACGAAGCTGATGGAGTTTATTCCATGAACAGGTGCCCCAAACACGGCTGGACCTTTCATTTCAGGCCTCTGAGCTGCTGTGTAATAATGTGCAGTGCGGTTCAAGCTACTGTCAGTGGGAGGAGGTGTGAATAAGTTCCCCTCATATCAATATAACCTCTGCAGCAGCTGCTATCTGCCACTCTGATCTCACACAAAAGGCAGAGAGGTGGAGGATCGCCTGTTTGTTGGGGAAATGTCTGATTGACATGGCAGCGGCTGATACCCGCTCCTCACGTTGATGAATGTCAGCGCGGATGACGAATGATGCAAACAATCAGGTCCTGTGTGTGCCGGTGATGAGCGCTCGGGGCAGCTGGACGGCCACACAGAGGTCACTATCTGTGGAAGTTAGATCACCGCAGAAAGTCACAACATCAAGAGACTGAGCCCACCTCTCACAGGGGGGGTGTTGTTTTCATTCTGATGCCCTTTCACAAAATGTAAGATCAAAAGCTTTATATAGGTTGAATGGTGATTCTGTGTGGTGGTGGTGAAGTTAAATGTTACCAAACCCAGCAGAAGCTTTTGTGTGCCCAACGATGCGCAGACAATCTCTCCTCTGCATAGACACAATCATAACATCATGAATAAAAACCTCATTAATCATATTTAAAAAGCTCTCCCTTTCCCTTGCATCACCTCCAACATGTCCCCATGTAACACCTCCACCTCCTGCAGGAGCAATGCACGTTGCAGAGCAGCAGTGCTCCAGGAATCAGCCTTTGTTTCCCTCCACACCGATATTACATAACACTTACTACAACTGGATGATGGTTTTTTGCTCCATACAGTTACATGTGGCGCTGGCGCAATGACATCATCTCACTGTGGATTTTTGGTTATATAGAGTCGTGTGTGTATGTGTGTGTGTGTGTGTGTGTGTGTGTGTGTGTGTGTGTGTGTGTGTGTGTGTGTGTGTGTGTGTGTGTGTGTGTGTGTGTGTGTGTGTGTGTGTGTGTGTGTGTGTGTGTGTGTGTGTGTGTGTGTGTGTGTGTGTGTGTGCACGGTGGCTGCAGCAGGTCGCTGGAAAAAAAAAACGCTAGAAGCATAAGGAGCGTCTCACCTGCGATGCACGGTTTGGTTTCAGTCCAGGATCGACGGAGCGGACGCTGAGGCGGAGGAGAGGGACGTGCACTTTTTCTCTGGCGTGTCTGTCAGTCCGTCTGCGTGCCTCTGTGTGTGAGCGTGCGCGCCAGTGTGTGTTCATGTGTGCGTGTGTGTGCAGATATTTGGGGAAACACCCTGATACTGACACGAGAAGGGAAAAAACAAAACATACATGGTGGTTCAAGCGCTGCGCTGTAACGCTATGCCTTTAACACAGGCGGGCTGGAATGCACTAACAGGTGACTAATGATGATTTCCGTTCACACCTGAGGATCTACAGGAGGTGTGTTATGTAAAAAAAAAAATAAAGAAAAAAAAGCATTGAACGCATAGTTATTGGCGATGTTATAATTAATACAATTATCATTAAAAAACGTAATTTTAAAGTGATGCACAGATTTTTTTTGTGCAAGGGTCGCTTACTTCACCAATCAAACGCAGCAGGATGAAAGGGAATGATTGGGATTTAAGTGCATGCAATGAAGTCAGCAAAAACAATGCGTGGGAATAGCGTGTTTTGTGCCTGTTGCAACACGTGAACGCCCTGTGAGAGAGGGAGGAGCCAGGGAAAACCCCTCGCCGTCTAGCTGCAACAGCGCTCGAATGGGACACTTCCCCCTTATATCCAACAAAACCCCGCCGCGGCCAAAAACCTCACACACACATGCCCATGTATCACAACACTAGCCATGGCAGTGAACACATGAACACAGTGCAGGGACGGAAATAGCTTGTGGCTTACCTACAGAGCAACAAAGAGCGCTGCGTAGACCGGGGAGCTCAAGTTGTCTCCTCTCAGAGCACGGTTTGCTGCAGAAGTCCCAAACAACACTGCGCCAAAAAAAAACAGCACCTGCCTCTTCCTGACACTTAACAGAGCCTGTAAAGTTCACAGCAGGCTGAAACCGGACAGAGCGATAGAAGCATGTCCGACTCTCTCAGGCTGCAGCTACCGACAGCGACCTATATCACATTGACAGAACCCCGCTCAGGCAGCGGCTCCAGCGGCACAAAGACACAGGGAAACAAATCAAGCGCACTCAAAATGTGTAATACTCACAGGTGCAGGGTTGAAACACACCTTTAGTGTAAGGAGGAGGAGGAGGGGGTACAGCTCTGTATTTTCTCCCTTCACCTTCTCTCTCACTTTCTATTGCAGGAAACAGACAGGCCCTCTGACGTCAACGGGGGTCCCGTCTCCGCCTCCCAGCTACGGGGTGTCCTCGCCGTGCAGTAGGGGGGTCACGACGGCCGCTCCACCACTGCAAGGCCGATGACAGTGAAGCCAACATTCAAAGGTGGAAGTATGTAATAAGTACAGTAGCCGATTTAAGTATAATTTTGCAGTATTTGTGCAATACTTAGAATCTTCTTTGTATGTCTCTTTCTGCTATGAATGCACCACAGTTCAGAGGGATATATATTGTACATTTTACTACGTGTACTGTTTAGCTTAACAATTTTGCACAGAAAAAATATTAAGATTTGGAAGGAAAGTCTTTCTTGTAAAAAATATAAAAGTTGATTTTCTCTTTAATTATTTTTGATCATTTCAAAAGCAAATAGGTTTGTAGGCTACTATTGGTTGCAAGCAACCAATGTGAAAGTGTCACTTCATACACTGGGTAATTGTGAGGGGATTTCTTACTATTTCTACCAACAAAACACACTCTCAATCGAATAGTCCAGAAAATACTAAGCAGTAAGCACCTTATTCATCAATAATTGTGAGTTCCAGTCTGGTACAACATGGCTCCACTTGTAATATTCTTCAACCAACTGCAACAGTAGACTACCATCCAGTAAAATGGAAGCATACAACTTAGGCTACTTATTTAATATTATTTGCTAGATTTGTACTGGTGGTTAATTAAAAGACGTGAGTATGCTAATTTCAACCGTGTTATTCTGTATTTGTGAGGCTACACCACCTCCTCTTCTCGCGGTAGAATTGTATTATCGACTTTGGTCGCTTCTGGAGGATACGGAGCTCGAGTTGTTTGTCGTAGCCCCCCTTGGTGGACCCCCACCCACCCTCTCTTCTGCACATACTTTAGGACTGACGGTTTTCCCGGAGGTTCCTTGTTGTCAGGTCACGTTGTGCCCCTCCACCACTACCGACCGGGCTTTCCCATGTACAAACCCGCAGCGGGCTCATAACACTGGGCCTTTCTGCTACAGGACCTGTGCCCGTAAGGTAGGCTATATGAAAACCTGGAAAAAAAGGTGGCCGTTGCTACAAATCAAATAAGTACATTTTGATAGGCTACTATTCAAATGAAATGTTAGTTTATGAGGTCTAGCTGTCTTCCGAAATGACCAATGTTCTTGACCTGTAAACTTCACCAGCCTGGCCTTATTAATTGTGTTTAAAGAAGATAGATAGCCTTATTCAGGTGGATTGGGGTTCCCCAAGTAGCCTATAGGTTACAAAAACAACACAATTAGGTTTACTTTTAACAACGTATAGTTCAATCCACTGGTGAATTTGATAGCCTATATCCTAAGTGGAACTACAAATATAGGACTTTTTTTCTACATTGCAGTTAGACTGGAAGGATTATTTTGTAATTTAACATAAACACGTTTAGCATCAAAAACCTTAAGGCAGGAGATCTGGGTTTAATCTACATTTTTTGTGCATATGTTCCCTTTTAAGTATTTTTTAATTTTTTATAAATAAAGGCAAAGATATGTTTCGGTCCAAAGCATGTTTTGATGTAAGATCATGCATGCTTTCCTATGGTCACACTATGTTTTAAATAGAACACATGCATAAATGTTATACTTTAAGCCTCCTTCTCCTCACTACCACCATTTTTCGTTGTATGTGCGATAGATATGCCCTTGATTTATTAAACTTTTAATTTGTGTATGTATGTCTTCATTCAAAATCTATAACACAATCTAAATGGAAAATAAAAAGAAATTAGGTGAATATGGCATATTATATATTTTTAAGGAAGGGGTTTATATTTGTACAATGTACCGAGACAATACCTTTAATACAACTACAGAAAACTACGATGGGATGACTCCAGATATGAAGCCAAATCCTATCTTCAAACTCAGCATTCAATTCAGTTGTAAACTTTGACTACATCTTAAATAATCTTATCTGGAATGGCTTCAAAATGGCTTCTCAGGTAGTTTTTGCCACAGCAGATGTCTCCAGGAGCACATTTTGCCATGATGACACACACAAAGACTGACAAAGTGAAAACAATACAAGCGTCGCTGTTGTGGCTGGTAATAAATACAAATGTAATAAAAGTGTCTACGAGCAGCTGGTTTGCCATTGGTTACCTATCCACAAAACGTATTTGTATAGACATTCAGAACACTTGACTTTCAACTTAATTCGCATTAAGTGACTTAACTTTCCGGCTCTATTTGTGAGAAAGCCTTGCTAACTTACAGTCAAAAACCAGTCTAATTACAAACACTAAACACCAGTGAACTGAAATGATCAAACATAACATCTCTAACCCATTTTGATTCTCAAACATAGGCATATAGAACGTCTGCCCCCCCTTGTATACTAGCAATATCAGTAAAGAAAAGGACGAAGCTAATGTCATTTGGCAGACTAGCTAGCAATGAGCTATGTGGCACATTGTAAACGGCTTGAGAAGTACCTACCATTATACGTTCGTAGATAGCCCTAATGGAAAGCGTGAAACATGGTCTTCAGTATATATCATCAACAAAGGGTTAGCAGGGCAGGTTTGTTTAGTCAACTGTCAATTAAAAAAGGAGGCTAAAGGAGCTAGCTAGCTAACCCAAGTGAAGAAATGTGTTCTCTCTCTAAAAAGTTAAATATTATTTCCCAATTATGCTAGAGATCAAGCTACATCGATTATATTGTATAAAATAAGCCAATCTTTTTTCTTTTTTTTTATCAGGCCAAAGGTCACTGTGTGTGCTGTGTGCTCTGCGCATGTGTGACCATTAAAGAGGGATTTATCCCTCCTTCCCAATTCTATTCTATTCTATTCTCTCTATTGAAAACTAGCCGACAATAAAATATATAAAGGGTCTAACTGCCTTGACACATAGATTAAAATGACCTTTTGTGATCACACTCTTAAACGTGTTTTCCCTGCAGTGATAACTAATATTTTCCACAGTAGCTTAGCTTAACCCTTAGAAGTGGGTGTTTTTTTACCCGGTGAGGTGGTTTTCTTGAAGTATCTTTGTAATTACATTTTTTTATTATTTCATATTCCAGCTATTCCTCAAAAAACATGTTTTGGATATCATGCCATTCAAATTTTAAATTGACATTTTATACATTTTAAGAAATTGTAGTTTTTGTATTACTACCCCAAGCTTCCATAAGTGGGTCAAAAATGACCCGCATGCATTTTCTATGGAATCCTATGGGAACCTTTGATTCTTATCACCTGTGGCTGTCAGGAATACATTCACTGTAGGACACACAGACTACATCACAAGTGACACCTCTCAGGAAGATTATTTTACACAGCAAGATCTGATACCTGTCAGTATAATAATAATAATATTATTTTTATAGGGCTTTTCAAGGACTCAAAATCACTTTACAATATAAGGGAAGGTTAGGGTGGGGGGTATAGGACTATCAAACTTGATCAACCGGCATGGAATGATGGGGGGTGGGCTATTAGTAGACAAGAGGAGAAGAGATGAGTTTTGAAAAGGGACTGGAATACTGTGAGGGTCTCAGAATAGCAGAGATCTTTGCATCAATATGTTCAAAACGTTTTTTTTCAAAATGTAAAAAAAATATTTCTAGTGTGAACCAAAATATAATACTAAATATTATACAAGTGATTGTTCTTAACCAAAATGACAAAAATGGCATAAAAACACATATTATTCTAATATGGGTCCTTTTTGACCCACTTAGAGTGTAGGGTCCAGTCACTCGTGCATCTAAGGGTTAAGGAACTCTAGGCTGAAAGTAACATACAAGTATGGAGGGAAATTTGCAAAATAAACTTGTCAAAATGACAGTATGGAAAATATCATGAAACTAGGCCACCCCGTAATGCAATATTCTCACAGCCCACTCAGTCAAGAAAGGTCTGTCACACAGATTTGTTTTGCAACTGCATGTTGTAATAAGTGGATTATAGTTCATATTTTATTGTATTTAATGATATTTTCCTTTAATTATTGATATCTTCATGTCATTGGCAGCAGCAGACATGGGTTGCCTGGGTGAATTGGTGTGTAGTGCCAAGAAGACACATTGTTATTTATATCCTATGTCTGAAGTCCTTTAGCTATGGCCACTGAGATTTTGTTGGTCCAGCTATGACACATCACAGACAGGAAAAGTCATGCTATTTTTGCCATATACGTCTAGAAATTGCTTTTAAATCAATGCGTAGTAAATAGAAAGTTTTCACCCACCAACCATGTGAAGAATTATTCTAGCAGAGTGACATCAGAAAGCAGGATCATTAGGACGTAATTTACCCACTACTGCTTCTCTTAAATAAGCTAATTGTTATTGAATGTAGTGCTTTTCAGAACAATTATGACTCAGATTACTGAACTAAAGACTGTAGCTCAAAGTTTTATACAGTTTAAAAGATGTCCTTATCAGCTGCAAAAACTGTCTCAGAGAAACACACTGTCACCCAAAGAAACTTGCTATTGTGAGGCGAACCTACCCATTAATAAGTGATTGTGTGACAGCCGCCCACCTTCATATCACAGGCTTCCTGCAGACTGCAGAGTGGGACTCCTGGCTCAGTCGAGCTTTATGACTCACCTGTTTCAACTGCTTAACTTAAAATAGCACATTTGAATAGTGGAACTTTTTGTTTTCTTTCTGTCTTTTGTCAGCCAGCAATCTGAACATTGATGCAGTTTTTCTGTCCATTTGGGGATTTGTTTTGCATGAATAAATATGAGTTGTTGATTTCTTCATGCATGTTAATATGTTCAGTTTTATTTAAAATATAAAAGAGATTTTTTTGACAATTAAAAATAATCTTAGGTGGAAACAGAGGCTTCTTATTTCCTCTGAGAATGAGACATGAGGCTTTTATTTTTTGCATTGACATGCTGTCTGCACACCCACAAAAAATGTACAGGTTTTTGGTTTTTCAGTGCAGGATGAAGGCAAGGAGGGGGAGGGAGTGTGTTTGTGATGTGAAAACCTTTTTACATAACCACATTTTTCCTGAGAAGACAGCTTGTTTGGTTTTAGCTATTGCAATGCCAAGAGTAGAACAAATGTTTATTAACTGAACCCTCAGCTGCCATTCTGTTATCCAAAGTCAATACGACCGACAATCAAATCTGAGTTTCTTGTGGTTTTAGCTGGATTAGATCCATTTGTCTTTAAGGTTCAGCAAAAATGCGGTTTTGCAATGGAATGAAAGTGTGAAATGAAGTCTGTAAAGGGAGAGAAAGGTCTTCCCTTTCACACAGCTGTCAAAAGAAGCAGGCGACTTAATGCTAACGTTCATCGCTTTTGTCAGCTGAAAAGATACTTACCAGTTTAACTGATTTTATAAAGTGCAGCTATCTAGCATCGGTTTCCAGCTGATGGTACCTCATGAATCTAATATAGTCACGCTGTTTCCCCAATGTTTTTTTACTTGCAGTACCAAAGACACTTGTATGCTTGTTGTTTCGATCTCTGTATGACAGATGCTACATGAGGTTGGATTACTGATTAGTCTGATGCTTTTCCTGAGGTTCTTCTTTTTGTTTCCCCTGTTAAAAATATATTTTAGAAGCGTTTCCTCATCCAAATTGAGTGTCATAGTACCAAATTACATTTGACCTCAGACCCATGCAGTGGACATGTGAAATACACCCCCCTGTTAAAAAATGAACAGGGGACATCTCACAGAGAGCAACTGAGAGGGACCCCCGTCCAAGAACTGACAGACATGCAATAGACGTCATGTTGACAGAATAAACAACAATTACATAATTACATCAAAAACACTCTGGGGAGTGCCAAGTTAGTAACATGCATTGTGAGATGGTTTGTATGATTGTTGACCTTCTTGAAGCAAATTGGTAATTGATGATAATTGGTGAAAAAACCATTTACTAGATATTACCGATAATACAAGTCAGCTCACAGACTCCCCAATCTCCTCCATATCCGTTAGACTTTTGTCAGTGCAGAAACATAATCACAGTTATATTAAAGAAGGGGACTTCCTCAACTGCCCCCACAGCAGTATAGTGAATGGCAGCAGGCTATTAATATCCTGGAGTGGTTACAGAAAATAAGCACAGCTGCCAGCAGAACTGTCCTCTGAACAATAGCCTCTTATGTGAAGGCACTGCTGTTGTGTCCTTCTGTAACTGATGTTCACGGGGGTTCTTGTGCTGTTTGTCTATCTTTGTATCAAAAATAGATATTTATTGAACGCAACCTTGCAAAGAAAGACAGTATTCACGAGGGAATGCCTGAGTGTCCTATTTCTCTTGGCACACAGTGAGGCGTTTTGGATAAAGATTGATGTTGCCGAAGTATTTATACTGTAGGGTGGCGTCCTTTCATCCCTTTATTTTCTTTCCTCTGTACGCTTGCATATTTGCAAAGAACTGGCCATAAACACCCCATATAAATACGGTACAATGGTTTTGACACCCAAGCTGTCCTGTGGAGATAAGCTCTACCTTATGCACATATCACACCGTACAGCTTTCCCTTTAAACCACATTAAAGAATCCAGTAGCAGAGTGCCACAAACTATATTTCAGGATTTTCAATTAGATGTACCATGCATGGTTGTAAAATGTAACTTATGAGGCTATATTGTCCACTGCTGTCAGTGTAATTTGTATCCATAAAGGGTGTTTTTTTTATATCATCAATGCAACAAAGGGTTTATAGAAATAGACTTTTAAAGGCAAAACTGTTTGAGAAAAATATCTGTTTCTGTAAATTCTCCACAGCGCTGATAGAAGACATTGCTGGGTGCTTTGTTTACCCCGCACCATATGATGTTACATAACCAAGGCTGTTGCCGTGGAAACGCAAAGACTCCACCCCTCGCCCAACCACTCTTAGACGCTCATACATATAAACACACACACACACACAGCTCAGGCAACAGGACTCTCTGTGACCATATGTCTTGACTGGTTGATTTAACGCTTGCTGATATTTCTATTAACGAGATAGCCCCTCTCTGGCATCCTGGAAATGTTTTCCCTCAGATATATTTGACAGTGTCCATGAGAGGAAACATCTCCGTATGATGATTCGGTGTTGTTTGATAAACAAATTAAACATTCACCACATTGTATTACCTGTACTGAAACAATCCCGTTATGTATTGCCCATACATCAAAGCAGAGGCCACACAAAAAGAATGTGATGCAAGCTCTCGTCCAGCTTACGCAGTATAATGTACATGTTGTCAGTTGCTGAATGGAAACAGTGTGAGTCAGTTTTCATTACTTTGAGTGAGCAATCAGCGCCACCAGTTGAATTCAAGGTCAGGGAGGCACTCCTGCCTTCCTGAGCCGCACAATAACAACCCCAGGCATCCCCGCACAAGACCTGTCTCTTTGTGTTGAAGGGTACAGCCCTGAGTACACTGTCAGCTCCTGACACCGTCTTACAGCTCCATCCACACACCATCTGACAGTGCATCAAACCAGCTACTGTCTAGGTGGCAGAAATATAAGCTCTGGGCCTTCCCCCGTAGCAGTTTGTCTGCAAATTGATCAATTCAAAGTCAGGACGATTATTTTTCCCATCTCCAGTTTTTAAAAAAGCACAAGAAAGCACATATTTGACGTGAATGCCAGTCACAAGATGTAGCTTGTAGAAAAAGCACTCTTAGAGGTAGAAATCCAAATCTGAAACTTGTCTTGTCACTTTAATCCAAATTTAAACATAACAACTATTAAATGGATTGCCATGAAATGTTGTACAGACATACAAGGTCAGCAGATTATGAATCCTAGTGACCTTTCAGTTTTGTACAGACAGTAAAGGTTTTTAGAGGTTAAACAAAAATGATCTCCTGAAGTGTCCCCCATTGTCAACTTATGTGGTAATGAGGTTTAAAAATATCTTCTCCCAGAGGAGGAACCTTGTATTTTTACAAGTTACAAGTTGTCCAATGCTATGATCAACTATAGACATTCCCATCAGCCTCAGTTATACTTTGTTCAGTGTCAATCATCAAACCCCAGCATGCACTATATATAAAACATTATACCTGCCAAACATTAGCAGGGTAGCATTGGCATTTTGAGCATTGAGATGCTAGTTTAAAACACAACCATCCTTAAGTGCAGCTGATGCAGTTTTAAATGGACTTCAGTAGTGTTTCCAAACAGCAAGGTCCAACTGATTTGCTTTTTTCTCAGCAAATTAAATCAGGTGTGGAAAAGGTATGTGTGTATAATCCGTTCACATATGAGTTGCATTTTTCAGTGCTAGAGAACATTTTCTCATACATATAAAGAAATCAAACGATAAACTCTCAAGGTCATGTAGAAGTCTTCAGGCATGTTGGGATTTAAAAAAAACATTCCCAAAGCAGGCAGCTGGCACCGATCCAGAGATGCTGTGTGTGTGTGTGTGTGTGTGTGTGTGTGTGTGTGTGTGTGTGTGTGTGTGTGTGTGTGTGTGTGTGTGTGTGTGTGTGTGTGTGTGTGTGTGTGTGTGTGTGTGTGTGTGTGTGTGTGTGTGTGTGTGTGTGTGTGTGAGCAGCCGTGGTTGCTGGCATATGAAGGGAGAACATGTATTGGAATTCCCATGTTACCCATCATGGCCGTGCAGAGCCATGCAGTGAATTGTTTGACATTTATTTTATATGTAGATTTAGTTTGTGTTAATCTTCTTGGTTAAAGCTGTAATCCACTCAAGCTAAAGCCACTTTTAAGACACAACGTTAAACACTAAATCCACATGCTGTTCGATGCTTAATCAGTGGAGCAGAAGTGGAAAGATTTTAATCCCTGGTGAGGAAATCACTTTGCCAGCTTTGAACGCAGCACTTCTTCTCGGAAAGTAAAGCTGAGGTAAACATCGTTTCTGTGCCCCGATCAATCCCAGTGGCTCCATCTAGCTTTCTGTGCCTGGAAAATTAGCCCTTAGGAAAGAAAATCCTTTTTTACTGTTCCCATGTGACCCACATATTGTCCGGAGGGGAAACAAATCAAATGTTATTTAAAACCACTCTATAAAGCATGGCCAACCTTGCCCTGCGTTGATTCACTGCCACAGACTGCCAGTGGATTTTACTACAGTGCAGCTGAGTTTCCATTCAGCTGCAGACCAGGGTACCACACCGACTCTGAGCTGTGACGACATTTCCAGGGTATGGTTTGAGGGAGGCCAGACTTAAAAGTCCTGGATCCTGAAGGAGAGGAGTGTTTTAAGGGAGAAGCCCGGTGTTGAGTCAACATTTCCAGTGACATTACCACATAGGTGGAAAAATCCCTGCTGCTGGAAGGCAGGCTGTGCTAATAAAGGAAAATGTGTCTGCTTATATGACAGTAAATATAAATTACGAGAGGAGAATTCAATCATTCCATTCCAGGGTGGAGTCGAACAGTACAGTATCCTGTATTATTGTTGCTAAAGAAATCTATAGCAATGCTTAAGAAACTATAACCATAGTTCCATTTTGATGATTTTGGAGGTAAAACCTCCAAAACTGGTGATGGTTTTATTAGGATTTGTTAGTAAAATCCTTGCTAAATTACCTAATAATTGGTTCCAACTAATAGATTTTCCCCGGCTACAGAAATAATGTTAATTTAAGGCACAAAATAAACGTTTCAGGTCCAAAACCCCAAGAAGACGGAAATATTATTGGCCACATTTCCAAGGCATGCTTAAAAATATTAAAATCCCAACATAAGTGTCACAGACTTTGTGCTCAGTACATAACTGGCTAAATCTACAATGGGTCCACGGCTAAAATCTAAAATCTGGAGTTTTATTATTACTAAGTTAAAGTTGCTTTATCCATAGCTTTTCAGTTGGCAACTGTGACAACTGGCAGTTAATAATTTAAAAAAAATGTCCTCTTTAGATGCGAATGATAAACTTTACCTCCAATTAGCAGAATTAATATCGTTTCAGATGAGATTGAACGTATGCTAACCTAGCCAATGCTAGGTAGTCTGAGATTATTAGCATAACGTTTTTTTATTTGAGTGATATTTATCGTGAAATATTTTTAAAATGTTTTCAGGTGACATTATTGTTAAGCAGCATAATCAATTGTCAGGTTTGCTGTGATGACACAAATCCTCTGTAATTATTCCTAAACCAGTCATATGCTAGCAAGCTAATGCTAAGGCTTTGTTGCTCCCATTAGCTACATAACTTACGCCCAACAGTCTGTACATTCAAATATTCACTGATATTTCATCTTTATACAAGAACTAGCTTATGTGGTTCAACCCATTTTATTCCAGTAATGAGCAAAGATTCAAATTGATTACACTTGTTTTTGTTGGTTCACTTGGTGGATGTATTTATTATGATACTTAAAAACCCAGGATCTTCAGTATATGCTGGAAAAAGAGTGCAGATTCTTCTGGGAAAACTAAAGTAAAACTGAAACGGCTGTTGTGTCCTACTTCTTTTAAAAAAAACAGCATGAAAATAAATGTATATCTTACTTTATGTTTCAAGTATGATATAGCTTCTAAAAGTTATCTTAATGAGTTTCTGTATGCTTCTGAATTAATTTATCAGTCATCATTATGTAAGATTTTTGACACAACATATCTATTTCATCTTTTACATTTAGATGTTCATGGTTTGTTTCCACTTTGTTTGCACTCTGAATGCCTGGAAAACATTTTCGGGAAAAGGAGGAGGAAAAAAAGCGGAGGGGAAAGAATCATGTCAGCTGTATTGTTGCTACTTTTAGATCCTTCACTGGAAAAGAAAAGAGGGCAGGAAACAAAGAAACTGACTGGCTTTGTTTGGAAAAATGCTGCACTAGACGAAGAGGGGAGGAGAAGCCGGATGCAGCTCCCCTGATACTTTATACATCAGCTGATTTATGGGATACACACAGCACTTAATAACCCTCCACTGTCCCTGTGAGCGGGGGCCCTGGGGAGCCTCAAAGTGGTCCAACGCCTGGAGCAGAGAGCAAAGAGACCCAGAGGTCAGCGTGTTGGGGGATCCTCAGTATCCAATTTATTGATCTATTAATTGTTGTCTGAGTGCTTGAAGGTAAATTATTTTGTATCCTTCGTGTGTGATGTTTTTCACCTCAGATCCACATTGACCATTTGGTTTGTCTTAAGGTCTCTACACACCAACCTGAGACCAAAGAACGCGTACCGAAGGCGTCCCGACTTTTACGTCAGCTACGTTGGGCTTCGTTGGCTTCGTCGGATAAAGCCGCCCGCCTACGAACACACCGCAAATACTTCAGCCGACGAGTGGCAATAACTCTCCTTACCAGCAGGCGGCGGTAGTGTGTATTCGTCATTCAAAAGAGGCAACAACCGGAAGACAGACTGCGTTTTATACACCGAGAGAAGAAGAACAGACTTAGTAATATAAGCAGTTGATAAGTTGGTCTTCACTTTCTTCATTCCATGCCGTCATGATAAAAAAGAAACTCTTGCGTCCGGGTGAGATGAAAATGAGGAAGATTAGCCGTCTGTGTGTGCCTTCTTATCGTTTGTTTTGGTCCCTCACTTCCGCTTCACTTCTGATGCACTGATTCGCTAAGCTGAACAGCCAATCCGAGTGATTGATTTGTCCCGACGTTCTTTGGCCTCCCGCGGCCGATTCAACATGTTGAATCGGCGGCGGGAGGAGGCGGGAGGGTTGAAAATGTGCCGTAAAGAGACGACACACCAACCTGAGTAGTGCGACGCGAATGCCCGACTGCCTCTGACGGCTTCGGACGGCCTCTGACTCCCAAAGTCGGGCCGGTGTGTAGAGGCCTTTATAGTTAAATGATGGTTACCTTGGCCAAGTAAGTCATGTTTACGGTTCTGGTCGTCTTTGATGGTTTGTTTGTCTGTTGGTCGGCATGATCATGGACAAACTACTAGCATGACTTTCGTGAACATTGGTGGAAGGGTGTCGCATGGGTCAAAGAACCCATTACATTTTCGAGCAGATCCCAATCACTCACTCAGATACATGTAATTGTACTCCTTATAATGGACAGCCTTGGCGTCGCCTGCCCTTCGAGTTACAATTATATGATGATGAATAATTATGTAGTTTTTTAGGCTTTGGAATCAGTCTTATTAAGTATGTTTGAAATTGTTATTTATCAATGGCTGAGATTTTTGAAAAAAAAAGATGTCAAATTGGACAAGAAATATCTCCAGTCAAAATATCAGATATAAACAAATCCCATCTTTAATTGGAGGATAATAGAACTATGGTGAGTTGAATGTCAAAGATAAAACCTGGCCAATTGATATCAGAATCAGAATCAGAAACGGGTTTATTGCCATTTAGGTTCACACGTACGAGGAATTTGACTTGATGTCATAGTGCATACATAACATATAAAACAAAAAAATCTAAAAAAAAGTACACAGATAGCGAAATATATAAAGAACACTGTAAAAAAAAATATAGATAGATAAATTAAATAAAGCAGTTATATTTTATAGAATATAAAATATGTGCAGTAAGCAGTATTTGAACAATATTTGAACATTGTGTGCATTAATGTAATGCATAGAGTCTGTGTTATGGCTGAGGTAAAGTGTCAGTGGGGGGGCCGGCTAGTACTGTATGTTGCTGTATCTCTCTTGATTATCTTTAACGTATTTAGTATGGTTTTCATTTAGTGGTGGTAAGTTGTTTTTTTTCCTTCAACCATACTGCCATCCGACATGAATGAAGAGGGAATGAAACCATATACTGTGTATATAAAATAGAGTTTCCCTACAGATACCGATTATGTGAAGTTACCTTTTATGTCCAGGGCCACAGAATACTTTAGGAACTCCCCTTTATACTGTAGTTATCAAACTATATTGGCAACTCACCAAACTGCAAAGGCTAACAAAACATGTATTGTGGGCAGTTGATTCAACTTATCAAAAACGTTTTCAAGGCTTTCCTGAATGAAGAAACACATCCTCCCATTTCTTCACAATCTACTCTGGGAATATCCCTCAAATCTGATCTCTGTGGAGCGGAAACATGGCATTTCAAGTAGTTTAAGTATATTAGCTGTAATCAAAATCAAACGCAAGCTTTCCCAAGGGCGGCCCTCTCTAATCTTCACTGCGCTCTTGATACAACTGCAGGCAGCTTTCTTTAGATTTGTTTACGTTTTTATTTGATTTTAAACATTTATTTTCATTGGGAAATGTACTTATATAAGGTTGATGCAGCATGTAGTACAATAGGGATCATGTAAATGATGAGGTATGAAGTCTGTTAAGGGGCCATCTGCAATTCATTTAGTTGCTGTGATCATGCTTATTTTTTACAAAACAAAAACAATTAAACTAGCACTTCGCACTCTCATAGTTTTTTGCACCTGAAGCATTATTATCATAGGTTAAGTTCCCTTTAAGTCTGATATGTTGTCAAGGATTTGGGGATATGTGTACATTTAGATTGTATAAAGTCAACATAGGGTTAGGGTTCCTAAGAGAACACAGGTCTGTGATTCAGATTTTAAAATGAGCCATAATCTTTATGAATTGCATATGGGCTAATAGACCCAATCGACTCTGCTATATGCGACGCTATCCTCCCATAAGTCCTGGGAGATTTTTTAATACATCCTCATGTCTCCACTTCTGCTCCACCACTGTGACAATCTGATCTTCCTCCTCACTTTCTGTCATATTTGATAACTGCTCTGTGCTGCAGCCTCTGGGCCGTCTGTCACTTCGCACTCGCCACATCAACTGACTGATTTAACACTGAAGTCTGCTTCTCGGGTTCGTTCACGCAGAATCGTGCATCAAATTCAACCAAAAAAAACATTGGTGATGTTTTCGGGGCCTCACTTGTGTATAAGAGCTACCCCTCAGTTGAGTCCCACATTGATGAATTATACATGCCTCGCATCACGCCTCCCACGCTCCAGCTTATGTAATGTCAGCCACGCGTGGAGAAGCGTATGAGTATACGTGTGTCTATGTGAATGTATTTATATCCAGACTGGGATTGAGGGAACGGTGACTCATTCTCTTTGCTCTTTATTTTTACCCCACAATATGCCCACCCACTCACCCATCGCCTATTTCTAAGAAGAAAAAGAAGAGAACGAGTATTAGTTTAGACATTTCCTAACTGTACAATGTGGACTAGATCTTCTTCGTTCCAAACCAAGGACATTTTTCCCAGAATGATATTTAAAATAAATACAATAATCAGCCTCCTGTAGGGTGGTTTTCTCCTATTTAAACAATGCTGCAGGGTGTAAAAGTGATCTATACACATGATTTTAAGAAATGTCCTCTACAGACTTTGTTACTATCAAGAAACATAACACAAATCATTATATAATTCAATCTCTCAAGTTATGTTTTCTTAAATCAATGGTGTTGTAGTATAAAAAAACATCACACAAAGCCTGAGCTATAAAAAAATAAAACTGATTTCTATATATTTGGAAATCGAGCAGGCCCAAGGAATGGAAAGTACATTTTTGGTATTTTGGGAAGAGATTTTTAATCACTGCTTATTTTCTGAGACAAAATAATAAAAATAGTTGATACAGTTTGTAATAGTACAACCCAAAGCTACATCCCAGAGCAGCTTTGTGTAGCATCTCCAATGCATTTAGCATCATCATCTGCTGCATCCTTCTATTAATACATCTACCTGCAGTGGAGAAACCCTTGTTATAACATGATTCATTAAGTACATTTAATATAAACTATGAGCATTTATGACAACTACTTAAAATTAATCTGCTGAGGATAATTGTGTAATATGGTTGAAAGCTTCTGAACAGCCACTAAATGGACCTTGTGGTAACTTCATCACTTCACAAGACATTCGGAATCATTCTATTGGCTGAGTTCAATTCAATCAAAAGTCGAAAGAAAAAAAAAAGTCTATAATATCCTAGGAAATATTTTGGCCACTGCCACAAAAGGTTGTGTGACAAAGAGGGGGTCGACACAAGAGATTTACCCAAAGCAAACATAATAGGTTCCCTCAATTGAATTATGGACATTTGGTTAATGTGCTTTGGAGGTGTAAGGTGCAAAACAAAGAAGCTAATGCAGGGGGAGGATGCCGATGGCTAGCTTTTAGCCCAAGGTGATCCTAATAAGCTGAGGAAACTCCATTGTCAACACAAGGCCAGGACTGGCAGGGTGAGGTGACAGTACATGTTTACTTACATTTATGGATTTTCTTTGGAAAGGTTGGGGTAAGAATGTTCACAGTCAGTTGACTTGCACAATACAGATTAGAAAACAAATTACTCCCACCACCAAAACCACTAGATTCTTCACTTGCCATGATGCAATTACAAAAAAAATCAGGATAGAAAGTGATATTGTAAGTAAGCCAGCAGCTCTTAAATCATTTCCATTTTTTACATTCTTGCTTTATCTTCCAGTCCAAGCGACCTACATTGTCAAATACCTACATAAAAATACGTGTAAATAATTTGTAATGATCTTAGTTTTACTGATTGCAATAATATTGTTATTGTTTTGGTGACGATAATCGTGCAGTGAAGATCTGATATTGTAAAAGCTCAAACCCATAAGTATACCTTCAAAATTAGAAATTAAAGTGCCAGTGAAGTGCATTTTTTTGCGCCAAAATGAAATGGCAGTTTCATTTCTTACATATAATTGTACCTGTTCATGGCTAAAATAATTTTTTTAGGAAGTGCGAGGGACGAGATAAACATCGCAAATGTTTCATCCCGTGAACGGCCGTCTGAGCCATGACATGCATTTGCATCACTGAACTCTGCTAAGCAATGTGGTCTATACAAACACAAACACAAAGATATGTTTCAAAGTGCCAATCCAGCCGCTGTTGCTTAGGTGGAGGTGGAGTGGCGTCGGATGAGTCTGGGTCTGTGGTCTTAGCTACTAGCTTCGTCCCAGCATGTTGTTTCTGCAGATGTTTCAACAGATTTTAATTGCTGTTTTGGGCAGTCGATAGGATCTTTGACCCGCCAAGACACAACTTACATTTAACTAAAACGTTCTTTTCTTTGTGCTCGACAAAAGTGAAATAGTGAGAATATCTCCAGGCGGAGAAACTCGACTTGAGCTCTGCCGCCGCCATGATAGTCTTGTTAGTAAACACAAACACAGTGGCCTGTATTTTTCATAAACAATCTACGAATCTACGAAACAATGACACCAGCCACTCACCTTCATCTTTTGGGAACAGAAACATCGCCACTTCGGCAGAATTGACATTACCACAGCCAGCGGCAATGCATCGCTTCCCGTGTGTTTTTCCTCCCTTTTTCTTCACTGTCGCCTCCATTGTCAAGTTTCCTCGATTGGCAATCACTTCCAGTCGACTGCGAAACACTTTCCAATAAAATACTCGCTCAAAAACGTTGGTAAATTCCACTTTGAAACAGAGACTAAATGAACGGTGGTGAATGTAAACACTTCGGCTGAGCCCATCTTCTGACGCCACGCAGTAGATCGCAAGCCACGCCCACGAAGGCGGAGGTCGACTGCGGATTTCCCAGCGGAAAATTCCAACTCGTCAAATTCGTTACTATTCCAACATCTTTGATATGGGTTCCAATGGACAATTTTGGTCATTACTATACTTATTAGCATAACAGATCATGCACCGGCGCACACTTCACTGGGTCTTTAAAGTAGATCCTCAACATTTAAAATTAAGTTAAAGTATATCCAAGATAATTGTATTCATAAAGTGTATAACTACATGGAAACAATTGTGCAAGCTCATCCAACACTCGTGCATTTAACACCTGCCAGTTCATACTGTCTTATTCCTGCTCAGTACAAATGTGGTAATCAGTATTCACCTACCAAACCAAAAGTGGAAAGGTCAGCGTAACGGCCAGTTTCACTGAGAGAAAATACCTGAATCAAAGTGTTCCTATCCCTTCACTGGGTGCAAGTCACAGGATGGCAAACAAAGTTAAAATCAGCAGCAACATCTCAGCATTGGCATGTGATCACCACAGACTGTGTGCACAGTCATAATGTCAAATCCGTGCCTGGCAGGAAGCCTGGGGTCCGGCAGGCTGGTCTGGAGGGGGGCTGATAGGTTTCACCATTGTCCCCTCCATCCTAAGGAATACCATCCTCCCAGTTGGCGTTCTAATTGTCAGCTGTGTGCTAAACAGAGGCAGTGCCAAAGAAAGGAGTGGCAAGGGGTGGGATGGGCCCCCTAGAATCTGATGGTGCCCCCCCCCCCCTTACTGGAGAGAAACAGTAGTAGGGAGTTGGCTTATATCAGGGATGGAATACTGATCTGGCCACAAGTGTTCAGGCCGAGGGACCCCCAAGATTTGGAAACAAATCATAAAGAACTATGAAGCAACCACAAAGACACATAAAACCACCACAAAGAGGGAAAAAATGACCAGAAAGAGAAAAAAAGAATTCCAAAAGAGATGTATCATTTTCGAAAACAGATGCTTAAAAACTAGAAAGTGATGCAAAATTACCACAGAGAAGCAAAGGAACCACAGAGAGACGGGCAACGGTCACAAACGATTAAAGAAAAAGCTACAAAGAAACAAAAGACAAAATGACCATTAAAACTAAAACAACAACTACATAGAAACACAAGGAACCACATGTATTTATCCTATGTAGACTGTTTGTAATGGCAGCTATTTATTGATATGTTATGCTCAATTAATAATGTAACATCTTCACATTTTGTACTCATTTCACTTCTATACATCTGTGCCCAAGTCTTGTTTGCCGCCCCCTGATTAACAAGTTCCTGAACCCGCCCCTGTTCTTACGTAAGTGTTCTGTTCGGATGTGGAGTTAGGCGAGGCGGTCCTGAAGAGCATGGGCGACAAAGGTTTTTACAGTGGCAATCCATTATTGATGAGGATGGAGCTTGTTTATAGCACGACTCATTTGGATCAAGAAACCACCAGACACTTTGCAGATATAGCCCAACACATTACATAACAGAGCGGTGGAAGGGATGAGAGGAAGTCCTTTCGTCTTGTGTCTGAAAAGCATCCGACATGCTCGCTGTGCAGCCTGATGCTATCTGAGCTGTGAGACATGCTGCGTTTTATCATCGCGCTGTGTAGAAACGTGTCGCCCTCAAACAGACACATCACATCTGATAAGAGGCTCTTATCACAACGTCAAATCGCTTATGTCCATCTGAAAGGAAAGTGAAACTAAAATACCATCAGATGGAAAACAAACATTTTACTCAAAAGATGGATGACATGTCTGCAGCTGTGAACACGGTTGTAAAAGAAGAGTTACAAGAGCAACTGGTTTAAATCCCAACAAAAAGAATACAAGTTTACATGTTATACCTCACATTCAGTTGCCCCTAGATGATACTCCTGAAATATACACTCATTGGCCACTTTATTAGGTACACCTTGCTAGTACCGGGTTGGACCCCCTTTTGCCTTCTGAACTGCCTTAATTCTTTGTGGCATACTGTAGACTCAACAAGGTGCTGGAACATTCCTCAGAGATTTTGGTCCATATTGACATGATAGAATTACGCAGTTTCAGCATATTTGTCAGCTGTCCATCCATGATGCAAATCTCTCGTTCCACCACATCCCAAAGGTATTCTATTGGATTGAGATCTGGTGACTGTGGGGCCCATTTGAGTTCAGTGAACTCGCTGTCATGTTCAAGAAACCAGTTGGAGATGATTTGAGCTTTGTGACATGGCGCGTTATCGTGCTGGAAGTAGCCATCAGAAGATGGGTACACTGTGGTCATAAAGGGATGGACATGGTCGGCAACAATACTTACGTAGGCTTTGTTACTGTTCCCTTTCTATCATCTTGAACAAGTCTGGCCATTCTCCTCTGACATCAACAAGGCCTTTTTGCAAATAGAACTGCCGCTCTCTGGATGTTTTCCCTTTTTCAGACCATTCTCTGTAAACCCTAGAGATGGTTGTGCGTGAAAATCCCAGTCAATCAGCAGTTTCTGAAATACTCAGACCAGCCCGTGTGGCACCAACAACCATGCCACGTTCAAAGTCACTTAAATCACCTTTCTTCCCCATTCTGATGCTCTGTTTAAACTTCACCAGGTCGTCTTGACCATGTCTACATGCCTAAATGCATTGAGATATTTGAGTGAACGAGCAGTTGAACAGGTGTACCTAATAAAGTGGCCAGTGAGTGCATATTTTATTGGTGTATGTTTTCAAGAGAAAAGCTAAAACATCAACAATGCACAATGCAGGTAACACCTCAACATGTCAGGTGTGATCTTGGCGCTGTATGCAAATTAACCAACATCAGAAGAGAAAGGATCTGTCAAACATGTTATAATAAACATAATAATAAAGATGTTATATGGTGAATGGCCCACTCTGGTACAAATGTATTGAACATTTTTGAAAGTGCGTTGTGGTTCTTTGTTAAAGTGAACAGGTTTACATTTTATCAACCTGTCTCATAATAATACTGAAATGCACACTACTGTACGCCCTGCTACAGTCAATAGACGTGCTTCTCCTAAAACTACAACAGGTGCGGTTACTAGGGGTAAAACACAAAACTGTATTGTATCAAAAGTTTGGACAAAGACGCAATATTTGCTAATATCACAAGACTTGCCACAAAACCAATAGGAAGTAAAGATCCTTAAATGTTTCTTTAAGTGAATCTATGATATCCTTACGTGTTATTAAAGAATGCATTTTTAACTTATCTCTTGTTTTTTACTGTACTTTGTTTTCTTCAGTTGGTTTTGCTACTTATTATTGCCAGAAAATATCTTTAAATTACAAAGTCGGCCACGAACAAAATTCAATTCAGCAGCCTGCAATCAAATGCCCATTTTCCACAATCAGTTACATTTATATCAAATCACATTGAATTTTCAAAAAAAAGCCATGTTCATTATGATATGTATTGATGTTATCACTATGCATGGGTGACATTGACCATTGAACTGATACATCAATCCAGATAGAAAGTGGCATCACATGGAAATGCTCAAGTAGTACATTAACCTCAAAACTGTACTGAAGTAGTACTTGACCACATTCATCACTGTAAATGATGGGCATATGTGAAACATTCAAGCCTATTATTTACAATGAGTGGCAATTCATTTACACCATTAAGTGGCTATCATTTCCCTGTGTGTTTCCTTTATGTCCTCCTACAATGTATGGACTTGTCACCTCTGAGATTTGGAGGCTCTAAATTGCCCATAGGTGTGAATGCAAGTTTCTGTGTGCCTCAGCCCTGTGATTGACTGGTAATCTGTCCAGGAAGACCCTGCCTCTCACCCAACATGAACATTGATGGACTCCAGCCCCCCCAGGACCCTGCGAAGGATAAAATCTGTATAATAGATGGACGGATTGACGGATAATTACCTGTCAGTCAACTGTAACATCTACTTTACCTGGATGTCACTTTTTATACTTTTTACTACTTTCCTCGGCTGCAGTAGAAAGGTGTAAACTATGTTAATAGTATATGGTACCTCACTTACTTGGATACATTATTGAATAAAAACAGTAAAACCACTACACCAACTACAGTACATTCTCCCTGTTTAATTTTCCCATCATTCCTCCAGTTGGTGCAGCAGCTCTGCGAGAGGATTCAGAGCAGGCCATCAGTCCCGCTGTGCCACAGGTGAATATAAGGCTAATGCCTCGATTTACGGGGGATCATCACTGCGTGGATCGGATATTGAGCGGCTAAATGAGCGATGGGCTGTGTGACTCAGTCGTCAGTCCCAGCGGCTCGGAGGATGAATCACTGTGGGGATCCCAGTGGGTGATGATATCTGGACAGCCGGCAGCCACAGAGTGAGGGATGTGATGCTGCTCTCTTGTGGCTTTCAGGGAGAATAACAATTAGTGTGCAGATTTGAAATACTGCAGCTGTCCGACTCTATTTGTTATTCAAATCTGCTTTACAGTACTGTGAAATTTCACAGCTGGTTGTAACTGATCTTTAATGATCTCTAGAGTTTTTTATTCTGAAGTCGAACAAAAAGTTACATAGATAAAAGTTGCCATCCAAAATACTGTATGTTTTGATCTTGTGGTAGTAGGTAAGTTGTACAAATTGGCTTCACACACAAATCATAAGTAATAAAAAAAAACCCTGCTACATACAGTCCTGATTTAATAGTGAATCCTTATTTTCTAACGTTAGTACCTGAAAATTATAAACATTTCTAATGCTTGTGTTAATTTGTTTATCGGTTCAGCAAGTTTAATATATGCTAATTATTGTATTAATTAGAGATTCAAAAAAGCCCAAATATCAGATGTGAACTAAATAATTTCGGAATGTTAAAGTGCTGCCCTCATTTTTAAAGAGTTGATCATGGCCTATATTTGGGATTTTTAAGGTTTCATGGATTCTCAAGTCCTGGGGTGTTTGCTTACACTGTCGCTAGCTTACAGTCATTGTTGATTGAGTAAATAGTTCCTCACCAGGAAGGCAACCACACAAACTTTATCGCCCTTTTATTCATCCACCAGTTGTTGTTCCTGTGTTTCCTTCTGAACAATCCATTAAAAGACTCATTATAAGTTCTAAGACATGTGAGTGGTCTCTGACATCACATCAACAAACCTACATTTGGAGTGACTGGAAAACTATTAGAGAACAAAATACATTGTTGGCATCCTTTCAACCGTAAACCCACTCAATCCTTACTCGATAGATTTCATTGTGTACACAATGAATATGTTCCATGTTTAGTATATTACAGGAAACAAAGAAAAACCCAGACCGAGCGTAGCTTTATCCAGACAGCAGGCACCATTTGTTGTCTGTGCTTTCTGTACTGCACATTATTAATCTGGAGTGAGCAGTACCGAAGGCAAGGCAATAATGTGAAGCGATCTACCGGGTCAAAAGCTTTGGCCAAGTTCCAGCCATTGTTGAGAGGGTTGTTTCAGGGTGTTATTTTCAAAGCAAGCATGCAATCCCCTTGTCTGCACTCACGCGGAACATAATAAAACAAGAGCAGCAAGTGGCTCAGCGGTCAAAATTAAGGGGGCAACTATGAGAATATTGGGGCTCTTTACAGCAGGAATCAATGTCTGGATATGTAAAGTGACAGTATCAAAATTACTGTAAACCATTGCTGGAAACAATATAATGTCCGGACCAGGGAAACTTTCAGGTCCTTTTTTCCATGCCTGTCCTGCAGTTGGAAAGACAATGTCATAATCGATTTTGCCACCTGTAACCTTAAAATCCAGCATTACTGACCATCTTCTTGCTACACTTATTAAAAGTCCACGAAAGGTACACCGCTATTCTTAATGTTTTGGTTAACAGGTTTTTCCCAAAAAAAAATTCTTTCAAATTAACTGAAAGCAAATCTACTCTTCTCCCTCATTGAGAGCCCTGCTTGCTGTTGCTAGCTCTAGGTAGACCAATGGAAGACCTGTGCGCTCTAAGATGGCGCGGAACTCTGCAAACTGCAACAATATTTTCAGCATCTGGTGTAATTTCTTTATGTTCGAGGAAACATTGTACAACAATTCAGCCATTAGAATATGACTCAGACAAGGAGTCTGCTAACCCTGCTGAAAAAACCAGCATAGACCAGCATCAACATCGTTCTGTTAGCATGGTTAGTGTAGTTAGCATATTTTATTTGTTTATGTTGTTCGTTAGCTTGTTAGCTTCAAACTGGCAGGGGCTGACACAGCATAGGCCCCTAATGGCGCGTTTCCACTACAGCGCGGAGCCCGGTTTAAGAGGGCTGTGCCGTCAGCGGCCCGACTTTGGTTGCGTTTCCACTTGGCCTAGTACCGGCCGGCGGGTCCTAATTCACAGTTTTTCTGGCCTCATAAAATCGTGGTTCTAGGGCCAGGAACAACCAGGCTGAGTTGTGACGTCAACACTCTCGACTGCTGATTGGTCAGAGAGAATCGTCACAATCGGCGCGCGAGATAATCCCTAGTGTCGCATATATATAAACTTGCAGCATTTTTGTCAACAGAGGAGCTAAAATGGCAAAGAAAAGCACGCCGTGGTTGGTCGAGGAAGTGACGACGTTCCTACATTACATTGCAGATGATAAGATCCACTGGGAGCTCGACGGGACAACTCGCAATATTAAAGTATTTCAGGAGGTCTCTACACAGATGTCCACAAGCGGCTACTCGAGGACTGTCGTGCAGTGTAGGGAAAAACTCAAAAGATGAAGAGTGAATATCGCTTGGTCAAAGATAATAACAACACGAGTGGTGCCAGTAGGAAAAACTGGAAGTGGTTTGAGCTAATGGACACCATTTACGGCCATAGACCGGCTAGCGTTGGGAGGGATGGAGGCCTGGACTCTGCAACGGCGTTACTGGAGTCTGCATGGTACGTTTTTTCTAACGCTCTGTTATTTGCTTGAAAGCGTTGTGTCCCTATCTGTTCTAAAGCTCACTTCTAACAAATAAGTCGTCACGGCAGTTTTAAGCAGCGTGACTCCCCCCACCAAAAAGCCGATCGCTCCGCCTACACTGCGTTACTATAGTTACTGCCCCAGTTCCTAAACTGTAATGGAAACACGCCATCAAGTGAGCTGGTCCTAACAAGGCCGAGCGAGGCCGAGCGAGGCCGAGCGAGGCCGAGCGAGGCCGGGCTCCGCGCTGTAGTGGAAACGCGCCATTAGTGGTTGTTAACCATACCATAATATCTGTTACCCAGTTACATCCTGTTCAGATATGCATGTGTCTTGTATCATATGCTTTGAAAAAATAGTCAAACTTAGCTAGCTTAACAGCGTAATGTAGCCAAAACTGGCCTTTCTTGTGAAACCCCTCATTTTACTGACTGTGCTTCTGAGACTGACATTGGTAAACTCATAAGTATTGACTGATATTTTCGAGAATTTAGAGTCCCCGAAAAACGCACTGTGGTACTACTTACATTTGTCTGTCCCTCAAAGTGTCAGGCAGTTGAGTGCGATGCAGGGTAGGGATCGAAAATATGGCAGAAGAGTTCATTGATTTGTTGACAAAGTGAAGACACATTAGGCGCTTTCACACCGGAGTACTTTTCCCCGTACTTTTCACGTTTAGTTCCGATAGTTCCTGGGATTTTGTGTTCACGCCAAAAAGAGAACTTAATTCATGAGAACTTTTACCCCCTTTTTAGTGCCTGCTAGAGAGGTGGTACTTTCCTGGGGAGAAAAAAGTTCCAATTTCTGATTGGCTGGGCGAATTGCAAACCACGCCCCGTAAAACTCGGAAAAGCTTTCTGAAGCCGCCATTGTATTTGCTGGCATTAGCATTATTAGCATTAGTATTAGCCCCGAGAGAGACTAACTTATGGCAACACAAAAGAAAACATGGGAGCGGTGGAGATGAGGAGGTGTCGGCGTTCTGGCGATTTACTCGGAAGGCTTCAGTAGAAGCTGCTGGGAGTCCCAGCAGCTTCTACTGAAGCCAGTCCCCAACTCCGGGGACTTCCGGCCGGGGACTTCGGGTGGCAGTATACGCCGTGAAGTTGTTTGCGGCCTGCCAGTAAACCCAAAGCAGATGAAGAAGTGACGTCAGCGGCTTCATTTGCGTAATCTTCCCTCAGGGACTTATTCCGGTGTGAACGCGATCGGCTCTTAGTTCCATGGGGTATTAAGTGCTGGGAACTAAGTACTGCAAAGTACTTGGTGTGAAAGCGGCTATTATCTCACAGGTTGGCAGGCTCTGGGCTTCAGATGGCCTGAAAGCGAGGCATGAAGTAACATTAAGAATTGGAATGAGTAGAAAATGGCCGGTTATATAGTGCAGGGCTAATTAGGGAAGTGGAAACAGGTGAGCAGGGGAATGAGAGAGTCAGGTGACTGAGACAGGCTGGAGACTCTGAGGGCATCTAGTGGAAGGATGGAAAATTGCAGTGCAATGCATAGACATACTGTATATTGTTTTTGGTTTATATGGTGCAGAGGGGTTGAGTAAGTGAAAATGAGGGGGTAGGGACACAGAGTTCGACACAAGGTTTATATTGGTTTATATAAATATGCAAGGCAGGCACATATTTTCCAGAATAACAAAGTATATTTATGAACGAAAAACTATTTGATTACTTTGCTGATGGATTATATGAAATGTAAGTTTTCCTGAAATAATCAGGCTATTCATTTGTTCCCAGAGACCACATTGTAAGTCAATGCTAAGGGCTTGGCAGATGAAATTGCAAAAACACAAACGGAGATAGATGTTTCAAATGCAGTTTGAATGGTAGAAATATGTTCAGTTTCTGACGTATCAATGTCTTCAGTCAAGCCAGCACATTTGTGGGTGTGTTTGAAGGAGTATGACATCAGTAGGCTTTCAGATGTAGGCGATTTCTGCGTATTAACTGATATAAAACATACATTTAACAACAGTGCCTGATAGAGCTGCAGAATGAGGCCTTTACATTTGTTGCCTTTTCCAACATTCTGGAAGGTTTAGTATGACATATCTTCCCCAATGACATTTAAAATAAACTGCCAACCCTCTTTAAGGTTGGATAAGAGCATAAACAATATTGTCTCCTCTAAAATACGAATGCAAATGTTCCCAAGTTTCCCAAACACTCATCAAACAGCCATACATACCAAAGCCACTATCCCTGGCCTATTATGAATCAGCTCTGCTCTTCCTTTTCTGTCTCATATTATAATAACACTACCGTTCCAATAGCCGCTGCTGAGTGGAAACAAGGAGCACAATCCCCTGCTCTTCCTATTAAAGAATAAAAATAACAAAAAACAACGTGATAAATAGTCAAGACTTTTATCCTTTTAAATCCACAAGCATGGTAATTAAATTCCATCATCGTCATTCAAAGCCCTCCTCTGCTCAGCATTGTGAACACATCAGATTAGACAACTGGTTCTATTGAGATTTGTTAGTGTAGGTTTAGAAAGGCCAGGGAGGAAAACACATCATTAGGGTGGAATAGCAGCGAAATGTCAAATCAGATATGAGAATAATATCTGAAAAATGTTTTGTGTGGTCTCACAATAACACGTGAAAGGAAGTCCTGGCCCTGTCATTATAAACATGACAAAATAACGTACTGGAGGCGTTTCTGGGAATGATACCACCAAATAAAAGTCAGCCAACTTCCTCACAACAAAGAACAATGTTTGCTTCTCTCTGATGTGGCTGATGATGATCTGCGGTGCCACCAGGAGACGAGCCACGAATGGAGACGACGTCGCTTCTGACCCCGAGGACAATAGAAACAGAGAGGCAGTGAATAATAATGCATTCACTAACTGGGCTCTGCGTGCCAGCTTGATGCTGCTTCTGATTGCTTTCACAAAGGGGGCAAACATGAAAGTGAGAAACACTAATGAGTGTGATTGTTTCAATTCACAGACAAGCAGCCAATTCTGAAGCGTTTACAATTAAATCATTTGGATGAGTAATGCCACATGGATATTTTCTGATGTGGAAAGGAATTCAGTTCGAAAAGTAAAGAAGGTTCTGATAAGTCGTTTCTTTTTTTAATCCCTTAAGCATCCGTTTTAAAATAGATCATCTGATATCCTTAGCCATAAAACATCCATGTCTTAAAATGCCATAGATACATACTTGATTTTGTTTGGCTTTTAAATAGCATTAACATGGCCCATATGCAGGCATGAGAAAATGGCTCTATCTGGTAGAAAATAGTAATATCTTAGATATAAGGCCATGGCGCTAGAAGTCAAGCCTGATATAATAGTATGATTACATGCTGTAATGGATGTGGGATCAAAAGGTGTTTTTAATGGGTTTCAAAGGGCATCTTTTTGTCCTTGAGGATGTGACTGTATTTTGGCTTAACACTTTATGACTTATTATACAAGTTGAGGTTAAACTTCTAAAATAAGGGGAAAAAACTCCCAGTCTTAATTTTCACGATTACACAGCCAAAGTGATGGATAATATTCAAAAGCCAAAAATATCTATTGTGGTTGATAATGGGTACTAATTTAGTAGAATTGTCAGCAGCAGCTGCAGCATATTCATTGTGACTTTGAGAATGTAATAATAAACACAATGTTAAATTATGCTAATCACCGTTATCAGCTCCAAGGACAGACAAATAACCCCCAATTCAACACCTGTCATCTTTTAAGAAACCACTTCTAACAAACAACAGAAAATATGCCGAATTCCTCATTTTAAGGCTGATTGAGGTCACCATCATGGCTGATTGAAGTCACACCACACAGCAGATGTTCTATTCTTTATACACAAAGCTGCTGAAAGAACTCCAATTACTCTGCTGTGTGGACTTAATTTTAAAAGCTTTGACATTTACACCGTCAACTTTTGCTGAGTTTAACTAAATTAAAAGAACATTTTCAGTGCTTAGCTAATTAAGTATTTCCATGTTCTCTCACATCTGAGTAATGATTGGAAAAAAGGGAGGAAGGGGAAAACTTGTACGGAAAAAGTGAATCAGCAGCCAGAAACTGGAGGGGGAGGAATGATAAAGGACACAGCATGATGATAAAGAATTCAAAACTCCCAAGTGAATATACTGCAAAAGATTTTTACTCCAACTGACTGTTGAGTATTTACAGGAGAAACACTTTGTACATAAATAGGCAATAGTTATAAATATCAGCGGTTTGGCTGGTACAAAATTAAAAAAGGAACATATTGTACATATCTACAAGTGCCACTTTGGGTTTTTGTACAACATTGTCTCTTGTTGGATTGTCCGTATAGTCCCATTCACACGTTATCTGAGCACATGCATCACAGCGGGTCCACAGTAAACGTCCGGGGGGGGAATATGTGGCATTTGGACGACAGTAGACCAAAGGGGCAGCTTTTAGTTATAAGCCTATGAAAGAGACAGGATTATTGAGCTGGGCGTCTCGCTGCAGTACGATGGCATTTTTAAAAGTCTAGAGGGGGTTTTTAGTTGCTGGGTACCTCCTTGGATATTGCAGTACAGAGTCAGTTACACAGCCACTTTAATGGTGGCTGAATCACATAACCTGGAGCGGAAAAACACAGTACTCATCATCAGCGTTCACTGCGCTGGGTGTGAACCTAAATAATATCCAGTGGTTATTTTGTTCATATCAGAGGACTTTGTACACTATGGCTATATACAGCTCAGGATGTACAGTAAGTGCACTCATTTAACAACCTTAGTCCATCCTTTCTTGCAGTTTCATTGTCAGAAAAAAACAATGTTTTCCAACACATTTTGTAAGATGAGCTGATCTTCACAGCGTCACTCACAATAGGATCCTTGCCTTTTCGGACACTTTAGGGGTGCTCAAAACAATGTGAACAAGCTATGGAGGACCTGAGAGCCCAAAACAAAACAAAAAATGTATGGTGATTCATTTTTTAGGTCTGATCTAAACTGTCTTCTCTCCTGATGACGGGATGATTTAAGCAAAGATTAAATCATCTGTGAAACAGGTGGGTTAAAACAAGTTTAGCCAGGATCAAGTGTTTGTTGTTGTCATACTGCACCATTACCTAATTTTAAAAAAGGACTCAAAGTGGCCGATTAGCATCAGAACTTTACTTCTAACACACGATATATTAAATACATCATGAATGCTTTTAGTTTTCATTCAGAAGAGGACTATGGTGGCCTAAAGGCCTAATAAATAAATAATAATTTACCTGCAAAATGTTTTTTTCATCCACATTTACACAAATGAAAAAAAGTGTCTTTGTAAATGTAGCTTTATGTCTCAGAAAAAACTATTTACAAAAATACCTGTGTACATATAAACCTTTTTTTCACCTGTTCCTAAGTAACAAATACTGAATAGTTTAGATCAGATTTAGAAAATGGATCACCAGAAATGTTGGCCTCTCAGGGCTTCCGTACAAACCCCTCTAATGAAAAGAAAGAACATTTGATTACACTACTCACATGCACAACCACACGGTCCAACACCAATTACAACACTCACATTTCTCCTCTGAACCACACATACACGCCAACATGCAGAAACTGCCCCACAAACAGATTCACAGAGATTTCATTGCTGTGACAGCAGGTGATTCACCAGCAGCAACTCACATTTGGTCCCTGAAATTGAGCTAAAAACATTCAAGCAGGTAGCATGGGTAATGTGCAGAGCGTTCAGTGGACACAAAGGGGAGGGGGTCACATGAATTCTCTTTAAGATTACATTTTAATTTCTTGGGGGGATATTAGGACTTTTTGTCAAATGTTTGTATCAAAACACTCGGTAGAACTTTCATCATCTTTTTAAATCCACAATCATCTTTCAGGCATTTCGGTTGCCACTTCCTTTCTGTGCAATAGCGCCCTTGTGTGGGCTAAGCTGGTGCTGAAGGTGAGCTGTGTCAATTACATAACTCATAAACACACAGCCTTTACCTTTAGAGCTACAGCACACGCAGATAACAACACATTTTTGTCAAATTCATTTAAATTGTGGTTTGTCTGGGGGACGAGCCAATGTGCAAATGTTTCTAAAACTGAAAAAAATGATTTTTTTTTTGAATGAAATCAATTAAATGACACAAAGATAATAAATTAAGCTAAAATGTGAGCGACACTTTGGCATTGCAACCTTTTCTCCTCCCACCCTGCTCCCGTAGTAGATACACTGTGTTACTTTGGAAGTGCTTATGGGCCAAGCTATGAGCTTTAAACTTAAATAAATCAGTGTATCTATTTTCAGTGAGAAACTCTTGAGTAAATACAATAGCTTCAAGCACATTCTTCTTTGCTTTCCCAAAACAAGATTATCAGTGTCTATCATCACTGATTTCTGTGTATAATTACTGTGATTACCGAATGGGGTCACACCAGAGTCGCATCATCGCACACTGTGCTAAAACAAGGCAGTTATTTTCAGTACAATATACAAAGTTAAACTTAAGGAACATGGGTTGATAAAGAAATCAAAGAAAAGAGGAAGCCATAGAAGAATGGCCGTCTGAGCAGCAGAATCCGTCTGACCTTCTCCAGACAGGGAAGGGTCTCCACGGGGGAATTTATGCTGTAGCACTGCAGACAATGTTAGAAATACTACGGCTCCACTCCAACGTTATTACCGGAAATCTGGACTCACAGACATCGAATTTTGTATGAAGATGTGACTCTCGAGCAGCAAAACAACCCTTCTTAAAACCGATACATCTTAAAACCTGAATAAGATCAACCTGATCTTACGCTAATGAGACCTGTATCAAACCTGCAACCACTTCTGAGGGCTTGTCCAGACCTTTCTGTTTGCTTTAAAGGAACATTTCAACAACTATTTTATTTCTTACTGAAAGTTACATTAGAGGTTTGACACTACTTTTATGTCCATATAATAAATATCGAGCTGGAAGTAGTAGAACGTTAGCTTAGCTTAGCACAAAGACTGGAAACTGGAGGGAAACAGCTAGCCTTACTATATTAAAAGAAAATATGCCAACAATCTCTTGTGAGTGCATCTTTAACGTTCTATATCTCGTTTTGTGTAAGTGTAAAAAACAATACTTTGTATTTTTAAAAGGAGTTGTGGCAGACTATTTTAGCTAGCTTTTCACTCCTTTAAGTAATTGTGTTTAGCCAATATATATTCAGTCACATAACCCCTTTTAAATCTGAAAATTGTTGTTTTTAGACTAAACAACCAAGAGATATAAGTTATATAGATTTTATGTGCTGTAGTTAAAAGCCACTTCCCAATGTTACAGTCTTTATGCTATGCTAAGCTAACAACCTGCTCTCTGTAGCTTCATGCTAACCGTACAGACGTGAGAGCGTTATCTCTTCATCTAACTCTCAGGAAGGAAGTCAATAGGTGTGTTTCCCAATGTGTCGCAATGTTCCTCTAACTCTTATCAGAGTTCTCGTTGGCACAAAATGAATCAAAACTTCAAACCATATCTAGCGCCTATGCTGGTTTTCTTATCCACGTCTTCTGATTTCACACGTTCTTACGCAAAGAGTGCAAAATTAAAAGCTGCAGCTCGCTCTATATTGGATGACTCAGCTTTAAAACCATTTGAAGGAAAGGAATGATCATTGATACTCTGAACGTCGTGAAGACCGAGAGGTGAGGCTGATCTTCAATACTGAAGAAAAAGTGTGTCATTGCGCAACTCTTGTTCTCATGCTGATCACCGAAGGATCATCAGATCATCAGATCATCATTACAGGTCTTGTCACTGCTGTTTTTTGTTAAATAGTTTGTTTTCCCCTCTAAATTTGCAACAGAAAGCCTTTATGAGTCAGCGGCCATGAAAGGCATCTGGATGTTCCAGAGAAGGCTTTTGGCACAACAATTGATGAAACTCTGGAAACACCCGGAACATGGCTTTCAAGTCCAGAAGCTGAGGATGGCCGCCTGGTGCTGCTCTCTCACATGAAGACAGCCTCTGAAGAGCGGCCTGACTGTGGCAGTTACGGAGCAGGGGCACTGGGGGGCGCCGTGTCCTGCTTCCAGCCCAAGGTCCAGAGCATTTCTGCTTCCTCTCCTTCCACACGCTCAGCCACCATAAAGTCTCCGACTGGCTCGATTAATTCTCATCTCAGAGTCTGTGCTTCGTCTCGTCCAGGGGGTTTCACTTCACAGAGTTGCCAGGATGCGTGAGAAGGAGATGATGACGGAGAGGGCGGTCTGGCCCACGCCGAACACCAGAGCCTCCAGCGGTGCCATGTCCTTCCCTGCCACGCGGTACACCCCCGCCACCGCCGCGCCTGTGGGAGGAAGAACAAGCACATTCATCAGCGTTAATACACACTGCAAGTAAACAGATGGGTAGATTCACAAACACTATGGAGGAATAAAACTGCCATTCGAGCAATAGAACAGGATTATCTTTGTTGTTATTAAATTCAAGGACAATGATATGTTGCTGTGTGGTGAAGTAAGGGTAAAACAAATATATAAAAGAAGTAATAAAAGCAGTAACAGTTAGCATAAAATGGTCTTGGCCCCTTTTTATTGGTTTCTTTTATTTGCTCAGTTGGAAAAGGTCTGTTCTTATTCTGTGTCCTTTAGGTACTTTTCAGTTAAATCCAACAAATACAGGAAATATGTATTATTATTATTTATACTTGTCAAGTATTCAGTCAATGCTATTGTAATTTGTCTTGCACATGGAGGATGTTATTCTAGTGTTGTATACCCCTAAGGGTCTTTTGCATCACAAAAGACAGTGAACACAGAGATGTTAGACATATTTTCAGATTCAGTTAGATTACATCATTATATATGTTCAGCCTTATTAAACATCCGCTTAGAATTAGCAGGAAAAATACCTTTTAAGTACAGATCTTGTGTGAGAATCATTTTAAAGTTTTCTCCGGTATCAAAGTAATCCAATGGTCCTGTAGCTGTCTGTGAATTGTGGGTACAATGTAAACAAGAACAGCTAATGGCTAATTGGGAAAACGTTTAAATGTTGCTAATTTGACAAAATGAATGCAAATAAAGGCCTAGAAAAAACCCCCAGTAAAGCTGTTTTGTAACTTAACCTCACCCACATAATCCGTTTTACTCGAAATTCGTCACATAACAGAAGCTAAAAATAGTCTAACGCTATGACTTTATCTTGATTAAATTGTGTCGGCATTAAAGGGTGTCTTTGCTGATGTTCTTACTGTCAATACATTCCGATCAAATCACACCCACACACCCCTACAACAGTAAAGGAGAAGTTAATGAATTGTATGAGTTGATTGCTTCTTGTTTTGCTATAAAAACTCATTTTAACAATTTGAAAACAAGTACCAAGATTAATATAATAATAAATATATTTTGTCCCTAAAATCAATGAATAATCATGATACCAGACATATATGGGCAGCTCGCTCTTACACTACATGACCTTTCCTGTCCTTCTGCGTTTGCTCTGCCTCACTTTGACTTGAAGCCAGGCTGGTGTACACACAGAGGGTGAGAGTGTGTGTGTGTGTGTGTGTGTGTGTGTGTGTGTGTGTGTGTGTGTGTGTGTATGTGTATGTGTGTGTGTGTGTGTGTGTGTGTGTGTGTGTGTGTGTGTGTGTGTGTGTGCTCACAGTCAATAGTCTGCTCTCCCTGATCGCTGCACATTAATAATAAAGTGTCTTTCTATTTTGGGGTCCAGCTTGTATCTATGATGAAGAGTGATTCATTGAGTTGAGCCAAGAAGAGCGCCTGCCCTACACTCAGATAGATTTAGGGCTATTTACACACCTTGGGATCATCACACGGTGTTACAGTGATTGACACAAATATATACGGTGCATATATAACAGACAGACAAACAATAGGTGGAGTGCATTCAGATAAACAAATACAAAGAAAAACTAGATGAAAAACTAGATGCATTGCTGTTCCCATTTGTTCTACATGTGATGTTTCAGTACAGTACAGTTTATCAACACCAGA
Source organism: Dissostichus eleginoides (assembly GCA_031216635.1). NCBI lineage: Eukaryota > Metazoa > Chordata > Actinopteri > Perciformes > Nototheniidae > Dissostichus > Dissostichus eleginoides. The sequence continues at coordinate 10,514,546 of CM062280.1, forward strand.
AAAATACAGTACAAATATTCTTGTTTATCATTATTATCATGATTTCTTTCCATTTTTCCCGACCTATGTATTCATGAGACCCGAAATACTGTATATTTCTGAGATTTGGATTTTTGTAATGTGGGGCTCGGTGCCGAATCCGAATACTTTCGTGTTACCAACCAAAAGCTGGTATGAAAAGTCTCATCAAACAGGAACATGTGAATCAGAAATTACCCCTACATTTAATTCAAATGTACTGACATTTTCCCCACTTATATTAGAAATATTATACAAAAAAATATATAATTTTAAAAATGATAAATGTTATATTATCTAGGCTTATTTATGTTAATGTGATATCTATATCTACATGGTCTCCATGTTCTGTAGTGATATAGGCATCCTGGACTTTCCCCAAAAAGTTTTCAAAACTCTTATATTTATAACAATTTAAATGTGCCTCGCAGAAGCTGCTATTTTTCAACCAGGAAATAGGCAGAAAAAAGGCACAGGGGAAACTAAAAAGCGTGCAAAACTAAAAATATAACCACAAATCACAGAGATGCTGATTTGCATTCAACCTGCTGGTTAAAGTAAAGGGGTTTACCTGAAGCACAGGCCCACTTAAGATGGAATGACCTTTAAGGTGGACAAGCTAATCTCATTTGAATGCCAAGTGGCTTCTTGGATCATTTTCTTCCCTGAATGTGTTAAATCACTGGAGTGCCCTTTAAAGGCCCCTGTCATTTCATATTACAGTATATTATGATTGAATGGTGCATTAACTAAATAAAGGAATGAGATTAGTCTATTTGTCATTGGGTTTGTTGTCACTCTCCCCACCCAGCCTTGCAGGTAGCAGGTTTGCATTAGTAATTAAACATTTCCAGCCCTAATGTAAATTTAAATGTGCAAATGTTAGTTTCTAGACTAAACAACCAAGAGATATAAGTTGTTAATATTTGAGCTTTCCATGTGCTGGTAGTTAAAAGCCTTTTCCCAATGTTACAGTCTTTATGCTATGCTAAGCTAACCACCTGCTCTCTGTTGCTTCATGCTAACCATACAGACGTGAGAGTGTTATCTCCTCATCTAACTCTCAGAAAGGAAGTGAATAAGTGTGTTTGCCAATGTGTCGCAATGTTCCTCTAACTCTAATCAGAGTTCTCGTTGGCACAAAATGAATCAAAATTTCAAACCAAATCTAGCGCCTATGCTAGTTTTCTTCTCCACGTCGACTTATTTCACACGTTCTTAGGCAAAGAGCGTGTCAAACATTTACAAAGTGGAAAATTCAAAGCTACAGCTCGCTCTATATTGGATGATTCAGCTTTAAAACCATTTGAGGGAAAGGAATGATCATTGATATTCTGAACGTCGTTTTCAAATTTGTTTCCCTACTCCGACATTACTTATCTTAAAAGTTGTTACTTTTCTTGTGTGTACACACCTTGTTAATGGACCAAAAGCCACCATGTATCACCACATTGAGGTATTGAATTGAATCAAACAATCAGACATTTATATATGTGTTTTCAATATCTCTCAGAGGTGCTTGAAGTTTCCTGTGCTGAATAAACCCAAAAGGAAGCTCAACAGGAAAACACAAGAATCTGAAATCCCTCCGTCAGCTCCGGTGTTCCTCTCTTTGACAGGAGTTAACACACATCCCGCTCTCGTTCCCTCCCTGTCACCTCCCTGTCACCTCCAATCTTCTTCAGTCTGACTGGATGCTGAGTTCTATTGAGGTCAGCCTTAAACCAAAAAAATAAAAAAGAGCGGGTGATGGAGAGGAATAGACTTACGGGGGATGACGCCTCCGGAGAGGGAGGCCAGGAACCCCACGCTGACCAGCACCAGGGTGATGAGGCGGCCCCTCTTGTGGCGCTGCAGCATGACCAACATGAGCAGCCCCACCGCCCCGTGGACGAAGAGCGAGGAGAAGAGACACCACAGGAACACCCAGTACCACATCTCTGACAGGGGGGGGGGGGGGGGGGGACAAAACAGACTCAATAAACACAGAATCAGAACCTATTCAACTTTTTAGCAAGAATCCATTAACTATACACATTGGAGATTCAGAAATGTTTAGTAATCAAAGTCCATTTACTCAACTACTGTACTAAAGAAACATTTTGAGGCATTTGTTTTTACTTCTTCTGCAACTCTATTAAGAGTGACACATTTGACTTTACTCCTAGAGTTTAGGATTGACCGATTAGAAGAAGTCAAAGCAACATTGTGGTATAATAAACACCCTTTTGAAATAGCAATGGCTGTGGAAAAAAGGAAATATTTGTCATTTCTACAGTTGCGGAAATGATACTGTAATTAATATTTATTTGGTCATATATTAATGTTTAAACATGTCATGTTTTTGTTGTTCTTTCAAAATGTTTTACAAGGCTTCAAGTTACAAGTTAGAATATTCTACTGTGATTGAAGGTTTTACCAATTCAATACACGAATACATTTATGCTATTTATTGTAATTTTTCTTCATCTCATTTAATCTTAACACGAAAACCGGGCCTCCATGACGGAGCAATTAAATGTTGATTTAATTCAATGTTATGTTGGTCATAGTGTATAGATTGTAGTGAAAACAAACGATAAAGATCTTGAAAAAATACATTGCAAACTCAACCAAAATCTAAATAATAGTACATAAAAAAAAGCCACAATTAGATTCATTTCACAATTCAGTAAGCCCTGCCAAAGGTAAAATCAGACTAATCAATGGAGTGATTAAAAAAAATAGGAGTAATATAGGAGTTTGCACAGCTAATCCCACACTATTGGCCACAATTCATGATACCCTAGCCCCTGCTGCATAGATTTTCACCTTCATTTAATCTGTGCTCACAAGTCCCCCAACGTTATAGTAAATACAAAACTAAATAACTGCAGAGCCCCTGTCAGCAAAGAAAAAAGTGATTATTCCCAAGGATTTCAATCACTTTTTCATATTCTCCCCTGGATAGGCACAGATAAAATAGGCGCTTTCACACTGGAGTACTTTTCCCAGAAATAGTTCCGATAGTTCCTGGGATGTTGCGTTCACACCAAAAATATCTTTTTTTTCGGGAACCTTTTCACCCCTTTTCAGGGACTTTCATGGGAGAAAAAGGTTCCATTTTCTGATTGGCTGGGCGAATTGCAAAATAAAACGTGGGATCGGTGGAGTGATGAGGAGGTGTCGGCGCTTCTGGCGATTTACCCGGGGGGCTCCGGGACTTCGGGTGGCAGTATACGCCGTGAAGTTGTTTGCGGCCTGCCAGTAAACCCAAAGCAGAAGAAGAAGAAGAAGTAGTGACGCCAGCGGCTTCATTTGCATAATCCTCCCTCAGGGACTTATTCCGGTGTGAACGCGATTTACTAGATAGTTCCGGGGAAATAAAAGTTCCGGGGAAAAGTTCCGGGAACTATTCCTGGGAAAAGTACTTGGTGTGAAAGCGCCTATAGTTCCTTTCATGCAAATTCAGAGATATCATTTCTCAGAAAGAATGTTTTTCTGCTACCTGGGACACTAGACAAAACAGACCTTGTTTGAGAGCATACTGCAACTACAGATCAGGATGCAGAGATACTATCTGAGCTGCACACGTCTGAGAGGGAGGATTTCAATCTACAGCCACCACAACATAAGTCAGGGCTCATCGAGGAGGCAGCCGACCGTGGTAATGGGACTGAGGTTGTGATGCCTCTGAGTGAGATTTTACACGAGCTGCTGCGAGGAGGACATTAGGCAGTAAATGAAAAGTCCTGTCTGAAACAATAGCTTACTGCGCCTTGTGGAGTCAAATTCAACATTTGCATTGCTCGTAAAGTGACGGAACTATACATTCTGATTCTATTCAATTCACAAAATTCAAACAAATTGTCAAATTATTCTTAGAAAATGTACCACTGTGTTGTCTTTACAAGTTATTTGACAAGAAAAAAAAAGGGTCAGAGGTCATTGTGCTTATTTTCAGGTTCATATTAGTATTTTGTGCCTCTACTGTGAAATATTTTATGCTTTAACGTTCAAAAAGGTCTTTATTTTTCCTCATACTGCCTGTGCTGCAGCACCTCTTTTCACCCTCTGTCTGAAACCACAGCCCAGTCTGCTCTGATTGGTTAGCTGCCCGGCTCTGTTGTGATTGGTCCACCGCTTAGAGATGTCCCGCCCCTTAGCCTATCATGTACCTAGTGTTGGAGTGCTAGCAACTAGAGTAGTAGTAGTATTAGAGACAGAAGTAAACAAATCCAATCAAGTTTAAGAAACGGGGGGTTTGGTGAGAAACTCCCTCTGGCGTCAACTTTAGGATTTTACCCTTTGCAGATCATATACATGCACAAAAACCTACATAACAAACTTCTGGATAGGGAACACCCAAAAAAACATAAACGGGCTCCTTTTAAATCATTCTTATCCTTTTCCTCCTCATCTCTTTCTTTCTTTCTTTCCGGGCCCTGGCCTTGTCGCACTTTGCCAGCGAGGGGCCTTGCTTTGAACCACTGGCACCGTGGGAGCAAGGAGAAGCCAGCTGGCCATGAGATTATTCTAGAAGAAAAGCAATTGACGGAAGAAGAAACAAATGACCGATCCAGGCCTATTTTGTTTGGATGTTGAGTTGCAAACGTCTGAAGACTCAATTCTGAAGACTCAATTCTATTGCAAACTATTTCCCAAGCCTGAAGGGAGCTCTTTAACCTAGTTGTTCCACAGTTTACTGAGCGCCTACATCTAACTATTGATCCGGCAATCAGCTGTCGAGATGGGTGGAGAGAGACGTGACAGCTCGGCAACACAACAGCTCTTTGTCCCGCACAACTGGCCCCGTCAGTCACATCGCCACTGTCTCTCTTCAACCATCAGCCTCCATCCAGCAGGAGAGGAGGGAGACGTCTGTGACGGGACGGGGATATAACCGCCAGAGAGATGGATCTTTTCTATTCTGTTAATTATGCTTTTGCCCATCCTTCCTTCTCCATCCTCAGATCCGTGACCCAGAAATCAATCAAGGTCCAGCATCATTAATGTTGTCCATCCAATCATTTGAATGTGTCCCAGAGGAGACAATAGAGGAGGCTACAGGATGGCCTATGCTATCCTAAGCTAAGACGAATGCTGCAACTAATGATTGTTTTTATTATCAGTTAGCAATTCTTTTTCTAGTTTCAAACAATGATCTACAAAAAGGTCAGAAAATACTGAAAATGTCCATCCCTGTTTCTCAAAATCAAAGTTGATGTCTTGTTTTGTCAGTCCAAAACCCATAGACGACATATAGACATTTTAATTGAACTTAGGGCCTTTCCTTTAGGTTAGGTCCTGGTATGGTTGTTGCTGGCACCAAAGCTAAGAAAACATTTAGAACAATTTAAAGAGGAGTTATACATGCTTGTCTCAGGTTTCAAAAACTGCTACAAAATTGTCCCACGAGTCCCTTTAGCCCAATGGAAAGTACCCAGAGACACCCCACCCTGCTCCATTAGGATCCCTCATCAGGTCCCAGTTACACAGGCCGAGCATCTGTCGTCCAACTTAAGCCTGAACGGATTATCACGATGCTCAACACGGGAGCATGTGGGGCCATAGAGGACGTGTTCACAGACCTCTGTCCTGTCCCGGGACCAGCACCACTAGAGTCCTGCACCACCTACTTTTAAACTTTTAAACGTTTATGCTGCTTTTAAACATCTACGCAAAAATTGTACTTATTATTCAAATGTATCTGAAAGCTACAGCATCCAGGTACTTTTCAAAATTAAGATTTCTACGGTGGCTCACAGCTGCAAATGCGCTACAACGGCCCAATACATTTCCTAAAAGAGCAACGCGCTGCAGCTTCAGAAACGATGCAGATATAAAAACACAAGTCTGCCAAAATACATGCAAATGAAGAAACATCTTCACCAACTTGACCACACATGCGTAGCATTTAGAATACATTCACCAACTTGACGAAACATCGTCACGGTTTACTAAAAGCGCTGCATAAACAAAAGAAAGACAAAAAAACGCTGCAAGTTGGCCTCTCTGTCAAAAATTGGAAGAAAGAATAATAATCATATTTAACTTTAAGGGAGTCTGTTAACATAACTATATTAATGAGGCGTTGGAGGCTCCAGACTGAAAGTGGAAAACGTAAGACAAAATATTGGTGGAATAATAATTTTCATTTACCTTGTAAACCGGTAGGAAATTTGTCTTTTTCTGAATTAATTATTTTGGTCATTGCTGATAATAATATAAACATTGCACCTTAATTCTGAATGCATGACTTGTGATGGATTATTATAGCTAAATAAAAGTATTACTTTAACTTAATTCAGATATAGTTCATACAGCAACTTTTAGTTTGTAGGGGGGCAGAGATGGAAGAAGTACTCAGATTGTATACTGAAGTAAAAGTAGAAGTACCAGATCTGCAATCAAAGTGTTACTCAAGTAAAAGTAGAAAAGTATTGGCATCAAAATATAGAAAATAAAAATAGAAAAGACCCAAAAGTTAAATTACTTTTTATGCAGAATGGTCCATTTCAGACTAATACAAGTTAAATGTTTTGTAAATTTACTTATTTACTTGACACCACTGGGGGGGCTGAAACTGACATTCAATAATAAGAATAAAATGTCAGTAAAAATCTTTTTTTGGTGGATAATTGGGAAACAGTCACCTTCCCAGCCGGATGCAACAATAATTTAAACCATGGGTCGGCAACAGGCGGCCCATGGGCCATTGGTGGCCCGCCAGCAATAATATTTGGCCAGGAAAATTATTTGAGAATAAAAATTAAATATTATTTTTTTCTTTTTTTACAATATTGGACTGACAGTCGCACATATAGGCTATAATGTCCGAATAGATCATCTACCTACACCTGAATAATGCTTATTGTACTTTTATCCATGTTGAGAGTGAATGACACACAGCACAGTAGGGCTGAACGATTAATCGATTTTAAATCGAAATCGCGATTTGAAATTATGCAATTAAAAATCGCAAAGCCTGCGATTCTTTTAACTTTTTTTTTTTTAACATTTTTTTTTCTTTTTTTTGTGTGTCAGTCATCCACACCAATCAGAAGTGCTGTGCTCCACATGTACCAGCCATTGTTAACCAATCAGAAGTGGCCCATGATACAAGGTGATAGACAGATTAATCCAATCACCTGCCAAGTATTTTTGAAAGTGCCTGCCCTTTCCAAATGGCTTCCAATGGAGCTTTCCTAGATGGTTTGGTGAAACCAACCATGAGTCAGGTTAGTAATGCTCCATCACATGTTTTACATCTATTACAGGTTGAATCTTAAACTGAAGCTTGACTTTAAAGCAACCCAACAGAAGTTTCATGTAAGTTTAGTTCTTTCACTCGTAGCTCGGGCTGCGGGGGCGCTAGATACGGGAGCACGTTGATACGACCTTCCTAGCCGGAGATATGGCCGCATTTTACAATAAACTTCTGCTGGGTCGCTTAAAAACAAAATCGCAAATAGATAAAAATGACTCTTGGCAGGTCATTTTTTCCAGTTTAGCATATGCAGGAAGGGGACATTAGCGCAGGTTGTCACAGCTCAGAAACAGCACCTATGGGGTGCTACACTCAAGTGCTGTGTCATGTTCAGAGATACAAAAACACAGTCACATCACAGCATTAACTTCTGCTAATCCGCAACAACAGAACGAGGTCTTTGTCCGCACGGTAGCTCTAGAGCTCACCGGTCAACACTGAGGCATTAAAAAGAGCCGGGGATCGTGTTTTTTTGGTCACTTGATAAGAGGTCTGAGTTTCTGCATGAGCATGCAGGCCGCTGCAGAACATGAAGCAGTCAGAGAGGCAGGGCTGCAGGAGCTCTGCAGGATTTCTGAGTTAATCCATGAGGAGGCAGAATGATGGATTTGTCCTGGTCCACAGGGACTGAGGGAGGTGAGGTGTGGCCGGCTGGTAGTGATAAAGCTGGAACTGAATTTATATTTTTGTCCCCAACACGGTGCTGTGAATCCAGCAGTCCCTGCTCAATAAAAAAGGTTTGCAGTCAGTGTCGCTCAGTTTTGGACCTCCCTTAGATCTGAGGCTTCAGGAATTACCAAACATCTTTATATTATTAATCTTTGCCCATGCAATGTTTCATTGTTATTTTGAAGCTGTTTCCAATAAGGGCTTTTAGGCCAAATTCATTGATTGTGAGTCTCTTGCAGACCTTTGTTTACTATCAACCTAGTTTTCTAAATAAATTGGGGGCAGTGGTACAGGCTGTCAATACAGGTCGGCCTACATTACAACAAACATTTGTTTTGGGACGTATTATCTTCTTCAAAGTAGTTATAATAAAAAACTTGGATGGACCTTGGATTGTTTTTTGTTTTTTTAAGTAAAACCAGACAACCTTGCAACTTTTTTCGCCTCGTAGGGTTTCCAATAATTATTATTGGGATGCTATCGCAATCACAACCGGATCCTTGTTTGTTTCCTTATTCCTGGGAATAGCAACTGCAAAGACCTTAACTCTATGCTAAATGCGAATAGCACCAAAGCGCTATCCTCTTTCTGTTTGTTGCACTTCCCTTGTGCCTTAAATTGAGCCATCATTTCCCAGGCAGATTGTACACAGTGGTAAACAGTAGGGCTGCTCGATTATGGCAAAAATCATAATCTCGATTATTTGGGTCAATAATTGATATCACCATTATTAAAAACGATTATCCATTTACTTTGAAAACATCCATGTATTTAAAGAAATGTGAACAGTATGTTTTTAACAGTTGATTACCCTGAACTTTAAGTATAATTCAACTGAAAAATCAATAAAAAAATTATTTAAAAATAATAAAAAAATAAAAATAATAGTTTTATTTCGATTATGTTGTTTTCATAATCGCTGCAAGCCAAAATCGTAATTGCGATTAAAATACGATTAATTGAGCAGCCCTAGTAAACAGTATTGCATAGTTAATGCAAGGCCTATATCAACATAAGGGCCAATTCTTCTACAACCTTTGGGCCAATCAACATTTACTTCATAATAAAATAAGTGAAATCCAAAAATGGTCTGTTGCCACCCACTTTTCTTCACACAGTTCCATTCATCTGAATTAAGTATGGTTAAAAAGTGATATTTTAAAACCATGGGAACATGACACAAAAACCACAGTATGTATGTGTGCTATCTATCCATGCATAGTTTTCGTCGTTTGTGTGAACCAACCCTCTTCAGTTGACCTTACAGAAACATAAAGCTTGTCAGAATACTGTACGTCATGTTTGCAAGCCATAAACCAAATGATGTTCCTTTTATGGTTTGCTGAAGGGAAACTGCTGCAAGCATACAAATCATAAACAGGAAATCCATTTGTTTAAAGACAACTCCCCCGGGGCCTGAAAGAAAGGGCAAAGGGGTTTGACGTATATCAAAAGTTTAAATGTGCTTCTGGAGTGTATTGCTGCTGTTGTTCAGGGCTCACACTCTCTGCCCCCAACCCTATCTCATGTTGCAGGAGGTCGTTTTTTAACCTGGCTGGTGAAACATAGGTCTACAGACGGGGTCGTTCTGTGCACCCTGAGTCCCACTCCTCGCAGCTGCAGCTCTGCTTCCGCAAACGTATACATGCTCTGCAGCTTCCTGCTGACTCAGCACCGTTAACTTCTTCTTTTGTTTTTTTTGTTCTAGCTTAATGTGTCTCTCAACACAGGATGTCAGCTGCATTTCATAAGATGGGTCTGTGCCAACTCTGCATGAACACATGTCCGCCCCGGCTCCACTCTCACTCTGCAGGGAGTGATTCAAGAATGTCTATAATGTTCTGTTTATGTGACTGCGCAATCCTGTCGTTCCTTTATACATCTTCTCCTTTTTTTTACCCTTTATACATTTGGCGGAGAAATAATAATTACAATGTTTGAAACAGATGGTGGACGGCAATATTGTGCTTGCTGAGGAAGTTGGGCCTGCCTGTAGAGGAAGAGATAAAATGCCCACACACTGATTTTCATGCTCCTACTTTTTTTTCAGTTGGACATGACTGTGTTTCGACCCCTGATCGTTTCCATGGAAGCTCCTTAACACACGTCAAGGTGTGAATCATCACCTTTGCCACATCATTTTTATGGTGAAAGCCTTGTCAATTAAAAGCTGTCATCTCCCTTACAGCTATCAGCCCATCACGATGGTACAACCTCATATTTGAGGCATATTCATAAGGTGTGTAAAAAGCTTCTATTGCCTAGTCCTACCATTCAAAAGCACATAGGTAAAAGCATGGATCAGCCTCATTGTTTCTGGACCATCCCAGACAGATGCCCAGAGAGTTGAGGATGCTGCCTCTAATTGCCCCTTGATTACTGGACTGCGAGACAAAGGGAGGAGGGGGAGGATATGGGAGGGAGGGGGCGACACTTCATTTACTACACAGTCAAGGCGCATTCACGCAGCACAAAGATTAATTAGCCGCATGTTGTGATCACTTTCATGTCACCCACTGTTTCTGCGCGCGCGGACAGAGGAGTGGCATTTTTCATTGTGGCCCTACCGGCATTCATTAGCTCTGGATGGGGCTGAGGTGTTACAGTTGCCTCCCTCGTTTTTTCATGGCCAGAGCTCTGCCCTTTCTGTTCAGTAAGCATGTGAGGTGAAATATTACACACGTTGGCTATTCTGCTATAAAATGGACGCGCCTACACAACTATAGCCTACAATACATGCTTAGGGTGAGGGTATGAGAACAGCTGAAAACACAATAACGGCACCTTTCATTCCGCATACCTGTGAAGTGCTGCAGCGTCGTGCCTTGCACCCAAAGGCTCAGCACTTGCTGCACCGACAGATTAACGGAATAATCCCGGTTCGTTGTCATGTTTCTGCCGCTGCTGCCACCGCCGCCGCCCGGGTTCGCACCCCTCTTTATCGAATAGCTGTACTTGGCTTTAGACGAAGGCATGGAGGAGACCGGGGTGGCATGGGATGTGTGAGGCGGCTCTCCCCGGCGCGGCTCGCCTCTACCGGTGCCTCTGCTTCGGCTTGACGTCCGTCTCCGCTCCGGTAAGGGAAGGGCCGCTGGCTGGTCGCTTCATCCTCGGTGGTGTCGATGTTGAGGCCATGATGTGGATGGCAGCGCAGCGCAGGCAGGCAGACGCACGGTCGGCTCGTCCTACATCGGCTAGCCCGGCTACATAACCCTTAAAGGGCCAGTAGCTGCTTTGAGGAGGGGGGGTTACCAGTTACGTTGACACATTGCCGGCTTGACGTCGCTTCATGAATGGGAAGCTATTAGTGTGGTGATCCATGATCTGTGATGGGGAACAAAAGATAGCCGCGTTTGCACATAAAATGTGCGAAGTAACGTAAACAGGGCATTATTGATATTAGGCTATAAATAATAAAAAAAAATACGAATAATATTCATCCTGACACCATTTTATTTATATAGCCTACCTAGTTGTCAACTGTTAAACATGGTTATTAATGTTATTGTTTTACAGTTTAACTGCTTTTAACTGTTGGCTAGCTGTTGAGCAGCCTAACAATGTGGTTGCTAAGCGACCAAAGGAACCGTTACTGAGAACAGTCTGCCACAAATACATATATTTCAGATATTTTTATATGAAATTGTACATACACCTTTCATAAATACAATGTAATATTTAATGCAATGGATTTCTTGGAAAAAATTGAAATAATGAATGCAAGCTACTACCGGGGTGTTGTCCGTGACGACAGATGGATGCAGGGAGCTTTCCATGGTGCTGATTGGCTGAGCCCAAAACGCCTGATATAATAATAAATAATCTGATAGGATGGATGAGATGGATGAGAATGAGAGCAAGGCACAAAGGGATGCCAGTCGTAGTGGCAGGTTATATAGGCCTACAGTACATATAAACATAATTTACAGAATTTTCAAGTGAAGTACATAAGCCTTATTGAGAGATACCCAACAATAGATTTTTTTTTCTCATTCATCTCCAGTAGGATTTAGACTAAATCTAAACACAAATGAAAGCTTTTTAAAACTGTGTGAAGTTTTACACTTGTCTGATATTGTTTTCTCACGTTGTTGAGCATCATAGAATGTGAAAGAAAAGTTGGATGTGAGAAGCCGGGGAGGAACCTGAGTGTTATGTAGATACTGAATGTTCTGGAACATTTCTCAGAGGTATGGAGTATTTTAAGAAGTGTCCCAGTTCAGAGGTATGAGGGCGAGGCATCTGACATTTGACATCTTTTGAGTTTGTTGAATTGTTTTCTTAATTCAAAGGTTAACAGAGTTGGTTTGAATAGCTGCTGGTCCATGAGGGAATTACTGCACACTCACATCTCTCTATAAGTTGAGATATTGTTTTAAGAGGCAATCATATACAGAAACATTTAGTTTTACAGTGTAGCAGTATGCAGCAAGGTATTGTTAAATGAAAGTTTCCCTTCCTTGTTAAAGATTCTGAACTTTGTAATGTATTTGTCCTGCCATATCTTGGAATGTGTTACTGAAATACATGATTATGTGTCATGTAGAATAATGTACAGTATTAGGTAATATATTTCCTAACTGTTTCTATGATTTTGCAATGATGAATGAATATGTAAAATATCTCAAATAAAACAATTATTTTTGAATATATGAAGATTTAATTCAAAAACTCAAAGGCTATTCTTAATATGAATAAACCACACCAGGGCTGTTGATACTCCCTTGGGCGCACAACAAAAAAAACCTGATTTATTTTTGCAAATGATATCTTCATGAAGTTATTTTTGTTGGGAAAGCATTTTAGCAGAGTAATAGGTACATAACAAGATGACCTAAAAAATAAACGTATTGATGTGTTACCTGTGTATATGCAAGTTGACACACTGGGATATTTTGATGTTGCTGCTCATCATTTTTTAGCCATGAATGTGTACTTTCTACTTATTGGTTTTTCATTTTATTCTAATATAACTAATATGTGCATTTTTTTTTTCTCTATCTAGTTAGCTTATTCTTTATTATTGCATGCCTTATTTTACCTGATATGCCAATTTTGCTGTAACACTGTATATGTCCCCTCTGTGGGACTAATAAAGGATTTTCTGATTCTGATGTTTGTGTGTTATACTAATGTAAATGTTAGATTTCAGAAAGCTCTGAGCCAAAGTCCCATTACAAGCTTACAAAACCCTGTTCAATAAAATAAGGGGACAAAAAAAGAGCGGTGCTATTTTGTGCTTGTAATTTATTTATTATTAGAATGCCAGAATGACTTTTGAAATACTTCCTGTTTCATCAGAAACGTTTTAACATTCTCTTGCATCATTATCTGCCCTCAGACTTAGTCTATAAGACATGGTGTGAAAGAAAGAGTACAAGAAACACAACTTTTTCCCTTTGAACTTGAAAGCACTGTTTGCATCTTTTATGATACAATATGTTGTTGTTTTGTCTCTTTTTGGTCATAAGCAAAGCCTGTCTCTTACTCTGACTGAATTGTCATTGTCAATTGCCATCAGTCGTTGTTCTTAGTCTTTGCTATCACTGATCACTACTAACCAGAGGTGGAAGAAGTACTCAGATCTTGTACTTGAGTAAAAGTAGAAGTACCAAAGTGTAGGAATACTCTGTTACAACTAAAAGTTCATCAATCAAAATGTTACTCAAGTAAAAGTACAAAAGTATTAGCATCAAAATACACCAGCTATATGCTACCAGAATTTCCCTACGGGGATCAATAAAGGTCCATCTTCTCTTATCTAATATTATTTTAAGTGTTGTCTTTATTTCACATTATTAATCCAAATCCGCAAAGTAACTAAAGGTATAAAATAAATGTAGTGGAGTGAAAGTACACTTTTCACCTCTGAACTGTAGAAGTACAAATAGTAAAACATTGAAATACTCAAGTAAAGTACAAATCTTTCAAAAATGTACAGTAGATGTACTTAGTGACTTTACACCACTGCTATTAACCAACATGTATAACATATCACACGGCATAAAGAAGTGATGGATCATTGTGATGTAATTCTTGCATTGTATTTTTGGCATGAATTAAAATGCACTCTGTGAAAAACAACTGAAGAAAGAATGTGTGCTACCTCACTGACAGCTAGTCTTTGCATGAACAAACAGACAGGACAGCAAAGAGTCATTGAAGGTAATGTTTGGTTTACAAAGCAAATGTCAACCTTTGTTTTCATTTAAAAGCTTGACTTCTCAAACAGAGTCCTCCACCAATTCCTTAGGAAGCCTTTGTTTTCACTTGACACTTTACAGCCAATCCGTCAGCATGTTTCCATGGGTCCTCAATGAGAGCAATTTGTTTGAGAACAGGTTAAACATTTTTATTAAAGCATTTCAACTTAAAAAAAAGAAAAAAAAAAGCATTTATTTGTGTCACAATCAATGCTTTAAACCAAACGTTGTTTGAGGGTGTCACTCTTAAAAAAATACATCATTTAATAACTGATTTTAAACAGCCAATGGAATTAGGCAATACAACTCAAAATCCTGGCATTGTAAAGTACAGCAATTAGTAATGAGAGGGATAAATCAAACTAAGATATACCAATATGTACCTGGCTCTATAAGTCTATATCAAGATGTCAAACAAAAGAATAAACATTGTGATTTGACAACGATTATAAATATGAAATGTACATTTTTGGAGGGCATATCCTACCATGAATGCTGGATTGTACCTTACATTTCAACCTTTAAAGAAATGTATTTATTCGGTTAATATTATTTTTTGTCATAAAGTGATTTAATTTAATGCAAACAGTAATTCTTATTTTGTTTCAGTTTAAATACTTCTATAAATCTTCTGAGTTTGTAGCATGAGAGGGCTTCACCTTACATCTCATTGTGTAACCTCATTGTCAAATTAACAATTTGAATGGTTTTCCTGAGAAAGGTGCTTTAGGCTGCCACCCGCTACAACCAATGACTACAATCAATCATTTGTCCAAAGCTCATTAAAATGATCAAAAACATAATCATCGTATTTGTTTGCGGAATTTGCATTGTACTGTTCTATAGTCTCATCAGTCATTTGAGTTAGTTGTGGTACAGTAAAGCCAAAGACAATTGTCCACATTGTGGACAATAAAGCTTCGAACTTACTAACTAACTTACCCTGATTTAAACAAATGTTGCCTTGTATACAGTGGTTGCTTTTGATCTCTGCAATATGTAGACCAACAACAGTTTTTACATTTTAACACTGACTTGGTCACTGGAGGTTTGTAATGTATTGATCTCGACATATTAACATCCTTGTGAGTTGCCTTACAGTGTCTTTATTATGGTATGTATTTTTTTTATCTGCATCACAAGCTAACATTTGCTGCTAACATAGTCTGTTTGATTACATTTCGCATCTATACCAAATGAGGTTCAATTTAATTCTCACTCTTATTACAGAAGTTTAGATGTGTAGTGTCGGCATGTTAAAAGGAACTGTGACGAGGCATACGGAGCTATGTGGGTGGAGGAGATGAGGGAGCAAACACATCAATGATCGTGGCAGTCGGATGAAAGAGTCCTTTGACTCTCCCACAGCTTTACTGCATCTTTGAATGTATCTCAATTGTGCATTGATCCAAAACAAAAGATGTATTTACTTTCAGTTTTACTGAGAAAAAAATGTTTTCCCTTAAGCCCAAGAGAACCCAGCTCTGTTTTGTTTAAATGGGGATTTTTAGCACATGGTAAACCAATTACCAAAGTTATTAACATATCAAAGGCAATATGTGTGGTGCTAATGAACCACTGGCTGAATAAAGGTTGAATAAGAATTAGGTCAAAACATGATTAATGATCCTTGCTGATTACCATGTCATGAATGTCTTTGAAATATTATCCCAATTGAGAAACTTGCTTTTTCACAGTCATATGATTCCCTCGGTTGGCCAGTAGGTGGATTCCTTCTCCCATTTTTCTAACGTCTCCTTCCCTGTAGTTTTCCATAACACTGCTGTTTTCTTTCCCAACAATCATATCCATTTTTAGATCACAACAAACAAAAACAATGTTAGTGGGTTAGAAGCTGATTAAAAGGACAGTTTATTAATTCTTCCAGCTTGGCTTTATGACAAAATGTTCCTGTTTGACTCTTGACTCATTATCTCCTTGTGTGTCACCAAGCAAAGGCTTCACCACATCTGTCACTGCATACTTTTGAACTGTCAGTCACTGCTTTTGAAAATGTGCAAAGTCCATGTGAATCCCCTTTTCCCATGAAGGGGGCCTTGACAAATGTTTTTGTCTCGGATGGGGATTTCTTTCGTGGGCAACATGAGACGTCACAGTATCCCAGGCAGACTCATGCTGGCATTGTGCTCGCCCACATTGTCCGCCTCAGGTTTTGTACGGACCTGCAGCATTTCTGACCTATTATAAGACGTTTTTTCATGTATATATTGAGCCTATTGTGTTGATTTTACCTTGGTGTAATCTAATCTACGAGGTGAGATATTCATCTATTCATCTGTGGGTGCTGTGGTCTTCTGTAATTTAGTCTCTCACCATCTTTCTCGTCTCTGCCCCCCTCAGGCAGATGGCCTTGACTGACTCAGGTTAGTCACCAGCAAAGCCCCCTCATCTGGCTAACATCCCTGTCACAGTGAGGACATTCACTGGAACCAACCGGCTGTGTGATGACTCAAGGTACTGCTGCCTTACTGTTAGACAAAGACATGCAATCGTCTTACAGTCTTTTAGTCTTTCTTTGGATAACTACCTTTTTCGACCATTGAAAAAAGTTAGGTCAAATCTTTCAAAGGTCAGTATGACGAAAGCACATTTGTAAACAAAAAATTGTCCATAAAAAACAAAGTCTCCACTTAATTCCACTATAGGTTGTCGAAAGTGAGGGGTTTGCAAAACTGTATGAACTAAGTTGCAATCTGCTTCCTCACCACTAGCGGCCAATAATACTCACAGGACCTTTAAGCGAATCACTTGAGAGCTGTGGTTTCCAACACCTTGCAATTTATGTCAATTTTGCAAAAGGATGTAAACCAGAAAATGGTACAAGTGATAACATGTTCTTTAAAATATACATTTAATTTTGTCAGTAACTTTTCTCCTTGAAAGGGTTATATTTGCTTGGAAAGTAGAGACGATGCTAGTCTTTTTATCACTGTGATATCTGTTTTTTCACAAAATCTCAGTCGGTCATCAAACAAAATGAGCAAGTATTTGAAAGTCAGAATGATGACTTTCCCCCAAATGTTTCCATCATGGGTCCATTTAATTGATCTGACTGAGGAAAATACATAATGTGTTCACTAGAAGTACCAACTGTATGCTTTAGGAAAAACACAACAACTCTATTGTTCAGTGCAGGTACATAAATCTAAAGTCAAACAGAGTTCAAGGGGGCAGGCGCTCTGATTCCCTTTTGTAGTGCGAACAAGGGTTCCCAGAGATGGAATCACAAGCCGGGTTATTGTAGCTCCCCTTTGATGGCTCCATAAAGGCAGGTGTTCACAAACACAGTTTAAACAGATTGTGTTTGAAGTGGCACGAGTTAAACCGAGCAAGCGAACAACGGTTTGATCTCTCTTTGGATCTATGAGAATAGCTGCACCTGAAAAACCCAGTGCTTGACCACAACCAACGGCTACACCTGCATCTGACAAAAAAAAACAGAATGTCCTAATCTTTTCTTATCCGCCTTTATCTATCCTATAAAAAATCCTAACCTCTCATATAGTTCAGTGCCGCTTTTAGCACTAATTTCATTGAAGAAAATTCCCCCTTTGACATATTTGTGTTTTCATATCCTTCTAGTATCCTGGGAAATTACAACAAAATGACACTAATGATTAACAGTATTGGTACTTTATTGCCGCAGGTGGTAAAACTAGGTTTATGTGATTAAAGGGATCATGTCCCTTTGAAGGGTTACATGAAAACAAGTGTTGAGTGACCACTGATGCTGCTGTGGGAAACCTGGAGCGAGGTCCATATTGCTTCAGGCAATGTCATACTGATGAAAGACAACTTACTGCCTAGTGTTTAGTTAAGGCTCAAGACTGGAGCAGCGTGGATGAGTCAATACGGGGAGGACATGCTGCTTCATGTTGCTGCACGTGGGTGGATCGAGTCTTTCATTGAGAGAAACGTTACCTCAGGGCACAGATTTTCTGTTTTGGTCAATGTCAGAACAAGGAGTTAATCATTTATGATGAGGTGTTATTTACCTGTCTGCATTAATAATGTTTAACTTTGATATTTGAAGTGGAACAACAAGACCACATTGTTGTGAAGGCAAACAGAGGAAAAGGGAGTTTAAACTGCTGAAATATCTTTGAAAGGAGGCTAAAAGCAGAACATGTAATAAAACATAACTCTACAGGTGTCTTAGGCCTACGAATGGAATAATATGTTACCTTAGTTTATTGTGTGAGCATGCTTTTATTAGCTAGCACTAAACAGAAAAAAGCTGATGCATATTTGATCATATTTTGGTAGGGGGATGTTTGGTGACACATGAATGTTTGTCCCAAGATATAAAGAAAAAAGTCAACCTCAAGAAGGGGCCACAGGCGATCCCTGATGTCATGAGAATTCATCCTCTAGGAAAAATTAATGTATGTAGAAAATATTTTACCAACAATCGAACAAAACCAGCAACATTGAGAATGCACTGTCACACAAGTTTCTATGTTAGGATGATCTTACAGCTATGGTATTTTGAAAGTGGTAGTTGAGTTTGCTTACATTTGCTACTTCATGAGAAATGACACTAACACATGAGATTGTCAAACTCATGACGAGGGAAGAGTATCATCGAGGTCAGTGTTGATCAGCCTCTTTTCAAACATGAATGTATGTACAATATATAATGGTCATCCATCTAATAGATGTTGACTAAAGCCGTGAACTGACTGAAAATCTGAACATTTAAAAAAAGATGGCAGGACTGTAAAAAAATGCCTCAATGCAGGGCAAAGGTTTAATAAAAACTCATGTTTCAAAAAAACTACTACTGCATGGTCTGTTTCTGTCCGATAAACTGCAGTGTAGCCAGAAAAGCAGGCAAAATCTGAAACTTCACTTATTCACTTCACTCAACTTAACTCTCCCCTAGAGGCCCATATCCATCCCAGGGTCACTATAACTTGTCTGGAGAGGGGTGGGGGGAAGGGAAAAGGGACAGATGCCAGCAGTATGTGGGTGATGCAGACAAGCTTAACACTGAACTTTCCAGAAGCATAAATGTTCCCGGCACGTTTTGAGTCAGTCAAGCAGCCAAAAACCATCCACTCCCAACAGACATATCAGCGTCTGGGATCTTTAGGAGGGGGGAACATAATGACCCATATAAAACGGCTGTCTACATTATACTGTACTTAGGCTATCAAGACACTGACTGTTTCCATCACAGTCCAGGTAAACTTAAAAATGCAACGGACTGTGTCAGCTTAACACCGGCGGTACTCACTGCACAACAAATGATGAAAAGGCATTTATGATTTCCGCTGATTAGACGTCTATACAAATTGGGACAAAAGCTCTTGAATAACCAGCAAAGACCTCTACTGAGATAAGAGCCCTTATGTTTTGATGTAGGAGAGAAGATGAGAATGATTTTGACTACAAATACCTTCTGACTACAAATACCTCTGTAGCAGCATCTGTGTCATCAGTTTAGTATGTGTCAGAGTCGTATCAACTGGATAGACTCAATGGACTCTAGACAAATAAAGGTATTTCTGAGATGTTGTGAGCAGTTTGATGCTGTTGTGTTCCTTCTTTGACAAGACTAAAATATCTTTATCACAAACACAAGCTCCTGTCTAGACTTAAACTGCTGTAGATCTGCAAGAAAGAAAAACAGATGATGAAGAGTTAAACAGTGAAATATAGCTAATTGAGTCCATCTGATTAATTGTTTTCACTTAAACCTATATGCAATGCACTGATAAATACATGGGTTTCACCCCGGGATTTAAGTTATTGAAGGCAAACTGCTTTATACTTTTGTATATGTTTTTGCAAGAATTTTGCAAGTCCCTGTTTTATATGTTCTATCTTGCTAATGTGACAGACTCATCTCCGAAATGCAATTGCCACTGATAAGCCTATCCTCACAGAGCTAAAACTCCACCACATCCTGTCTGCATTTTACAACAAGAGGAAGAGTGTGTCCCTTTAAGAGTGGCTTTTCTATTTTTTTTTACTGTGGGTGTGTAGCTTTCCTAGAGTATAATGTATGACTCCATGCAAATATTTATACTTAGCTGCCTTAAATAAGTCATCCTTAAAGCCAGCAGCGGTTAGACTAAACAACATTTATGTTATTCCTCAGAGCTCTGAGTGGAGACCTTGATCCTCCTGAGGTATCTGTGTGTCACTATTCCCATAATCTGCTCCATTCATTCCTAAAATACATGGATAAATCACAACCTTACATGAACATTATTGCTTTTCTCTGTGAAATCCATCGGAAGAACCCCAGATGAAACATCACCCAATTAAAAACATGCTAACCCTGTCCCCCCAACAGCGATGTTCCCAATTCTAGTTTAGCAACTGTCTGCAGGGCCGGCCCTAAACTTTTGGGGGCCCTAAGCAAGATTTTGTTTGGGGGCCCCCCTCACTCTAGCGCGTTCTCACTACACACAACACGGAACCAACTTTTGTCTTATGATGTTATATATATATAAATAGATCCAAAAATACCTTTAAAGGATTAAATAATATGTGCAAAACAAACTGCTTAACAATAAAATGAAATGTAAAAAAACAAATGCAAATACAAATGTTCCTCTCGTACGTACAGTCAGAATTGTTCTCTTCTTGCTTTCCTGGAGGCAAAGTCATTGATGACCTGATCATAGGAGATCTGGCTGCCAATCTGGTGGTTTATGCTGATTATTGCCATTCCACTCAGGCGATGCTGGGCCATGGAGGACCTCAAGTATGTTTTAAATCAGTTTGAGCTTCGAGAAGCTTCTCTCTGCGGACGCCACTGTCACTGGAAGGGTACAGGCTATTCTCAGCGCTATCCAAAGATTTGGATAGATCTCACACAGGTCGTTTTCATTTAAGAAGGTGAGCATCTCCAATGTGGTCATATCTTCTTTGGGAAGCTCTGGAAGGCTTTGCATCTCCATGGCTAGCTCTCTCCAGTCAACGTCTGCCTCTTCGCCACAGGTCAATGTTTTTCCCAGCAGGGCACATTGGTCTGTAAGTGATTCGTCATCCAGATTATGGAAGTTCTGAAGCACTCCAAACTTGTCTCTTACTTCCCCCAGGGACTTGAATCTGTCCTCCAAAGACTGGATGCCACAGTCCACCACAACATTAAAGAATCCTGTTTCCAGTCTCGTCATGGCATCAGCCACTGCCTCGTCAGCTGCCTCGTTTTTCCGCAGGTTATTCTGTTGATCACTGCTGACTTTTCCCTGAATCCTTTCTTGTGAAAGGTGCACTCCGGTTAATTTTTCTGCGAGCGGCAGAGAGATGAATATATACTTTTTGCCTCTTTGCAAATCTCATATCCACATTTTTTTTTTGTTATGAAAAGCCATGGATAGCTTTCATTCCACTCACTCCATCTTTTCTGTGTCCAGTTAAAAGGCAGGTCATGGGCATCGTCAGGTTCGCTAGTGCAGGTGGCGCCGGCGGCTGTGGCCGTTGTTGAAGCCTCTTCAGGCTCCGCATCGGCAGGCCTCTCCCTCGGTGTGGAGCTGTCAAACGCGACCCTAACGCCGCTTAATCCAGCCAACTAAAAGTTGTTCCGTTCACGTTGTCATTTTTAGAATCCTTCGCTTCTTTGCTTGTGAATCCAAAAGCTGCGAGGCTTGGCTGTTTTCGTTTCGCCATATTTTTTATGAACATTTCAAATACGCCGCTGGCATCGCCGCCGTAACCATAGCAACGTAAGTAGCGTAAAGAATGCAGCGCCGCCACGTACAGATGGCAACACCCAGAAATATTCACAAATATAAAACAAATATTCAGAAACTGTAATGAACAATGACTATTATTTATTTCAAGAACTTTTATTTACAGAAACTCAACATTTCTAATCTGTGTGACACAAATATGCGGCTCCCCCTATTTATCTCAAAGTCGGCCTTCAGGGGAGCTCCCTCCCTCTTCGGGGAGCCAAGCTCCCCTGGCTCCCCCCCATTTCGAACACTGGATTGAATATAACAATCAAAAATAACAAAATATACACAGCTAGATCAGATCGCGTTTTAGATGCGACTTTAGAGTAGAGTGGAATTATTGAAACGGGATTTGTACAGTGTTCCGGCGGCATCCGCTGCTGCGAAAATGTGGGGCAGGGCTGAAAAGTGGGGGGGCCAATGGCCCCCTGGCCCCCCCGCTTCCGGCACCCTTGTAGTGTTTGGTGTGCCCTGCAAGCACTGCACTCATTGGCGCTACTGCTGGCAGGGTGTTGCAGTGCAACAATAAACCTGCGCATCAAAACACGTGTTAAAATAAAAATAAAACAGCCTAAATAACTTAAAATATATCATATTAATAGGTTTTAACACGGCAACGGTGTACTGAGATAAAAAAATATTTTAAAAAAAAATATTTAAAAAAAATATATTTTTAAAAATGTATTTATTTATTTTTTGCTAGGGGGCCCCTCAGTGGCTGCGGGGCCCTAAGCGGCCGCTTATGTCGCTTAATGGGTCGGGCCGGCCCTGACTGTCTGACACTTACAGGAATGTTGGTTGTATATTTTGATAACCTTTGCAAAGCCAAAAAAGAGCAAACTTGTAAGAATATTGAATGTAGTGTGTTTTAACATAGCCTACGGTAAAACAATAGCTTCCCAGGCTAACTGGCTAAAAGGTAAAGGAATAAAGGAACCTGGTTGGCTAACCTAGTGATTTTCCAGAATAATAAGAACATGTGAATACCCCCTTGACAACAACTTAACAATAGCATATCTGTAAATGTAAGCCAAGCTCATTTTCAAACCATTTTCTCTTGCAAATGTAAAGCATTAAAAATATGAACATCAAAGCATATGCTATATTATAAAAAAGCTTTGTGTTGCATTTAAAAACACTTTTTTTTTTCTCTGATAAGCTTTTAAATGTTAGAACAATTAATAGTGGCGTTTATTTAAAAATATATAGAACGTAATGTATTATAATATAATGTAGCCTAGGAACAATGTCTGATGCTGCTTCTCGTTGTGGCTTCTAAAAAGGTCATCGGCTAGTGACAGATGTTACAATTAGCTTCGATCTTTCTTCATTGGACTGTGTTTTGGCCAACATGTACTTATTTAAGACCCTTTACTGGTCTTTACTTTTAAAACAATCCGTTGAAAACATTGAAAAAATAAGGTAGACATGAGCTTTCAAACTGACAGGACTCTGCCGTTAGCATTAGCATACTTTAGCTAGCTAAAGCTGGAACAGTCAAATCGTAACTCATTGGTTAGAGATGAGACACTGCTTGTTGCTGTAATGCAGAGTTCCTAGTAATAATGGCCACAGGTCTGTGCTGAGATCATTGCGTAAGCTTTTGCCTCAGGATAAACAAAACATCTATTTCACAGAAACAGACAAGTTTTACTTTCGTATCAAAACAGATGTGCTGGCAGGGAAATATTCCTCTGACTGTAATTTCCTTTACAGACCTCTGATCAGTTTCTGTTTCATGCCTGGCCAGTTTAATCAAAACGGGAGTGTGGGGGCAGGTGCAGTGTGTAATTCCAGGTGAGACGAAGATTTGTTCAAGCACGAACCAGGAAAGTACTCCTATTTATTATTAAATACAATTTAAGAAGACAGAAAAAAACAGCATGGTTTGGATGTCGGTAAAGATTTATTGTAGATGTGATAAATTGATGTTGAAATGGGTCAACACATCAGAATAAATAATGGAAAATTAATCCATGCTGACTTTAATCTTAAAATCACATTAGGTACCAACAGTTGATTCACACAAACGCTTCATTGATTCCGAGTAAAAGAAACCTGAGATCGAGGAGGTAAAATGTATGAACCACTAATGTGTATTTTTCTGGAATGGATAGATCATATTAAGGCTGTTATGATTTTTGTTTCTGAGTAAGGTGTCTACTTCTGAGGTTAAATTACATCTTTACCTGGATTGTATGAGACTTGAGGGCATTTATAGAGATAACAAAACTGAAAGATCTCACTACAGTAGGCTTCTTTGTTAAAAACCTCAATTCACCAGTGTTTTCCCCGAAATCCCTGAGAGGCATGTACTAACTGGACAAACAACCACCACCGGTACCTCCATAAAAGGCTGCTATACAAACTTCATTGCACAACACATTTAAACTCAGAATTGCCCAATACCTGAACAAACAGTAAGGAGAAGAAGTAAGAACACGTTTCCATTGTATTTGTCTTTGTGGTGACGAATGAGCGACTGCTCCTAGTTACACACTGTTCTTCTTTGGGATTTCGTGCCCAGGAAGCTGATGTCATTGGGCGCTGAGTGGTGAAAATTACAGGGCATCACCAACAACACTTGCTAACATGGATACACTGCAGGGACAAACAATAAACAATGTTGACGTTGGATGCATCGCTGTCCGTTGAGGGTGAATTTATTTTCAGTTTCTTTCTCAAACTTCACAAGTTTTCTAAACGCTGTGTTTAGGATGCAAATGAGACATACAGTACATTTAAGTCATCTGAATATAACATTTTAGATGAACCCAGGATTAAAATGTTTGTTTCATACATTTTACATTAGCCTCTTAAGCCCTGAGCCTCTTTTTCAGGTTTCAGGCTCGAAAATGCCACTAACACAACAAATGATATATCTTCACTTCTAAGAGGGGTAAATTAATAATCTTTTTTCTCAAAGCAAGGTTACATCTGTGGGTTGGATGTAGAAGTCTCAGAATCAATATAGATGTTTTTATTTTAAAGTAAATTCAGATGGAACATAGTAAAAACATGTAAATTCTAATCTCCGCCTAAAAAAACCCATTACTTATAGTGAAAACCACCCTTGAATGATGGGTTAGCTGACTAAAAGCTTTAGGAATCCAAACTATAACATATAATAAGTACCCTGTATCAAGATTGATGCAAAACAAGTGAGATTTGACCTTTTTAGAGTGGTTTAGAAAAATAAAGTCCAGACGGACTCACCTCTGGATAATTTGGGAACCATCAGTTCCATTTGACCTTTTTCACTGTAAAAATCATTTTATTACTTTGAATTTTCACTATAGTATTCATTACATCCAAATACAACTGTTGTAAAAAAAAAAGAAATTAAAAAAAAAACATACAAAATGAAGTTTGACTCCAACTGGAGCAGATTTTTTAAACATTTACAATGTTACAATATTTTAGTCAGAATTTCCACTGCCTGTAAAGTATTAAAAGTCTCTTTCCTGCGAGCCATTATTTGACAAAAGTCAAAGTATAGAAAAAGTCCTAAATGCAAATCTAATGTCAAATGCATCCTGCCGTCTGCTGCTGTCCGGTCTGTGCTCCGCGCGCTCTGGGTCCTGCTGCAATTCCTGCTTCCTTACGTAGTAAACACTGCGTAGAGTCTGCTGCGTAATGTGCTGACGCCGGCTGGCATTCTTTATACTTTACGCAGGACCATATCTCTGGAACCCATTGGTCGATTTGGGTGATTTACACCTTTTTCTTAACCATTAGATCCAATAGAATCGATGGGCAGTTCCCAAATCCACGTAAACATTACATCTGCGGACATAATAGAGATACAAACGAAGCATATCTGAAAGTACAGCCTTGGACTGTGAAACTTTATACCCACTATATTGCCATAAATATGATGATGGATTATCAGTGAAAAATTATACGTGACACAGAGACATTGGTTTAACCTTGAGCGGCGTTCTTATTCCGTTGAACACAACTTTTGATCACAAATAAAAAAAGGTAAGGCTTAATTATTGTTATTGTTTTGAAACCGGATATTGTTTTTTTTCTCTTTTCTGGCTGATATCTCCGCGAATTCGGGGTCGTACAGTGATGACAATTACATGTATGGAATCTGTGGAATCTCAGCTACTTAGTCGATATCTTGTTTGTGCAGTTAAGATAAGTAATAAGGGCATTTCTACCGTGAGTTCTGTGCTAGGTCCGTTAGCATTAGTTAGCATTTTTTCGCTCAAGGCTAATTCAAAGGCTTGGTATGACTCTTGTGTTTTTTTTTAGCTAAAAATGGTTCATATTATCAGTTATCGGAGTTTCTTCCCGTTAAAAGGGTATGGAACATTAATAGTTTCATAAATGTTAAGAAGCCCTGAGACACAGTCTAAAAAAAAAACGTTTGGAGGCCCCCTTTCGTGGGGGCTTCAGAGCTTAAAAAGGGTAAAAGGTTTTTTAGAAAGGATGTCTTGGATATTTCTTTGTATCTCTTTGGGAATCAGAAAATAATGTCAAGAGCCATAAGAAAATACAATTTATCCAATGTGTTAAGGAACAAAATGTTCTATAAATCAGGCTATGACTGATAAATGAACAATTTAGGGCAAATATAATGTAACTTATACCACCATGAAACCTTCCCAGCTGTTACTTCTATTAGGACAATGCATTTCTGTTCTAAGTTTTCAGAAAATATTATTTATAGAAATGCAAATAATGTTAAGAGAGCTCACAGATAATATACACATTACGCAAAATAATCACCTAAATGTGTGTTCGTTTTCTTTCCATTGAGAGAAAGTAGCCCACACTCTCGAAATTGACCAGTGCATGAAAACATTAGGAAGGAACATTAACAGTAGTAAAAGTGCTATTTATAGTTGTAATGTCTCCCAAGTGCTATGAATAGCAGTCTGAGTATTTCATAACACACGTTCAGTAACAAACTGTTGTTGTTGTTGAGTGTTAATAGAGTGACAGAGATATGTGTCAGTTTCCTGAGCTACAACATGGCTTAGGTATTTTTCACATTCAAACATCTGGATCTAGTTTAGGACTATGCTCTCATCTGGTCCTGCTCCACTCGTATAACCACATTTAATCATCATTAGTTGTTTGTAGAATTCCCTGTCTCTATCTCTTTTTGTATTTTGTCTGCCACTTTATAGGCTGCTGTTTTGGCCAAGTCTCCCTTGCAAAAGAGGTTTCCAACCACAATATTGACCTGGTTCAATGAAGGTTGAAAAGATAGACAATATGTGGGATGTGTCCAATCTCCTACTAGTTTTTTGTAGACGACAAGAGGATTAGCAGCTTTTTTTCTCCCTGAGGCTTCTTTTTTAATCCTGTGTTTAGAAAACATTTACTATCTGCTGTCCTAAGCTGCACAACAGTTTACACACGATAAATGTCACTCAACTTTCATCAGAGGAAAAATCATCTTTGTGAATTTCTTCAAATATTTATAACAGCTTCAGATACAGGAGATGCCCCTTCTCACTTTGCCCTTTATTTACATGCATGTGGCAGTATAGCCTGGGTTTTGGTGTCATTATCCATGTTGTCTGCAGGACTTGATGGGTCACAGTTCAGCGGTGGAGCTTCAAATGATGAGGAAGGGGAGGCCTGGCAAGGATGGCTGCTTCTTCCATCTGCCTTACCTGTGTCTCTTGTGGCTGATCCAAAACTCACAGACCCCTCGGCGTCTTTCATCAGCAAAGAGCACAAAGTACCTTCATGGATACCTCAGCCTTAACTGGAGGACATAATGGGTGTACACACAAAGGACACGCCATACTGGGCTTTTACAGTCTCCCTCAGAGAGTATTAGAAACCCACAGGCTTTTTGATCGGGTTTGGACAGGAGGCAGCATACCAGGGCCTAAAACAGGGTTGGAAAATGATTTTTTTCTTTGAGTGTATATGTGTGAGAATTGAGAAATTCCTGGGCATAAAACACCATGCTTCACCATCTGATTTGTTTAGCAGAGGCATGCAGGCCTGATCCCAGGGTCGCCACACTTAAAAGCTGATGTGGACGGTAGCTGAGACGAGAGAAGAAGACACCGTGAGTGCGTGGCTGCATTGATGTTTATGTGCCTTCTGGTTTGTCTTCGCTCTGCATGGCTGCCACTTCTGAGTCAGGCGGACCAGAGCAAGAGTGACTCAGGATCTGAGGTATTTGGTTTTATTCATTCTCACAAAGCGAGAGATCAGCTGGTGGGACACAATCAACAAGCCCCCCTGGAGGTCTTTAAGCTGCTTTTTGCACAGTTACAGAAGTGCCTTCTTTGCCAAATGAGGAAAAGTTGATCCATCAACAGAGCATAGAACGGTATAAGCTGCTGATGAAACCTTTGATTCTTGCAAACATCATAAACCACAAAAAAGCATGTGTCACCTAACCTATGGTGCAGGTTTCTTAATAAAAAATAAACAAAAATCAGTGGTGAACACAAGGTTAAAGAAACAATTAAGAACAGTGGAAAATACCAAAAGAATGAACAAGAAACCAAAGTGGCGTACAGAACTTGATATGCCAATCAATCAAGCAATCTCACCCTAAAACACAACACTCTTCAAGCTTTTAATGATAAGTCTGGCCATTTTCTATTGTCCAATTACAAGTCATGTTATGTGTTCTTTTATTGCAGTGAACCTGGGTACTGTATTTGATTTTGTTTTAATCCACATAGAGCCTTCTTTTGCTGTTAATACTCACTGAATGTGTAATAATCCGGCTAAAATAGTCAGCGTTTTTACTCCTGTTATAGAACATCTTGGCAAACACTGCAGTGGCTGGCTATTTTATGAAATATGTAGTCTTTTTTTATTTTTGTTATAGAATAACTGGATTTTTTTGTTAAAAATATTGAGCAAACTAACGGGTTTGGTTTACTTTGTTAGGAAGTATTTAGAGACATGGTTGGTTTTTGGTCTTTCATGGGATGTGATGCCAACAAGACAAATGCAGAATAAAGTCAGCCTTTTCCTTAAATATCTTTAAGAGACATGTATATTTATACTGTATATGCACATCCAAAGCCAAAATCAAAGAATGACAGTAGTTCCCAAAAGTGATGATCATAATCAGAACCCTCAGAATACAGGAACAAAAGACACAAGTGAAACAACTTCCAAACTTTGGTCATGAATAAAAACAAAAGAAAATGCCAACTAAATCTTTGAATCAGATGTTTCACATGGCAACAGGGCCATGTTTAACACAGCACCAGTGCAGTAACTATGTACCCAGATGCCCATAATAACAGGGTTCCCATCACAAATGGCCCCCTCTTTTCTTTAGATTCAGAGATGGATCCCGCCTTGTGGCTCACCATCCCGGCAGCACATCTTTACTCCATGACACTCCTGAACCCCAAGCCACAGAGCTTCCACCAGTGAGGCCCCATGGAAATATTAAACTGGACACGGCGAGGAAGCCCAGCTTTGTGGTCATGGTGGGGGAATATGATTGGATAAACACACAGCAAAACCTCAAACCAGCTTCGCTCAGAGCCCGGTGGTGATGTGACGAGAGGCAGGCAGTGAGGTTTTATCCAGCAGTGTGGTGGCTGGGTCTGATCTGCAGGGCACATTGTGTTCCTGGAAGCTCTGCAGGGTCTGCACAGAGTCTCACAGAAGATGGAAAAAATACATTTATCCATGTAGAGCAGGCCAGGCAGCAGTGCCATCCTCAGTCACTGTTTATTAAAAACAGGCCTAATTATCCAGCCCTGACTGCCTGCCTGAGCTATTTCAGTCTGCAGAGAGCAGGTGACTTGTGTTACAGCAAACTGGGTCGTGTGCTCGCACGTCATCTATGCTCTAACCTGAGCCTGCCCCTGCTTGATTTTCAATTAAAGGCCAATCATTAGAGCGTTTGTTCCTGTTTGAATGTGCAACCGGCTGACATCATCTTTGTGACGGCCTGCGGTGCCAGTGTGCACGGAAAGCTATACAGAAAGAACATTTTGCTCTTTTTTAAACCCTAGATCTAAATGGATTCAGCAAGGGAATATACAAGTTGTTTTTCGGTACACATAGTTAAAGGTAATACAGTCTAATACAGTCAAAAATACAATTTGAATGATGCTTCTTGGGTTTCCCCTTTCCTGTAGCGTGTTATATAGGTTTTTGTGCATGTGAATGTTCTGCAAATGAATGTTCATGTATTGGCTAGCACTCCAACACATCGTACTTGATAGGCTAAGGGGCGGGACATCTCTAAGCCAATCACAACAGAGCCGGCCAGCTAACCAATCAGAGTAGACTGGGCTCTGGTTTCAGACAGAGGGTGAAAAGGGGTGCTGCAGCACAGGCAGCATTAAAGCATGCTAAAATGTCAAATTAGAGGGACACAATACAAATATGAGCCTGAACATTTGCATAACAGGGCATCATACTGAGAGGTGTGTCTAACTCATATCATATGAGTTAACCATGCAAACACCTGTGAGTATTTAAAACAATATAATTCAACAGCACCATAAACTAGCAAATGCTCACAGTAGCTGAACTTCATACCAAAATCTCTCTGAAAAGATTTACTGATTGCAGTGATTCCATTTGCATTCATTTATTTTGCAAGAAAAAGTAAATAAAACACTGGTGTGTGACTGAAACAGAAAAACAGAAATAAGCAGTTGAAATGTTATCTTCATGTTCAAGCTCCCTAGGCAAAAAAGTATGGTAAAAGAGTAAACACACCAAGCTCTTTCCAACATGAAATCTACCATCTAATACAAATATAGTCTATGTGATAAGGTTATGGGCGGGTAAAAACATTACTGTCAAAATGCATCGCCCTTTTCTCATAAAGCAGACATATTTTGGGGATTAAAGAAAAAAGTGAAGAACAGTGAAAAAACGACTTAATTACTTATCTACTTATTCCAAAAAAAAATGTATATTAGAATTTGGATGGGAACTCTCTTTTGTCTCCATCCGCAGCAGTAAAATAAACTCATCAGTCTTCCAAATGATCTGCAGTGCCGAAAAGAAAATGTCTGTTATCTGTTTCTCATCATGGGTTTTACTTCTTCTCTCACTCTGATGAGCTCATTTGCATGTTATTATCCCGTCGTCTTCCATGGGATGGAATTACATTTCCAATGCAAATCGTAGAAACAATTATCACTTGGCTGCACAGTGACAATTCAGCTCGGTTTGCCTAATGGCGCCATCCAGAAGAAATAGGATGGAGAATTTATTCTTTATCCATCCCATTTCTCCGATTCTTTCTTTGTCTTTTTTTTATTCTAGTTTTTGTGCTTCTTGCTCAGAGATACATGTGTTTACTCAACGAGGAAAGCTCATTAACTAGTCATTATCCTGCCTTTGTCAGAGTAAGCCTTGTGAGTCACAGGAGGGTTTTTAACAGATTGGTGTGAAAATTAAAGATTGCAGGCTGCTCTCAACAGATGTTAGCATCTCATTAGCTGGAATCACAGATAAATCAAAAAAATCATATAAAGGAATCTCGTGGAGGCATTTTAGTAATTAAAAAATTGAAAACAACAATAATTATACATAAGGAAAGTTTACTGATTTGACAAATGATAATGTTGCAGTGGCAAGGTGTGAAGTTGATAATATTGTTAAATAATATGTTTCTATTTCTATTATAAAATAGAAGGATCCTCATTTATATTAAAAAAAAAATTCTGTCCACCACAATAAGATCTCTGAAAAATGTAATAAATGCACCTTTAGTTTTTTTTTTCACCAAAGTGATGAATATGTTACTAAATAATAATATATAATAATAAATAATATATATACCATATTTTAGTCTGCCCTAAATGAAGGTGTTTAAGGTACCAGGAATGGTATAGAAATATTTGAAATCCAAAATTAGGTAATTGTATATATTACTGTTAAAGGATCATCCCAAAAATAAAATTAAAATGTTAAAAATGACTAACAAAAACTAAAGAAAATCATCCCACACAATGTACATATATGCTTTACTATAATACAAGTTATGGTCAGTTTAAGAGTTTTGAACAGTTTGATAATTTTGTTTTGTACTAATTACAGCCATACCCTGAAATGTTTTGTTTTATAATAGAAATGAAATTCTTACAGTTGTCTATCACAGATACTACGTCTCCACTTACACTGAAACTACTACCGGAGCCGACATGTGTCAGCTGATGACGGAGATGAACCTCTGTCTGTGTTTGGACAGGCTGCTCACAGTGTAGCTGTAAAGCTAATGGCTGCTTTTTGCTATTTCAGGTGGAGCCACAGACAGTCTCCGAGGTCAGACGGAGACGGAGGCTCCTGAACACACCGCTGCTTCCTTTCCTGCCGCTGACCATTATCAATACATCACCTCAGACCCAGCTTTAAAACTCATCATCGGCCTCGCAGTGAAGCCCTCTCTGACTTTTTGGTGTTTTCTCAAATTCTGTGTATTGTTTTATTTGTTATGATTCTTAGGATGATTTTATTGGTCATCCTTGGTTGTAAGGGTCTTATAAATGTTTTACCAGAAGCCTCCTTTACTAAAAAACTAAGTTTAAGTTGTGGGCCAAAGAACGCTATCACCGGTGATTTAGATTAAGTCTACCACACGTCAGATTGCAATGTGAGCTAAAACATTTAAATTAAATTTCACGAAATAACCCAAACATATCCCAAATTACAAAACATTAAACCAATTAGATTAGCCTACACAACCAAATAATGTCAGTTATGTTGGATGGATTCGCAGTCATCTACACAATTAAACTTTTTATCTACAAACAAAAAAGACATTAACCTGGACTCTGAGAAACTGTGATGGATATTTTCATTAGAAATAATCCCAAATGTATAAAATCATGAATGACAGTCATACATTGGTGATTATTTTGCTTGGAAGTAGCTATAGACATTTCCTAACCCACAATTTACACATTAGGCTGTCTTGAAGACAGTTCAAAGGTTTAACGGTGCGACCTGATTTTTCCTGAAAGTAGCCCTAAGCACTTTCACACAAACTTAGAAATGGATTTAAGAACAGGTCCAGTTCATGTCAGTATTTCAAGAGCTTTTTGTGTGGACCACAACAAATAAAGAAAAAAGACATGAGCCTTTCGATAATCTTTTTTCATCTCCTGACCGTCCTCCAACAGAAAATATTTCCATCAGTTACCCCACAGGGCTCGCTGCTGTTTCCACACACATCTTGCTCCATGTTGAATCCCTGATGACAAAAACCTAGACTCAGTAAATCTTTAACTGACGGGTTGGCTAGCCTCTTGTCAAATGATGAACTGCTCACATGTAATGTCTCCTGGAGTAAGTGGCAGTCTGTGAGCACTGGACCAAAGGCTCCATGATGAGGTAATGCTTGTCTGTACAGTTATTGTATGAAAGGAACCAAAAGACCTGTCCCAGAGCTGAGACTGCTGCGTCCCGCTGAAGCTTTCACTATGATCAGACTCATTAACAGCAACGACACTATGATCATCTGTCACAGCTAGCTGTATCACAGGAAAAGTTAGTTCAGGTTTCTGCCTTGCTTTATTTAAGCAACACAGTGTAACTAGCAATAGTTTAATGTGTATAAATTAAAACTGTGAATCAACATTCACATCAATTAACATAACATTAATCGTCATCCCAATAGATTGTTGCATTGATGACGTATTTTGTAAGCTGACCCATAAATTAGCATCGCTATGGGATTCCTCTCCAAAAAGCAATGGGATTTCCCCATTGGATTTCGAAATATTGCAGAAAATAAGCTTGGTGGCAAACGAATGAGCACTTTTACAGCCTTTTTGGCGAGGTGGGGGAACTCGGTCTCCACAGACAGCCAAAAGTGTGCAAGTGACGTTTTCTGCCAGACGCTGTCTCCTCTCTCACTTTAGGTAACTTCACAAAAAATCGATCCATGTTGCCGCTCGCATAAAGTTAGCTGAAGTTAACTAGCTAGATTTCACTGTTTCTCGTTATTCATGACAATGCGATTTTTGAAGCGTGAATTTAAACAGCAGAAGTAAAAGGCTATGAAACAAACAACATCACGGTCGCATGGCTGCGCATCACCACCGCTAAGCTAAAGGCGGTCTTGTGTCAGTCTCATTAAGTCACTTGTTAGCAGCCACCGTTATTATGAAGCTCCGGATATTGGGTAATTACAGACATTATTTCATGTCGTAGTGAAAATCTCTTCAGATTGTGATAACTATAGACCTTATTTCAGACTTCTAACCACAAACACGTTCACTTCGAGATGAGGGAACCGGAAGAGGTACAAAGGTTATACCGCATTTAAGGACTCGTTTCTCTCTCTTAAAAATGTGTCTCTCTTTTTGTTTCTTCCTGTTTGTTTAGCATCTCTCGGGGGTTTTTTAGACCCTAACATTTAGCTTTTTTTCTCATCGTGGTTGTTTATCCCTCTTTGAGGTTATTTTGTGTCTTTTTTGGTTGTGTTGCATTTATTTGTGTTTTTTTCACATCTCATGATTTCTCTGTTTCTCTTTGTTGTAGTTTGGTGTTTCTTTCTGAACGCTTGTGGTCACAACTATTACTGTTTGTGTGTCGATTACCCAAATAAGAAATAACCTGTGAATCAGTTATTTCAAGAGTTGTGTTTCTGTAGTTTTGTTTTACTTGTGAGGATGCCGATTCCACTCTTTATGCTCAGCTAGGCTAATCGCCCAACAGTCTCATCTAGCTTTAGAAAGCAAATATTTCAACACAACTCTCCATTTAAAAGTATATCCCCGGCTTGAAGCATTGCAACAGCGCAGATTAGGTGAAGGTGAAGTTTGCAGTTTTACAGTATCTGTTGGTATTAAGTTACATTTCACAAGCTGTTATCCCTTAGTGCCATTTTAAGCTGATAGCGTGCAAAGTGTTTAAAGTATTGAGAGAAAACATAACCTTAATCCTATTGACATGCTGACCTTTGATTGGAAAAAGCAAAAGAGAGAGCGAAAGCATAAATAATCTGTTCCATCAATCTCTTTCTTGTGCTTCTGCTGAACTTCGCCATGGGAAAAACATAAAAAAACAAAGGTTTAAACGTCATTTTGGGTGCTGGAAAAATAAAAACCTCATGAGTAAACAAACATTGGCCTCCATTCATCATCAACACAGCAGTGCCAGATTTGACATCTGAGTGACGTTGGAGCAAAGGGTTAGTGGTCTGGTGTCTAGCTTTCAGCCTGGTGCATGTTCACAAGTATCGACTGAATCCTCCTGAGGCGCAGAAAGAACAAATGTGGTGTTTTTTTTTTAACAGGAGACGTTCCCTTAACAAAACACTTGCTGTCAGCTCAGCGTCCCTCAGCAGCTCTGAGAACACGTCGAGCTGTCAGCCCGTCTGTGGATGAATCCCCGGGGATTGTCCGGAAGACGAGATGAGCGTGAGATACGTGACGAGTGCAAAGGTCGGAGGTCGCAGGGGCCTGCAAAGTTTGGCTCTTTAAATGTAAACTATATACACTAGTGCTGCCTCGCAGACGCCACACATTCAGCCATGTGAACCTGCAGACATGTTAACAGTGTCGAGGGCAAGCTGTTTTATTCATCGACAATAAAGTCAGAGGTGATGAATGACAATCTGTGTTGTGTGTATCATGATCAGGACTGGATTATGAGACTGACCCCTGAGTACAAACAGGTAAAAGGCTCACACCCCTTCGACAACTAGACTGTGCATTCGTTTTGTGCTTCTTTTTGGTCATTGTGTGATTATTTGCTGCTCTCTTTGGTCTTTTTGCCTCTCCTTGTGTTGTAATTTTGCACGATATTCGTTTTATATGTTTGTGTGATTGCTTTACATATCTGTGTGGTTGTTTTGCCACTTGGATCCATTTTGCTTCTTGTTGAGTAAACTTTTCGTCTCTGTGTCACCATAGTGTGTCTGTTTGCCTTTTTTGGGGTCTCTATAATTGTTTGTCCATATGGGACATTTTACAGTACTTTGTGGCCATTGTACCTACTGGTATCAGTTTGTTTTACATTTATCTGTGGTCATTTTGCATCTCTTTGCATTCAGTCTTCAAATGTATTTTGTGATTGTGTTCATTTTGCATCTCTGTGGGTATGTGTGTCTTTTTATTAAGTTAGCATCATTTGTATTTCTTTTGTGTCTCTGTCGTTTTGCATCTTTCAGTGTTCTTTTTGGTTCACTTTGTTGGTGGTTTTGCATACATTTGGTGTAATTCTGCAACTTTCATTGGTCTTTTGGGTGTCTAGTTGTCTCTTTGTTGTACTCCTGCAGCTCAGTGACTTCTCAATGCCTGTGACCAGTAATCCTATTCAGTAACCCACCTATGATCACCATGCTTCATAGCTATATCTGTGTGTCAGTGTAAATGAGTCATCAAGAGATGTCACCTAAACACTCCTCTTTTCTGTCTTTAGGCCTTGTGAGTCAACATCTCATTGAGCAGCATGGTGACATATGTCTTGCTCATTCTTTTGTGTCCCCTCCACTGTCCCTGAGGACTTTTTTTTAACAAGGCTGGGGAATACCTGATCTCTCTGGTGCTGTAAGTGGTAACTCTCAAGTTTCACTCTCTGCTGGTGGTGAGGCAATTTCCCACAGAAACGTTCTGTCCTCAGTGGAAACCAGACACTCCTCAATCCAGGCTGAAGAGATTGAAGCACGCAGATGGATCATCTTTCAGCTCTCACGTCTGACTAGAGGTTTACCTGAGAGAACACGCCAGGTTTAGTCTTGTCAGCGCTCTACTGTAGATTCAGCTTGAGCACCTCAGGTAATTTAATTCACACCCCATAATGACCTGTCTTCATCTCATATACATTTCTAAGGTGTGTTCGATAGATTTGAGAGAGATCCAACAGAAAAGTGCAGCGAAGACATAAATGCCCCTCACCAAAATACTAAAATCATAAGAACACAGGAGTTACTACATTGCAGCCGATGTCATCACTAGGGATTTATTTTAAACATTCTAAAAAATATCTGTCAATCAACATTATTTCTTTAGTATAGACAAAGTCGTTGCAAAATGGAAAGGTAGTTTTAGGTGCTGTTGACCAGCATATTTTAATGTAGTCATCGTTTTGCCGTTGGTCTAAGTCAAAGCTAGTGACACTTTAATGTGTTGTTATGCACAACTTTCAAGCTTCAAAAGTGTAATTATCTGGAATTCTAAAATGTACATGTATTAAATATGATTGTTATGGTATTTTTATTTCTTTGGAAACCTCTAAATACAAACAAAACCAGTCAAAAATAAATGGTTTTCTTGTCTGACACACAGCTGGCCTTTAGCTCAGTTTGGCTTGTCATGGTTCAACAGGTGTTTTTACCATCAGACATCACAGTCTCTACAACACACTGCTGGGTTTCAGCCTTCAACTCTTCAGCCTCCATCTGCAGGGACAATTCTAAACTAACTAATTGAAGAAAAAGCTCCACAAAAAATTTTGGTCCACTTGAAAGATGCTTAGTTCTCCTTGCATCAGTGCCAGATAGTAACAAAAGCGTTATCAATTGATGTTACTTTCTGTGGAGGTAAATATTGTATGTTTAACTCCTCTAAATGATTGATTAATTTATTTTACATTCAAAACATATACTCAACTTTTCAAATTATGCATTGTTGGAGATGAAAGACCCCACATACTCTTACAAATGTGTTATAAATAAATAGTCAAATGAGGGACCCTTAAGTCACAAAATAATCTTTACCATTTACCATTCTGCAAGGGGAAATTCTACATAATAGGTATTTTCAATATAGCTTGAAAGTAGATCTTGCAGGTACTTTTCTGTACTTTTTATTGAATGTACTGTAGGAGTTTTTATTGTACAGAGTATTTTTACAGTATCTGGTTTTTATTTGTAAGCTTTAGTTCATGATCATCAGAACTGCGCTGCTAATAAATTAGCCACCCTTTTGTTTCCCATTACATCTCTGCTGACATTGCATGTAGTGGATTTACAACCTCCACTCTGCAACTTTTTTCAGATGTAACGCCCCTCTGGCATCACACCAAAAGTCTGGTTCCTGAAATAAAGCAGGAATCTTATGCTTCAGCACAATGGGGATGTTTTATTTTTCCGGTGGAGATGCATACGCAGGGTGTGTGTGGGTTTCTTGTGTGTGTGTGCTTATGCATACATTCACAGGTGATGGCAACACTAACACCAGATGCCACACCAGAAACATGACTTGTTAAGTAAGGGGATTTCTGGAAGTGAATGTTTAACACCAACATGAAAGTCTGTGACCCGGTGATCTGTGTGTTACTGTCACAGATTAGAGAGTGTCTTACCGGACAAAGGTTAAATGACGCTTTACTTCGTGCAATGTCAGTCTGTTGGTTAACTCATAAAGGGTTGAAGGAACGAGTCCAGAAACTAAAAAATAAGTCAGAATTTTTTCACTTACTGTTCCCTCTTTGCTTAACCTTTTTTTTTTTTTAACAAATAAAGTACATTAGTGAATACCCCACTTGTATGTGTCTCAAAAGAGACTATAGAATGCCTAGTTTGTTCATCCAACATTAGCTTTTTATTTCTGGCAATTGCATTTAAGCTTAAAAAAATCAGAGAAGTGGTGGTCAATTGTGAAGATTATCTTTTTAAACAAAATGTCCAAGTATCATACAGAGCCTGTTTTCTGCATTAATACAAACAATCCATTGTAAAAATCCTATTAGCTTTTTGTCGAGGGAACCGGTGTGATGCTAACTGCAGAGTTGGTCTACAAAAATATCCCCTGAGTTTTCCACTCCCTCCATCATCAGATCAAAATGTAAGTTACATTTTTTTCACAGAGTATTGCCATTTCCGTCAACCTTAGTTGTACCTGGTGTGTTGTGCAAACTAGCATTATGTTAGCTGTCTAATATTAGGCACGAATATGGTTCAAGGTTTTATTATCCTTCAAATATACGGGATTGCACAATGAAATGCAGCTTAATTTAGAATGGATTAAAAACCATTATTTAAAAAAAGAACAAATAATCAGGTGATCATATACCACATCATAGTTCTCTATTCTATGTTGTTGTAAAGTTTATCCTCATAGCAAAGTCCTGAATTTAAATATTTCTTGAATTGTATTCAACAGCAGTGCATCAGTAAAGCCACAAGAGCAAAACCGTACTGGAACAAAATCCCATTTTTGCAATCGATTCTTCTTGGGGACAAATTGAAAATAAGCATTATTTTTATAAGATTTTATCCAAATCCTAAACATATAAAAAACTAAAAGGCTTAAATTGCTCGGCGGGGCTCTACAGCTATTCTGTCCTCCTTTAAAAACAATGATACCACACACTCAAACCGCCAGGCACAAAGCCCTGCCATGGATTACATTGCAACTAAAAAGCTACAAACTGGTTTCCATCATGAACTCATTCTGGATGAACATAAGGATTCCTGGTTTCCCTCTTCAAGTACTTATTGTTCCTACTGCTGGGAGGGCGGAGGAGAACATGGGAAACAAGCTTGTTAATTCAATTCACAGCAGTTCTATGGGATTTTCTCATACAGACAAAGGGTGGCAAAAACAAAAACCAGCATCTTTGGTTTTGATGTGCAGTAAAACCAACCACTCAATGAAGCACATTCTTCAGTGTGAACAGTACTTTACTGTGGCCTTTGGTCCATGTATTTCATGTGTACAGATCAATTTATCACAGCAAGACTGCAGTTTAACAAAAATATCAATAGTTTATAAGAATAGAAACTGTTCAGTCCAACTCTCGCATAATTAGATATTTTTTATTTCTTCGGAGGAACATCGTCCTGCCCTGCCATTTTTACAGCAGCTATGCTAACGGCTAAGTTACGTTAGCTGACCCGCCCTGTTGAACCGTGGTTGCCATGTATGGATGTCAGATTGATTTAAAAGTTCTGTACTGTGTAGATTATGTTTCATAGATGTTCTGACAAACTGGATGACGCCAGACAAATCCGGATCCGTGTATGATGATTACATTTGCATACATGCCAACCTTTCCAAATCCAAAAGAGGTAGGTTTGCACTTGGCAAATGTGCACGCCCAAATTAGGTAATAATCAGAAGAAATGGAACCACAGTAATTACAGGTATAAACCATGTATTTAATATATTGCATCACTTTTTGCATTTTTCACAAAAATTTGTCATACAATGTTCAGTCACTTTAGTGCTTGGTATGTAGCAGACTTGGCTTTCTTGAGAAGTTCAGGATCTGGTTTCCAGTTGCAGCAGGTGAATTTTTTGAAGATGTTTATCTTCCCTGCCAACAGACCTTCGTGTGCTTCTCTCCTCTCCGCGATACCTTGATAAACTCGTGATCTGCTGTCCACTTGGCTTTAAACACATTGTCCACCGCTTGGTGGGCTTCTTCTTCTCGGGGGTTCTACTCATCGCGGAATTTCCATATAAAAACCTGTAGCTGTGTGTATTGTTGAACATCTCTGATGTGAATAAACAACACTGGGGCGCCAAGAGCGAACACTAATCACGTGATGAGCAAATCCAATTTCATTGGATAGGAGCCAAAGTCGAGTCCATTGTCTATGGTGCGCCAAGGTGCATTTTTTTTTTTATAATTTGGGAAGATTGAAATCGGTAGGGAAAGCCAGCTAAATCGGTAGGCGGTAGAAACATGTCAAAAGCGGTAGACTACCGCCCAAATCGGTAGGGTTGGCAGGTATGCATTTGAGGACCAACGTGAGGGCGCTGGGAGATGGCCTTGAAATACTGGGAGGAACATCGCAAAAACAAGTGTTGGCTTGTCAAAACACAATTTGTTGACAGCAAAGTGTGATAAGTGTTAATGAGAAGCGTCTGTTTTTCCAAATGTCCTCCTACAAACTGATTTATGTGTGACGTTATACGTGACAGAACCGACTACAAATCTTTTCTCGTGACTTTATCTAAAAGGTCAAGGTGGGTTTGGGGTCTGGATGATAAATCTGTGAACAGGACATAAAAAAAATTAAGTCTGGCTGCTGAGTTTACACTGAAACAGGCTTTGGGATGTTTCCTAAATATCACGCACCGGTCAGAGACGCTCCAAAGGTAACAAGGAGGGCAGCAGCTCTACTATAATCTCAAAATGGGGCTAAACGGACAGGGGAATTATTATTATAATCCGGAAAAAAGTGCTATGTTGCATGATGAAACATTGTATCCTGACTTATTGAACCCCATTTGTCATTCAAATCTTTAAATATTGACATCAGCTGTATGTTGCGACCAGAAGAAGCGGTCACCGTCAGTTTGTTGACAATGAAAACGTGTTTGTTGACCTCAGTTCTCCCAAGGGTGCTCTTCATGCTGTCTGGAATAAAGACTGAGCACCAGGAAAGCCGGGCCACTGACCTCAGCCATCGGCCCCGAGGCTGCAGGGATTTCAAGTCAGTGTATAAACAATGGTGTGATCCCTCTTGAGTTCACAACACACATTTATTATGTCTTCAGGACACGTGGGTCCAAGCACGAAGGATGACCAAGTAGGAATCCAACTCCAACAGGGATTTTAGCATCTCAAATCGGGTACAAATCTGGTATTTTCAGCTGCATCTTTCCAATAATCAGACTTAGTTGTAACAAAGTGTTAACTATTTCCTGATAAGCTACTAGATAATGATGATTGTCATAACACAAATAAATATCTTTACGTGTTGTTCAATTGGTCAGACAAAAGAAGATGAGATTATCATCGGATGAATTGATATTGAAAATAACAGTTGCAGACAGCCAGTTATTTTTATACCCAATACAATTTCCTTAATTCTTTACAATAAACATGATGATTATTTTTTTCTTTATCGTCTGGTTCTCATTGTGCCCAAGTTACATTGTTATATCTCTTCATTATGTTTCACTCTGTTTGCTGTCAATCAACTGCTTCCCACACAAAGCCCCTGCCAGAATATGTGATGAAAATTTGGTGGTCTTTGTTTTGCTTGAACAAGAAGCTAATTTCAGGCTCGGTTTGACGCAGAAATAGATAAGAAATATGTTAATTTTTGAAAAACCTGCTACAGCAACAGATTCAGACGACAGTAAACTGATGGTAGACAGACTTGAATAGTCGATAAGTGAAGAACAATGCTTGAAATGGTGCGTCTGATGCTGAGACAGCTCAGAGAAACAAAGCTGCATCTGTTCTTCTGCAGAGACGGATGTGAAGCCGCAGGGGAGCAGGTAAGAATCCCGCAGGCCTTGCGCACTCGCTCTGCTCTCGCTCTGCTCTCGCTCTGCTCTCGCCTGTTAAATCTCTGACCAATATTTCATTGATATCTGTGACAAGGCAGAGAATGGGTTTCAAAGACATCCTTTCCTCAGAGCTCTAACCTAAATGTAGCAGCGGTGGTAAAAGACTTGAGGTTGTCGTGCCGGTGGGATTCAGTCTGGCTGGGCTTTGCAGTCTGGTTTAGGAAGCAGCGGCCATGACCCACTTCTCTGCTGCGTGTGGAGCTCTGAGTATAAGATGATGTCCATTGTGAGTTTATCTTTGTGATCTATTATAGTTTGGACAAAAAAGTGGTTTCACATAAAGGGCAGTTGAAGC
Organism: Dissostichus eleginoides; assembly: GCA_031216635.1. NCBI lineage: Eukaryota > Metazoa > Chordata > Actinopteri > Perciformes > Nototheniidae > Dissostichus > Dissostichus eleginoides. The sequence continues at coordinate 10,556,872 of CM062280.1, forward strand.
TGTAAGGTATACTATAAACATTGATGGAAGGTACATGAGTACATGTATTGAAGTTCTGTATTTAATTTCAATTTTGACTTACTTGAAATTCCATTTTGCTTTACAGAATAGACTGCACTTAGGGGGACAAAGGCGGCCGAGACGCCTGCGACACCCCAGCCGCGGAAGTTAGCATGGTCCTTGTCCGCTGTTAAAAAGCCAATGGGATTGTTCCATTGTATTTTTGATCATGAAGAAAAGAAACTTGGTGGCAAAGAAACACATATGATACTAGATTGGTTTTGCTCAGCAAGACTTTTTTTTTATGAATCAACACCATTGTTAAGATCTTAAAGCCATAAACAAACTACACCACTGTTGTGTGATTTCAACTTGACCACCATTTAAAATAAAGGTAAACTGTTCAAGCTAACGTAAAGACTCAGTTAGCCTCTTGTTAGCTAACCGCGTATTTAAAAAGCTTCGAAATTGGGGGATTTACTTACACATATATATTACTTACTATATGTTTAAGTGTTAAATTAAATTACTATGTTAGAGATTGATCCAAATACTGATTGACTGAAACGAAGAACATGCTAAAATGCTAACTCATTTTCGGCTTTTAGGACACAATCCTGCAGTCTTTACTTCTACTCCTATAGATTAATACATTTGATTCCATAGCTTTAGCTAGGTTAAAGATTTACGCAATTAAAACAATTGGAAAATCAACAAATAAATGATTATGTATGAATTAAGCTACCTAGCAACTTAATTATGATTCTATTTTTCTTGCACTTCTCTTCGCTAATACATAGAGCAACTGTAACATAACTCAATTCCCCCCCAAGTGATAACTAAAGCATTTCTGATTTCTTAACAAGAGCTGCATTCGTTAAATTAAAAAGTCTGCTCCAATGTATCCTACATGGCTTAACTTATAAGAAGCCGTAATAAAACAAGAGAACATTTTCTTTTCTCAACAGCTTTTCCTCACACACACCTGAGCCTTAAGCTCCTGGTGTCTGAATACATCATTAGACAAACATTCTTGTAAAAAATGTCTCCTACAGATCCAGTTAACCTCAACATTCCTGCTTTTTTTGTGGGGCAAATGAGAAACACAACCAGTCATGTTACATTTGAAACCAATCACAGGCAATTACCCAGTGTGGGAATACTGAAAAACTGACACCAGCAGAGGTTTTCTCATGTATTTTATCCCCGTCATCTCATACCAGATTATAAACAAGTGAATAAAACTTTTGTTAATGATTTGTTTGTCTTGTTTTTTTTGTCTCATATTTCTGCAAGCATCCAAACAGCACTTTGTGTTTCCTGCAAATGTCCTCCCCTCCCCCGATAGAGTTTCTTTGAGATCCACTTAAACATTCCCGTGGAGCCCGGTAATAAAAGGGTTCAAGTTGCCCTTGTGTTCATTCACCAGAGACGTAGTACGGCAAACAAACAAGGTGAGTGAAAGGCTATCCCTGTTGTTTGGAGTCAACTACATCCTGTACAGTATAATCCCTAAACGGAGGTCTTTTGTTGGGAAGGGCTGAGCTAACTGCAGGGCGTGGTGGTATAACTGTACTCCACAGAGCTGTCAGCATGAAATACAACGCACACAGAAACCAAAAGAAAGAAGAGATGGCAGCACTGAGGAGGCTGATAAGAACCAGTCTGAGAGAAAAGACAAATCAGATCCTAAAATAAAGGCTTTGTTGTTTTTTGTCCTCAAACCCAACATGGATTATAGTTCAGACAAAAAAAAAGGCCTGCGGTCGACAAACTTAAATCATATTCATAGCTCTGAACATAATCAGGTCATTTCATAATGGGAATGTTGTATCCCAAATGACAGAGGAAGCCAGCCTCAGTGTGACAGTGATTTACAGAAAACGCCCCTGCAGGCTGGAAACAGGCGAAGGATGGCAGTGATAAGTGAGAGACTTGTTGTTTTAACAGGACGCGGTCACACAACCAGCTGCAGAATGGCCTTATTTGAGAATGGGAAATTCTGCTGGTTCATTGTTCCCAGCAGACCAACAAAAAAAACACAACATGGGTTTGACCACCGGCATGTCAAAACAACAACAGTGGCTTCAGGAGATGGTTATAGCAAGGTGGAACAAGTTTGGCTGCACATTATAACATGGGTAAACAGTTGTCCATTCAATTTGATTGAAAAGGCTCTCATGTTCTAACAACGTAATCTCCAGAAAAGGTATGAATGGCACAACATTATTAACATTGTGTGTGTTTTCAACAGATTTTCAATCCTTTTGCGTGTCATTGAAGTCCTCATTATCATTTCAACATCAAAGATGGACGCGTTTAGGTTTAGGAACAGTTCAAGATGTACATGAAATAACCTAAGATCCAGATGTCTGAGGACTAAAATCTTTCATCCAGTTCATATATATGTTCATAATGTTCTAATAAGTTTATAGTGAAAATGTGTCTTAAAGCTGGATAGAGTCAATGTATGACATCTTCTGGCAGACAATCAAATGCTGACATTTGCACAAAGACAATAAGACCCAATCTCAGGCAACCAATGAAAATGAACATTTCCTTGTTTAAAAAAAACATTTGGCTACGTTTGAGATTGTCAGAAACCTTTGATATAATGTTGCTACACAACTCAACATTTATATAAATCATAGGTCCAGTCAAAATTAAGTTATGTACATACTTACATAACCTAATTTACTTAACAAACCTGTTACCAGAGAAACAAGCCGTGTTAGACGCCAGGAAATCCGTGGTCCTCACTTCGCAGACTATCATGCTTTGTATGCAACTTCAACTGACAGCACTTGTTATGACCATCCAACAATGCTGCGGCATAAACCACTTTTTTTTTTATCCGTAGCTATGCCAGGCAAATGACTTTAAAACAAATGTACATGCTATTAATATGCCATTTGGTGATTCCAGACTGCTTTCTAGGAATCTGATTGTATATGATTGGATGGTAAAAATCAGCTGGAGGCCAAGCCGCAGAAGAATAAGAAGGTGATTGTGAGGCATGAATGTAGCAGCACTCAGCTAATGCCTGAACTAACAGTATGCTCTATTTTCCAAGTAGACAAGATGAAGAAAGCAGGCTTGCAATTCTTAAAAGGAGTTTACATTAACAAGCTGAATTGTCTCATACGATCAAATAAAAAAACACATACAGTAAATATAGCTTCTAGTCTTTGAAATCCAAACATCTTACGGTTCTCTAGGGATTTCATTAGCGTGGCCTCGTGACTTACTCGCAAAAAACAAACAAACATCCTTGCTTTAAGCGCAACGCTGCCTCCCCACAGTTTGTGTGTGTAACAAGATGAAATGTGGTTGAGGTAGGTGGGTGAAGCCGGGATGCCAGGCTCGGTTTAGCAACAGTTAAGCCTCGGGGGGGGGCTTCATGCAGGCGGGTTATATCAGGTCAGGATTGGAGCTGGATCCCCTGCGGCGGACGGTATCCTGCACTGTTTTTATTCAGACGTCTGATCGGAGATTGGTGGAATTGGTTTAAGTAGCCGTGCATGAGGAATCCATGTTTTCAGCTAAATATGGAAATAACCCCAGCATCAGCGGTGAAAAATAAACATAGGTATATGGCTCAGACAAATGGTTGGCTTTTTGTTCCTTCTGTGTCTTTAAAGCAGCTTTTTTATTCCAAAAAACTGTCATTTTTAGTATCTCTGATAGTAGTTAAACAGAATTTATTGTGGGTTAGGAACGCAGACTAAAATGGCAGAGGATTTATATTTCCACACACAAAACAGCATTTCCCAAGATCACAACACATCTCTGAATCAAGCTCCTGTTGTTTCGTCCGTGACTTTGGAATATGAAATGATTTACAGTTGAGGCACATTTTTCAGCCAAATTAAAACTCCAGCGAGCCAGAGGAATACAGATATAAACATCACTTAGAGTTCCTGCGCCCAGATGAACTCAATAGCAAAAACAAATGGCTGGTTAAGTCTGGCACTGAGCCTCTCTGCACATTCTTTCACCAAATGGGTTTTTCATCTGTTTCTTTGTCTCTTCTTCTGCATCTGTTGCTTGGAAATCTGAATACAGCATTAATCTGAGGTGGTAACAGTTCCTGGGAAATGTTTCTTTCATGTCAGGGAGCAGAGCATTCATTCTTTAAATGGAGAGTTTGGAATTTCATTTCATACGGGAAAGATATTACAAAATTAGTGATTATGGTGACTTTTATGCTATAAAAACCTTCTTTCTTTTTTTTTTTGTAATGATTTTAAGTGCACTCGCATAAAGAATATGTCATGCCACTGTGAACGTTTCAAGATTTAGTTTTAAAGCAACATTTCTGTCCTAAACCTTCATCAGGCTTTTAACTCTCAAAATGATGAATCTTAATGCTCAAGCCACAAACACCACACACACATCCGTAATGCATAAAAGGCATAGTGACTCGTGAAAAACAGAATGTACTGGAAATGGATTAAACTGGACAGACATTTGACATATGAAAACATTTACAATCAAAATAAGTTAAAAATAAAGGAGGAGGGATGAAACAATATAAGACAAAAAACCTAAAAGAGAAGCACTGTTTTTGTCCAGGTAGACAATCATGCATTTCTAATTTATGCAACTGTTTCTACGAGTCTTGATTCTACACGATTGATCTCTATGGCATCTTAAGAACCAAAGTTCTTTGCCCGCTTGCTATTGATGCTAACACTTAACTTGCTTACGAAATTTGCCAGCGAATGAAAGCCAACCCTAGATTCACTTTAGTTTTGCAACAAGCTTTGTCTGCTTTGTGTTTTGCTTGCTAGCGTTGCTTTTTTCCTGCACTGTATTAGCCATATTCGTAGCTTCCTGTATAATTGGTTCTTATAAATATGGCACCTGGTTGTTCCGTCATAATAAAGTTTGATGCCCAGAAATGTGCTGAACACGGCTTAATAGGAAAATATAGGCAGTGGGCTGCAGGGTCTCTGTAGATACAGTCACTGCCAAATACTTTGGCAGGTGATGATTACATTTGTTGATGTTATATTTTTTAGGGAAATCCTATTACTTATAACACACCTGATGTTTTTGGGTGACATGAAGTCACTGGTTCTGGATGTATTTTAGTTTTACAGAGCAGCAGCATTGCTCACTTCTGAAGGAAAAACAGATATCCTATACTCAGTATAAAACCTTGTGTATAACTACTCTATGTGTGGCTTACTGTATTCAGATTGACTCTGACTGAATGGGGGGAAGTGATATTGAGATGAAACCGCTCCGGATGGCCCAGAGCAGAAACTCGATCAGACTGCTGACCACAAGTTGTGCTGTGATTGTGCTTCAGACAGAGAGAGACAGAAAGCAGAGGACTTTAAGGTGATGGGAGACATATTGTAGGCCTTCAGTTGATTCACTTTTCTAAATATAAAACTCAGCCATCATGAAAAGACATGTTTTATATCTGCACAGACGCTGAGGTTTTCCTCGCTGAAACATCAGATAGACTATTGTTGGCTAACAATGGCCGCCTTGTTGTAAACATCTGTTTTGTATGCTAGCTGATGTGCTAGTGGCTTGAAGATGATTATTGTCATGGCTGTCACTCGCAAAATAATCAGAAAGGGGGTCAGAAATAGAAAATGCATGAAATATCATCCTTGAATAAAATGAAGATGCAGGGTATGCATTCCTTTGTTGTCTGTTTTTAACATTATCGAGTTAGTCAGGGTATGTTTTCCAACAAAAAGGATTAAAATTGTTTTTTTTTCTGAGTTTCAATGCTAATGCAACAAACAACTGACGGGGTGTGCAGAGTGAAATGCATCAAAGGACCCTTGAAAGGTCAACTGTTTCCCCGATTAAAGAAAGAATCTTCATATCGACTTCGTTTCTTGCTAGCTACATAGGCTACATGAAAAGTGCAACACGTTATTTTGCCTAAACGACAAAAGAGGTATTTTTCTGTTGACTCCCCACATGTTAGTACACTGACACGCTAAACTAAGATTGTACATATTTGATGTAATATGCCTGCTTAATATTAGAATGCTAACATTGTCATTGTTAACATTTTAGCATGCTAGCATTTAGCTAAGCCTTTGACGGAGATCAACATCAGTGGTAAGAGGAGTATTCCTATCATTTGCTTGACTGAAAGTAGTAATACTACAGTGTATAAATATAAATATTACAATGTAGGGTGACTAAAGTTATCATATAAATGTATTGTAGTAAAGAGTACATTATCTTCCTCTGAATAGTCCTGGAATAAAAGCAGAAAAGTGTCTCAGAACTTAAATGTACTAAGTTTAATTCCACCACTGATGGTTGCAGACTTGTAATCTTGAATTCTGGCAACTTTCTTTTTCCATTTTTGTTGTTTTACAGATAACTGTTGTTGTGTGACCTCCAGGGTGTTGCCAGACATGCTTTCAGAGCCTACAGCCTGATGTAATCTGTTTGTTTCCATTTCATATTGAACTAACACAGCTTCGTCAACACCAGATATGCCCCATCACGTCTCATCCCGCGGCAACACCAAATCCAGAGGTAAGCCAAGTGCTCGCTTTACTTTTTAACCACAGATCCCGGGCAGAGCTCCTTGTCCTGACAACAGCAACCAGAAAGCAATCAGAGGAATTAGCTCCGTTCTCAATAGCCACAATTAGATTTGTTGCGCTCCAGACTTTCTGTTGAGCAATCCGCCAGCCCAGACTAGACCCTGCTATGAGTTCATTAAGAAACTACCCACACTACTCCCATTCATCTCAGTCAGCAGGGTATGCAGGAAACCAGAACTGCATTTCCAATACACCGCCAGCCATACCAAAGGCACACTCACACAAAGACCCCAGCACGGATGGCTTGCATTGTATCAGCGACTTTCCTTCCTGCACATTCACATGTTTTCTCAACCCCATCTGGTATGATTGAGCAAAGTGTGTTGGTTGGATTAAGTTAGGAAAACATTAACATGCAGGTATGAAAAAGCCATAGAAACTTAAGAAGTGGAGAAAAGGTTAATGTTTACAGTGCAGGAAGAATGGGCTGAAAGTAGGTCAGGTGGTGGAGAAACGATACTCTGGCAACAAAAAGGTGAGTAACAAGATCGGGGGAGTTAAAGGTCAGGAATCCCTCTTAAAATATTGTTGTTTTTGCATATTTAACCGTGAGTGTACTCTGGAGCACAGTATTTCAAAAGCCGGAGGCATTGGAGGTCCTCCTCGTCCACCGGCATGTTTTGTTGGGGGGGTTGTAACCTCGTTGAGATGCTTCAATTCCCAGAATTCCCACCCGCATCGCCCCTGCCCGCAGAGCACAAAAAGGATGGATGGATCCTCTCCATAAATAACCAGCAGAGCAAAGCCAAAACCACTATGTTTTTCTCTCCATGCTTTGTTTCAAAGCCCGGGGACAGCTCACTCCAGAAAGACAGAAAGGAGCTGTCCAAATGTGCTGGATCCATCACATGGGCCGATAAATCTTTGGCACACTTGAATAAAGGGAAAATAAAAACGCAGGATATTGTAAGATAGAGGAGAAGAAGACAGGCGGAAATATGATCAGATTAGACCATCTTGTCCGCACATGAGATTGTAAACAAAGAATACGTGTTGATGCGATGTGTCGTGGCTGGTTTGTTATGAATGGGATAGGAGTCTAATCATCCGAAACATCTTTGAATCAGTGATGAAATTATCCATCAACACAAAATTAGGGACACAATTATAACAATGGATTCATTGTTTTAGGTTATTCAACATAAAGTAGTTTTACTTTGTTAGCTGGAACAAAAACAAGAATTGAAATTGGGCTTTTGGATCTTTTGTTCGAGTTAAGTGAAATTAGTATTCAATGAATAAATACACACAAAATAGACCTAACCAAGAGTAGATAATATACCTGGCTCTGCACCGGCGCAGATTTGGATATGGAGTGCCATTATGACATAAAACAACGTGATGAAATAAAACCGCGGAGGAGGAAAGAGAAAATGATCTGCTAATGTGAATAAAATGTCATATAACGCTGAGTTTTAAAATTGTATTGAAAAAATGTTTTCAATTTCTCCTGTTTTACGATAATTGTTGTTGTTGTATCTAAATCTTTGGGTATTTCACTTATTTCTATGTTTCCATTTCCATTTGTTTTAGTTGTTTAGTTTGTAATCCCCTTTTAGCTCGTTGTTTTAAACAGACAAACAGCCCAAATTGTCAGTGTTTTGATTCACTCTCACTGTTTTGATCAGTGAAAAAAACGACCGGGCAATAATTGCTAAAAGATCCCCAATTATTACTTCACGAAGCTCCTGTGTTTCATAAAATAAATATTAATTTACTAAGCAATCCAATGTCTCTGGTTTCAATGGGGTTTAGGTGTGTACCCAACTCCTATATTAATCTGAAGTCATAACAATAAACTAACCATTTTCTTGAATATTCATCGAAACACAGAAAATAACAGTTAGTTGCAGCCCCTTTTAAAAGGTTGAGACACAAAAAGAAAACGTCATAGTCTCATGCTCAGCTTAAAGTGTCTCATTTCACTCCCACAATGCTGCAGTTTTAAAGCGCCCTGGGATTAGTGGCCTGATTAAAGCTGCCTTTGCTCACACATCCATGTAACACACCAAATACTGTAAACACCGACACACACACACAATTCTCCAATCAGACAGAGCAGAGGGGGTCAATACGCTCCGTCTGTCACCTTGCCAACAGGAGCTCTTATCAGGCTTCCAACCAGGCGGCGGAATATCTCGCTGCAGAAATGTGAGTGTCAACACGTTATCAGGCATCATCACCCTCAAATCACAGCACAGACTCTAAATCCTACACCAGAGCTTCTTCACCCTTTACTGACTGACATCATCCCACAGCCCCTTACAGAACAAACTCAAGCACCTTCATCCACAGCTGCCATCATGTTCATAGTGGGTCGATTTGGATTGATTTTTAACTGGATGTTGTTCAATATGTTGGCATATAAAGACCGTTGTAGGTTATGAAAATAAAAATATTCACAGAGACAAGGAGAGGGGTAATATTCTGATAAAACAACTCAAATTACAAGTAAGAAACATTGACTTTATTAGAACAAAACATACATTTATGAGACAATAAACCGTCAGATATTCTTTTACTCTTAAAAGTTGAGATGCTGTTGAGGTTTAATTTGCATCTGTATGTAGTCACAGCTGGCCTAACCTTAAATGTTGCAGTCATTGTCAGGATTCTTTTAAAAATGTTCCCAGGTAGTCAAAAGTCTATTTATAAGACACATTCCTCACAATTTAGTAGTATATTCTTTTAAATGTATAAAGAAAACTGGTAGCAAATCAATAGTTATTGTAAATATAATCCCCTCAATCTGAGTTCCATAGAAGTATTTTGAATGTTCTATTGTTATGACCTTACTGTATATACGTATTATAGAATTTAATACATTTTGCAAGGTACTGCAGGTGAATAGTGTCTTTCAAAATTCCCCAATGTTTAACTAAAGATTACCACTGCTGTTAGAGATGAGAAGTACTCCTTCTGCGGATTGAGTGACATATATACAGGCTTATTGTTCAGTGGAGTGGATGATTGGGAGCGAGACCTAGTCCTACACTGTGCCGAGACCTCTGTGTCCTTGCGTTTTAAAGTGGAAAAAGGGTATTTTTCACCTCTCTTGTTTCCACTAATACAGCTCTGCTGTGTGCAGGGAGCTGTATGTCGTCTGAATTTTAAAAGTGTTCTTGACACTGAAGCATTATCCTGCAGTAACTGGTGACAGGATGATGAACAGTTGGCTGTGCAGCAGAATACAAGAGCAATCCAGAAGCAAATTACTCACAGGGGAAGGTGTGCCCGGGCAATGTACGGAGAATGAACAAGTGAGAGGGATAGAAAAACAGTGCACATTGAACTCTGGATTTTAAAAGATTGCCTTGGTGCCCAGTTAAGAGTAATTCACGTTCACAGCGAGCGTGTACGTGTGCAGCACAATCTAAGTCTGATTCAGACTTTATAGCCTTGTTTTTCAGCGAGCCTGGATAACTTATATCACTGCCAAGCTGAAGGCCAAATAAAGCAAAGCCTTTAGCCGCGCACAAGGAGCTATTCAGGTCATTGATATACAACTGTGACAATCAGAGGTAAATGAACCCGTTCATGTTAGTGAGGTTGGCCAAACTGGAGCCTTGGAGTGTGTTGCTAAAGGCTACAGAGCTCATAGTGCTGCGACTGTCTCCTCTGATCTGTGGTGGATTCAGTTAATGACGCAGAGGGAAATCAATCTACTGTAATGTTTGAGCACAGTGACTGGAGACGTTAAGCAGCGCACATATTGTGAGCCGAGCGAGCAGCTTGGAAATGATCAAATCATTTAAATGTAATCGTTTCAGTCGATCGCCAGTTTCAGTCATCGAGTTCAGTACAAGTATTTCTAAACAGTATTTCCATAAAATATTTGAATGCAAATGTTGAAGTATCATGTAAGAAAAGCAGCATTAAAATTGCATAATTCAATAAAACTTCTCAACTTTCCCAAAAACGTATTGACACTTGAAGCGTTTTTGACTGCTGGACATTATCTTGCATATGACTGAAATTCTAAGGATCTCTGTCAATTTTTATGACAAGTTCACTTGTTTTGTTCCCAGTTTGCCGACTTGAATTCATCAATACCATTTGCAAGACAGGAGCCAACCAAACATTTAAGACAAAATTAAAATGTTGTCGACTAAACAAATAAGATAAAATGTTAATCAGTAAGCTTAAGAGTCGGGGAAGACATTTTTGACTAATTTATATCTTTGCCGGGTGTATACTGAGTATTTTGATCCTCAAAAGTTAGTCTGAATATGAGATTATTAAATCCCTTTTAGTTATCTTTGCCGCCATCTTGATTGTAAGCCTGCAGTTTCGTCATAAGTAGCCTACTCCGTTTTTATGAGAGGAGGAAAAGTAAATACGAGGAAGGATCAGACTACTCCCAGAATGTGTCTACTCCAAATGTCGACGGTACTGTTTAAGATTTACTGTTTTCTAGTTTTCCCAGTATAGGGTTATTCACCCAAAATATATTTAAAAAACAGCATTGAGAAAAATGGCAATGTATGTCTATGCGAACATGTAGAGCTTACACAGGAAGTGGTGTGTCCGTGTAAGGTGTGGAGTTCAAGTAAAACGTGTTGTATTATTCTAACATAGTACAAAGTAAAACCACAACCTCCCCTAACGTTGAACTTAGCAAAGTTGAACAAAAAAACAGATTTCATTTACTTTGTTTTCATTATTGTTTAAGTAAAATAGTGTTCATTGTAAAACATCCAGTTGTTGTGTCTACTCTCTTACATTGTTGGTTAAGAAATGTTGAAATATATCAAAATGATATACTTGAGATACTTGTGTGGTGAAGTTAAACAATTATAGCCATCTAAGTCATTAGACAGTGTCATTGGACAAAATTACCATCTAAAGAAAATCTTTAAAGAATAAATGACAATTTGTAAAACAATAAGTCACCCTCTGTTACCTTGAATTTGCAAAAAACAACTAGCTTTTTCTCATAAACATGTATTCTGCTAAAATGTTACTTTTTAGAACTATTCTGAATAAACAGTCTATAAGTGGTAGTGACAGAATAATAAGGTTTTAGCAAAAAAATGTGGTTTACTGTGGCGGTATGAGAGAAAAAAACAAATTCCCTTTGAGAATTCAAGGTCACACGGGTAGTATATTTGACACTGGATTTGTAATTTTGTGGGGTACTTTTCCTTAAAGCCATAGCAGACCATTCTCAAAGTTTACGGTACAAATAGCAGAAAAACATCATGACCCCAACTGTGTGTCAGACTCAAATGTTCTCACTCTTCTTCTTCTTCTCTTGTGAGTTTTGTGCATTCCTCTCCGTTGCTGCCGGGCCACAAGGCTGCACAAGGTCACGGGGCACAAAGAGGGAGACACAGAGGAAGAGTGGGGGGCCTAGCCTGTCAGAGCGCTGTCTGTGGACTTAGGGTTGTGGTCCCATAAATCTGCCTGAGTTGGTTTGCGAGAGATTGAGGGACGGTGTTTCACAGGCAGCAGTGAGGGGCCACCTCCGCCCGGCCTCACAGAGGGGATGTTGTCAGTCCGACGCCTCCTGCCTCTGTCCATCCACCATACAGCAGCAAGAAGCCCTGCTGGAGGCAACAGAGCCCTGTGATCTCCACTTATGGAAGATGTATGGCTGCGGTGCCCTCTGTTAAACCTGGGGTCAGATCTGCGGGGGCGCTTATGTAACCCAAACATCACAGGCACCTGGCGGAGATGAAAGGCAGGAGGCTCATTTTTCACTCGCACTATTACCGGTCATTTCCGTGCTGAAAAGCGCCATAATAGCACTGAAAGACCTCTGGAGGCCTTTCTGCTCGTGTAATACAGTAGGTGTGAGACCACAAATACTGCAGTCGTCATGGTGACCGGGCTCGACGCTCGGATGCCAATACAAATCTCCCTCGGGCAACTGAGAATCAAAAGGAGGATTTTGGGGCTGTAGCTCAAGAGGCTCTCTACAGTAAATCTCTCATTTCTACCAGCGACAAGCTGATAAAGCTCGAGTTGAAACCAGCGGAAATGACACGCCACTAGAGATGGAAATCGAATGGACTCATTCAACCTCAGCCAAATGTGTTGAAAAATGGGATAAACAACCTTTTTTTTGGCTTATTATTTCAGGCTGGTTTTTTTTACACAGCGCTGATACAAACAGATGGGTAATTGAGTTGTGTTTGTCATAGGAAACAGGTGCTCACATGCACATAATCACATGGCATCACAAAGAATAGCCCCCCAGTACCCACTTGTGGCTCAGAGAAAGGGCACCAGCTGGGCCTGGTGTATGTTACACACACACACACACACACACACACACCACACACACACACGTTTTTTGAGTGCCTTTACAAGAGGCATTCATCTGAGGATATGACTGTACAGAGCGGGACAATGAGATCCGATAGGGTCCCTGTGATTGTGATAAATGAGCTTACACACATTAGAGCATTCGGAAACACATGAGAGGCAAAGCTAATTACAGGAGATTTACCCATTTAGAGAAAACAGTCTATAATGAACAGACATCTTGCAGGCATCATCAGGCCTGCAAGATGTTAGGAATAACTTCTGTTGCTTTGTTTTTCACTGTTACATGACATGCAGATCTTGAGAACAATAATGCATACTTTGCAGAGATGGGCTGTGAGGATGTGTTAGCAGGGTGATGCAGAGAGAAGAAGGATTTCCTGCTAGTTCAGAGATCAGCTTGGGTGTTTCCTTGTCACTTCCATTAGACACTGAGCTGATGCGGGGGTGATATCTACGCTGTCGTCTATCTTCACTCAAGTCACGGTGAGCACTAAAGATGACCTTTAAAGTATCATAAAATAATTTGTAAATGTATGTCAAACAACCTGTACATGTTCCCAAGAAAGAATAAGTTAAGTATTATGTCAGGAAAGTCTTTGTATTTTGTATAGAAAGATGGAGATTCTTCAGATTTTTTATCTTCCTTGTTCATTTCTTAAAATTAATTCAATCAAGAGGGTGACAGTTCCAGGTAATATGTGGTCGTTGAAAAAGTCAGTCAATTTGTTAACAGCGATTGTCATTTTTAAATAGTTGGAAACCCCTTTATGATCAGTTTCAACCACTGTTAGAAAAAGTAATCAGATATTTAAGTTGGAATAATACTCTGTTAAAATACTAATTTAAGTTGGAATAATACTCTGTTAAAATACTAATTTAAGTTGGAATAATACTCTGTTAAAAATACTAACACAACTAAGTGTCTACTTAATGTATTACTACTAATAAGTTCTGCATCAACACTAAAAGTAGCTCTACATACAATAAATATAAGCACAAACAAAGTAAAATAACTCCGATAGTCCTACGAGGTGGAGCAGTAAGGTGCATCAATGATAGTATTTCTAAAAAAACAAATCTCTTAATCTAGTATTCCAAAAAAAGGTGAATTGACCAAGAGAACATACAAAAATGATTATTTTGTGCAGCCAGTGTTTTCAATCATGTAAACTGAAGCTGATGTTGAAGTGTTCACTACAGCTCGGAGAGAAACCAGATTTGTTTATGTATTTATTTATTAATTGAAGAGCAGGATGATGCACAGGCAGCGCTGTGTAACTGGGTGTTGTAATTTTCTTCTGAACCAACGGACACATTACTATGCAGAAGAAGATGCTACATAGTCGCACTTCCTCCCAACTCAGTGTAACACTGTTCTCAGAAAAACAGCCAACACTGCAACAGGGCAAGAACTTCCTCTTAATCTGTTAAATTGTGTACTGTAAACAAATAAGTATAAATTAGGCTTTATTTTTGTAATTTAAACAATATAGCCTACATTTATTGTAATATTCATATTTATTTTGATATACATAGCAAGTATAACTCAAGTAACTAAAATTTGTAATAAGTAACTCATATTGAAGTTTGGTCAGTAGCATACAGTCATGCAATCAAATTAGATAAAAACTTGACTATTAGCTAGCTAGCGAAGCGATACAAGGGGTAGTGTTTGATTATCAGTAACAACATGTTTTTTTTTACAGTTATTTAAATTAACTTTTGTTTGAAACATCCCGAGGGGCAGAATACAAATTATTACATTCATGATACTAAAACCTATTGCCAGATTGTCTCATTTTACGTCAAAATGTGTTCTTCTTAGAGTAATTTCTCGGCTCAGATTTAAACACAGAGACATGATACACTTATTTTTGCCATTTAATGGGACTAATACTTTCTGAGGATATAAATAATGATGATTGATTTAGACTTAAGTTGATAAATCGGCTAAATCATAGAAGAAATCATAGAAAAAAGGTTTCTGACAATATTGCAGAACTTCAATAAGAATCATCCCAATTTAGATTTAAACATTATACGTGTAACCAATTGTTTTCTGTACTTTCATTGCTACAATGGAAACAGGAAGTGCTTAAAGCTAATTTGGCATACAGTGTGGGGTCAAATAGAAGGTTAAGAAAAAAGAAACGTAAGAAGACCTAGGAAAAGTGAAGTATATTAACATTTACATTTTGTATTGCACTTTTTTAATACTTGACATTACTGAACACCTTTTGAAACATGTGTTCTATCTGTATAATTATATATCTGTTATTTTTGTAATAACGAGGTCAGATTTGTAACAGAGCAGTTCCGCAGTTCGCGTAGGGGGGAGGGAGGCGGGACTAGAATGTGTCCACCGACCAATCAGCGGCGTTCTACTCAAATGAGCCTCTTGCAGCGTCAATGTGATGAAGAGTAGTCTGGCTCTGGAGGAGCAGAAAGAAGCGGTGCAGGATCCACAGAGAGAGTGTTTCTCCGTCTCTGAAGCTCTGGATGGCTGGTTAACCACACAGAAAACTCTTCAGGCCCTGCACTCACTCATGTGCGCTCTTTGAATGCGATAAAGTGGATATTTAACTCACTTTTTACTGGAGTCACAGAAGAGACCTCTGCAAAATGAAATACAAAGTAAGTAATGCGACTTGGATTGGAACAGCACTTTCTCGTTTGTCATTATGTATGTTAAAGAAATACTTATTTACAAAGCTGGTTTTGTCAGAAGAGTCGACGTGGATGATTGTACAACTTTTCCGCTGTTGGCATTAACGCGGTAATTATAAGTTGTTTAAATGAGTGCATCCGGGTTTGTCAAAAATCATCAGGTTATAAAAGGGAAACTGCTGAGAAGATGCTGTCACTTTTGGTAGAAGTGTCTGGTCTATGTGTGTAAGTGTGTGTGTGTGTGTGTGTGTGTGTGTGTGTGTGTGTGTGTGTGTGTGTGTGTGTGTGTGTGTGTGTGTGTGTGTGTGTGTGTGTGTGTGTGGTGTGTGTGTGGATGTCTCATTTGAGGCTACAGCATTCAGTTGTTTTATCTATGCCTTCGGGCTACATTTATTACGATCACAGGGGCGTAAATAGAGGAAAAGCGTACCCTCCTCCCCCCTTCAAAAAGGGATCTGAAATATGTTGTCATTTTCTGTTTATAATTTCAACTATTATTCCCCTACCAGTGTCCTAAATATAGTGACTTTTGAAAGTCAGATTGCCAAAAAAAAGCACATTATTCCACTTTACATTCAATTATGTGCTATTTGATCACCACCTTTTGTTTGGTGTTGGACTTTGTTTGGTTATCGTTTTATTTAGCTGGGCAATATGGATATCATCCTCAAAAAATAATGTCTTAATTTATTTGTAACTCAATTTAAAACTGTTATATTTGGGTTTCACCTAAAACAGTCTTTCATGATCTATAACTATACCATAAACTCAAACATAATTGTATATCTCTACATCCAAAGATATATGAGATCATCAAAACTGCTGGAACCAAGAACTGTTTGGCTTTCTTGTTGAAATATCTTGAAGTATGAATGGATTGTCATTGCCAGATAACCATTTAGTCATTAGACTTATTTGTTGAAATTGGCCAAACTGTTAACTCGCCAAATATTCCTTTGAGAAAATCTTTGGGTTCCTGTAACCTAATAGTGGAGGTGTTACAGGGAAAGCTGCCACACTGGCACAACACATATTTTCAGTTGACTAATTAATATCATTAACTGTATTTTCCGCTTCTTGCTGAGATTGTTTGACGCTTTCACTATAAAATGAATCGTGTCTGCATGAAAGGTCCTCAATGCTCTCATATTACCCTTACCTTTAGCCAATCAGAGTCTTTGTTATGTCTGTCAATATTATTCTTTTAGGATTTTACTTTGTGATGGACAGCTCGACTTCAGGCCCATCTAAATTACATTATGAACTGTTGCTGGATGTTAACATGTCATGATCTTACTGGAGCTCTGCTGTGTGAATGCCTTTGAGCTTTTAGCACTGTTTTAAAACAATGGGTATTTAGCAAGAACCTTGGTTACTGAACTGTTGCATTTAAATGTCATCCCCTCTTCAGTGAGAATTCTGCCTCACCATATTAGGGAAGCAAAAACTGTGCAAAGTGTTTTGATGATTCAGAGGCTTTCGAGGGCAGTGGCTGTTTTGTGAAGTGTGAAGTAGCTGTGTTGGCTCAGACTATTGACTTGACACAGTTTTGGATCCATTTTCCCCAGCGTCTACTGGGCTGTGTCAATGTTTAGCAGGGTGGGGTTGTGATTGGAGGGTGGTGCAGGCTGTGTGTCTGCGTCATGGTCCAGACTGAGTCATTGTCCAGTTAGTTACATAGCTCACATACCCGGAGAGAGCCGGAGCAATCAAGGGTGTTGATGATGGGTTTTCAGATCGAGGCCAGTGACTGTGACTCAGAAAACTCCTCCTGGAGATCAGTGGAAGATAATGTTATTGCGATCAACAACAGTGTTTCCAAGCAAAAGGGGATCTCTGACGTAAAACGGTTCTTCTTTGTTTGACTGAGGCGAGATAAGGAGTGTACAGAAATCAAGCAGAGTGCTATTTGCTTATGATAAACATATCTGGATTATGCAACACTGCTAGATGAAAAGTAGTGTGGCAGGTAGGCAGATATAAGAAAGGTTGGAAAATCAGATTACACATTTTGCGTCACTGTGTCCATCTTTAAATCTGTTAAATAGTGCCAAAGTTAACTATGTCCCCTATCAAATCTCTGCTCTTGGATCTCAGCCGCGATGAATTATTCACAGCTATATTAAGCGCTATTTTCCTCGCAGAGCGGTATTCAACACCAGCCTAACGAGCATCTGGCGCCCCGTCTCATGGCCTGAGGTGAGGTGCCACAGCCTTCCCCCCCCCCCCTCCCCTCCTGGTTTCCCATTTGTGCTCAGGTGTGAAGGGAAGGCTTGTCTTCCATAGGTCATTTTATGCGTATAATCCCCCTGATGGGTCTGCAAACAGAGAGATTTCTAACAGCGTCAGTGAGGCCAACACTTTGGGAATTACACTTTCACTTTCTGGTTGGAGAGTTAGATGAGATAGTCAACACCACTCTCATGTCTGTATAGTTAGTATAAAGCCAGAGCTAGTTAGCTTAGCTTAGCATAAAGGCTGATTCCTTGTGTACAAAAATTGTAAGGTTTGGACTTTCCGGTAGGCAGGAACTACTATTTAGATTTCATCGAAATTGCAATATGGACTAGTCCTTTTAATAAGAATGCACAATATTTGTTAATTTGTCAAAATATAATTCAGAATGAAAGCATTGGAGTGCTATAGATATCCCAGCCTGCAAGTTGTATTATATACACACTTAATTCCCTCCAATACAATGAACCATATTGTTATTCCAATGTCAGTGAAATTTATCGCAACTATATATTTTCTTCTTGTTGTTAACCACTACTATCCAATAATATAAGAGTACAGCCAGGTAACCTACCATTTAAAGTTTAACTTCCATTGAAAAACAACATCTTTTTTTTTAACTATTTGAGTTTCATACAGATTAACCACAATTGGAAATGTTAATTATTGAGCTTGTGCGGTGCAGCTATAGGTTGAAGCCTAACCTTTGGTCACAGGCAGTCTTTATGCTAAGCTAACTCTCTATCTCTAGCTTTGTTGACTTTTCAGACACATCAGTGATATAACTGTAATTGTCTAACTCTCCGCCAGAATAAGTGTATTTCCCAAAATGTTAAACTATTCCTTTAATGCTTCACTAAACTATTTTCTGGAGTTAGCTTTTAAAAATACCTCCCCCATCTTCTCACCCAAATACCTCCACAACCTTAAACTCATTCCTTGGTAGCTGACGTAACTGTTGCAGAAATAGCTTCACAACCACAGTGAGGAATGATTAGGTGGACCCATACTCTAGCCAATATGTGTGTGTGCTTGTGTGTCTTTGGTGTTTCTTTTTTATGGGTTCAGGCTCCAGGCACTGGTCCAACAGCAAAGAGGTTTTGAGGAGAGCAGAGCAGACATTGTTCAGAGAGGGAGGAGGAGGAGGAGGATTTGTGATGCTGAAAGGGCCTGCAGAAAATAAAAGAAAGAGGAAGTTGTGGGGGGAAAGAGAGGGCAAACAGTTGGATGTATTCGGTGGTTGTTGGATGGGGGGGGATGGGAGCCTGGAGGTCGAGAAGTGCCCCGTGAGAATGAGAGCATTCCAGGCGATCGTGCGTGGGAAGGTTGTTTCGGAAGATGCACATGATTTGTTTCAAGGTGCCCCTTTACATTGTAAATGAGACTGGCAGTACCGGGATACACAGCCTACTCTTTGTCTAGAGACATTTGTGTTCTCCTGAAAGGAAACCAGGCAAACAATTCGTTTTGAGAAAACCTGCAAGTTCTATGCTCACGTTCAAGCAGTGAAATAGCTTTTGCACAGACTCTCTATCATAATTTACTCTGACGCTGTTAAAAAGTCAGGGTATTTTTATGCTGTGACGTCCAGTTTTCTGAACATTTTAATGCAGAATGACTTCAAGTTTCTCAAGATTTTTTAAGTAAGCGTGAAGAGCTTCTCCCCCAATGAGACTCAAAAGCAGTCGCCCAACCCCCCTAAACCCCCTCCATGCTGCGCCCCTCATACCGTGAGCCAGTATTAAACATTCAAAAAAACATCTGAAGCAGATAGACTGCATTGTGTGCTCATTCCAGCCAACGAGAGAGAGAGAAACTACCCAATATCAGCAACAATGCAGATAATCATTTCCATGTTTGACCTTTGGCGGAAATCATTCCCGCCAGCCCCTTCCTTCCCCCAGAGGAATGCCAACTATTTTGTAGGGTCATCTCTCAAGATGTAATGAGCCACTGTTGGCCAGGTTCGACCCTACGGAGAGTCCGTCCTCTTGGCAGATAAGAGTCAGCGTGACAGATGAGAAAAGTGTTTAATGCCACTGCACTGAATTGGTTCATTCTGTAGTTTGAGTACTCAGAGAAGCCACGAGATGGATTTCTTAATGCTGCAGAGTTGTTTTAGCTGGCTGGACATGTACCTTTGATAATAAATCAATAGCTGGTTATTTTTCAAGTCAAGACAGCAACACTCTCCAGTTCCAGCTCCTAAAATGTGACAATTTCATGTTTTTCTTTGTCATATATGACAACTGAATATCTTTGGCTCTTTGACTGTTTGGTTGGATGAAACCATTTGAAGAGGCCAATAATTGCAAAAAGCTCTCCTATCCTTCTTAAATGTCAGAATGTTTTTTGTAAGACAAAAGAGTTGAATATCTATTGGCTTAGGACTGTTTGTTAGACAAAAGAGTTTTAACATATCAACTTGGTTCCTAAGTGCTTCTCATGGGCATTTAAAAAAAAAAGAAATCCAATAGAAAACATAAAAAATACTTGACATATGAATATATAATGAAAGAAAGAGTGCCAACCTCTGACAGGGAAATAAAATACTCAAGCTGAAAGCACATCCTCAGTAGATGTGTTCAAAAGCTCTAAATTGTTAAAAATGGCGAAATAATAAACAAAAGATGCTCCTTTTATCTCAGATGCCCTTCATGTTTGAAAGGGGGAAGATGGCAGCTTCAGTTGTTTGTCTTTTTGTGTCTGTGAGATCTTTCCGTGGCGTGAAATCGGGAGGACACTGAAGTGAATCTCCATCTCATTGGCTATTCCTATATGTAAAAACCATTCAATGTGGCCCTGCGGAGATACCATGAAACATATTTCACAACTCAGCTAATGCCCCCTGGAGGGATTAGCTCTCGTCTCCGGGGGTTACCACAATGCACTCATGTACCCTCTTTTGGCATCAATGTCGAGCTTGGAAGCAATCCACGTCTCCGCTCTGCCAACACTCAGCGCCTCTTGGCATGGGCCCCATAAATACCATCCATACTGTTGTTTTTACTTTACGTTTTTGACCCCAAGGAGGTGCGGAAAATGGTGTATTGTAGGTCAGAGGGTGTCGCCAACCGAACAAAGCCTTTAGAGCGTGAAAAGATTCATAGCTTTGCTCAACGACAACAACATGCCAACTTGGGTTCTCAAATTGAATGACACTTTCTCTTCCTGCTGCACCATTCACACAGTCCTGGAACGATTTGGCGGAATATGAGAAGCAGCATTGCACAATGTTTGCCAAGCAGACATTACAGTTCACAGAATTCAATACACTTTTTAGAGAGAACATCTCCAGTGTAGCTTTTCATCTAATTATAGGTTAGTGTTCAAGACTAGCGAGGAGGAATCCAAGATGTGAGGTGATAAGTCGCGGTCAGTGGAAGGAAGCCTGGAAGTGCTGCAGGCTAAGAAGTTACCTTGTAGTTTATGTGACAGTAAACAAATAAAACACCTATGATGAATGGATAGAGTTCGGAAGATAACTGTCATTTAACCAAGAAGTTGCTCAAATCACTTCCTGTGACTAAAGCAAAAATGTGGCTGACGGCATACTTTGTGTTGCATCACGAGTTTCAATGCTGTAACTTGCAAAAAGGTTGCCACAGTTTAACAATCAGAATGGTAGAAATATGCAACTAATGATCATTTTCATTATAAATATGTCCAACCATTATGTTTTCGATAGATACATCTTTTTATTCTTGGTACTAACATACAGTATACTGTATGGCGAAAAAGCCAAACAAAGACAAAATGTGCTTATTCTTGTTTCTGGGTAAATGCCATGTCTTTGACACAGTTTAAACAAATATGTCAGCTCTCAAACATAGATGTTTTAAGCTTCAGTGGTCACAGCTTGCAGTGTGGTTAGACAAAAAACTGCACATCACATCCTGTCTAAGAGAGACAGTCACCACACTGTTGCTGTTTAGAAGTGTTGGGGTGTGGAGATTTCCTTGCAGTGCTGCAACAGCTTGTGAATCACAAATAGGAGAAGAGGGAAGGTGGTGGGTGTCATATTTACACTGGGGATACAATCGTCTTTTATGCAGGATGAATAGAGCCTGTTCTATCAGCCTGGAGGAGCTTGGTGTGCTGTGTCTTGATGTCTGTGGTCCACTGAAAATCATTACACAGTCACAAATCAAGTCACAAAATCATGCTATTCAGATGTTGGGGGAAAAACTAATGAATAAGCCAATGACGTTATTTCTGTCCAATACAGTGATTTCACAGTGGGAAATTACCCCAGGGGGAACTTCTGCAGTTGCCAGGTAGTACGTGGAAAGATTGTTGAGTCAATATAAGAGTTAACATGCCAGCACAGAGGTTAAAACAGGTAGCTAAAAGTCGTGACAAAATGGTAGAAATAACCATATAAAAAGTTTTTAATTGTTGCAATTGGGGATTTCTTTCTGATAACCAACAGGTACCCCTGTAGTGTCTCTGTCAATAACCTCATTGAAGTGCTGCTTGTTACAGTGTCATTTCAAATTTAACTTCTCTCTTCACAGGAAGTTGGGTTTAGGCAACACAACTCTTAATTTGGTTATTTTTAAGAAAAGATTGTAGTTACTGTCACTAATGCAACTGAGAGTCGTGGTACTAGTATAATAATAGTGTACTATTGCTGAACTAACCAAACTAAATGTGGATGGTTCAATTGTAGAACAAATGTAATAATATAATGAATAGTACTATTTATTTGGAACCTACATTCAGTCAGTAGTACATAAAGTCATAACATGTCATGGCTGTTTGGGTGCCTCGGACCAAAAAGTATTGGAAACCAATCAATGGCTGATGACCATGATGGAAGCCACACAGCTGGAATAAACCATTGATTGTTAGCTCTATCAATGCCACTGTAACTGTGTCATATTGATTTACAGCTGCTTGCATAACATATCAATCAGTCCCTGTGTGGCAGCAGTGCATGTATTGGATCACGTTTCCCTGGCTTAAAATAAAAGCTACAAAAGTTGTGTCATTTTCCACAAGACTTTTTCCGAAATAGCGGAGGTGAAGTTTCACCGAAGCTGCTGTGTAATTATGTTAATGGCGGCCCACTGGCTTAGGCTGTAATCAGAGGGTCAACCTTCCTGAAAATTTCCAAATGAAGAAATTACCATGTGGTCTGAGCTCTGAACCGCTTCCCATGAGCCCTTTCTACCCAGAACCCTTCACACAGCCCATTTATTTGAACTGGCGCTCACCCGCACTCTGAGGAACGGCTTGTAAAAGTCATCAGGTCCTCATTACCGTCATTACTATAATTATTTTCTATATTTAACCATGTGAAATGAGGCCAAATGAGTGTGCTGGTTCGCCCTCTTCCGCGAACCAACCCGGGTCTTGTTGCAGTTGGTACAGTCCTAATTTTCACACCAATAGGTTTTCACAGTTGGAGCGTACCACTTTTTTTGGAGCAGGTTGTTGTTATTCTTGGTTGAAAACATCCTTTTCTCTTTGAAAGACGAACAGCTCTCGTTGCTGTGGGGACGCTATGTTACTGCTGGTGCTGTGGTTGGGTTTTTGGCTGCAGAAGCAGGGCAATTTTTTTTTCGTGCTTGTTTAGCCAAATCCACCTTGATTATTAGTAGATTGATGTCTACCCCAGAGAGGCAGAGCCAAAACCACCCAGAGAGTACTGACTGAAAGCAAAGGTGGGGCCCTTTCAGTAAGCAGTACAGTTACGTAAGGTTTTATTTTCAGATGGTCAGAGAAGGCTTTTACTCACACAGGACGTTTACACTGTTTGTGCTCAGGCGAGACGCTGGTGGAAAAAAAAGCCTTGTTGATGTAAAGGTTTGTGAGTCAGAGTGGAGGGGCTCAGACAGCGGGGTCTTCAGGCTGCAGTGCAGCTCCAGGTGGGAATCTGGACGGCTCAGATTTTCACAATTCCTCGTTTTCTAATGACGAAAACATACAAGGCTGTGAGAACGCCCCTGAAACCAGATGTTGTAGAGGGCGGCATTAGACATGGTAAACCCCCAATAATAAATAAAGTACATGTGTACACAAGTTTCATACCTCCTTTTATCTGGAACAGATACGTTCTTCAGTAATCATGCCAATGTTTGTCAAGCTTCATCCTTAACCAAATAGTTACAGGTAAACATTTCATTCACTTTTAAAAGGAATAGCCCAAAAATATTTTCTCAGTTTTATATAATTGTAAACTGCATGTTTTGGGGTTTGCACTATAATTCGGAGGAAAAAAGATTCTGAATCAACACCGTGGCCATTTTTTCCATTATTGTATCGACCATCAGCTCTAAAATATTTAGACAACTATCAGATGTGACAAAGAAAAGTAGCATATTATCACATTTAAGAAGCTAAAATCAAAGAATATTTAAAGACACTTTTTCAATGATGAATGGATGCCTAGAAATAGTTGCAGATGACTTCTTTGTCAAACTAATAATGGATTCATTCTACATTTGAACAAATGGTAGAAGCCTTAGATTATGCAAATAACTGATAAATAACCTTAGGAGGTTACATCGAAATACGGTATAACAAAATCCAGTTAAAAATCTAAAATTAAAATCAGGGTTAACTTTTTCATAAACGTTATATAAGAGGAAATGTAAAAGGATACCAGGTTAGATGCCTTGTTTCCTTTGACGCGCTTAAGACATAGTGGGCCCAAAAAGGTTTGAAAAATAGCAACGACCAAAACCATTAAAAGACCTTTCGGCTTATTTTGAGATAAGCTCTTGCCTTCTAACCCACTCTGAACACCCCCTCTAACCTCTGTTATTACATCAATATTTAAATGGCAGGACCAGAAAAGCTTTGTGTTTACATTAGGAAGCAGCAGAACGCCTCACTGACTTATAACACATAACTTCCTGGAAGCTGGTCGTCAGTGGGTGAAGCAGAAGGGGCCCTCCCCGCCTGCCCACTGACAAATGACAAACACATGCGTTTATAGGAAGATCAATGGCGAGCGGTGCAGTCACCGTGTTGTGACTAACCAATGTTTATAGCAGAGATCTGACGCCCGCTTTAATACTCAGTTTCACCTGCTGTGATTACAGTGATGCAGTGAAGCAAACACAAACACAAACAGGAGCATCACTTCAAAAAAGGATCTGCATGTAGCTGTTAGCCATTACAGCTAACAACAGGTTGGTTCAAAAATGATAAGGGGTGATGTTTTCTGTTTCACATATCTTTCTGGCTCATGTATGACTCAATCTTTATTGGTTGAGGTGCTATTCAAGTGGTCATGATTTTCATTTATATTGTCTGTATGTTTACCTCCCCAAAAGCTCTGCTCCAATAAAGCGAAACCACAATGAGTGTGAGGGTTAAGTGTGTGAACATGTTTCTCACTCGCCACACTCACCTCAACACACCATGCCGTACGTGTTCAGATGTTTTTTAACACAAATGCAGACTGATGTGCGACTTTAATGCGATGTGCTGCCAGCAAAGATTCAAGTTTAAGCGTTCTATCGATGTGAAATGACCTTCATGGTATAAAGGAAATCATGGTACAGTATATATATCATTTATATTTAGTTGACATTAGCTTTATGTACTCAATGTATCGAATGAAAAAATAAACGACACTGCAAAACTAAATAATTTTAAAGCTTGAGATATTTTCCCTCTTTTTTAATGAAGGACAAATATAAGGTCTAAGAGAATTGGAAACTTTTAGCCACTTTTGTATGTGTACACATTGGTTTGTGATTGTGTGCATGTGGCATTCTCTCAAAGCAGCGTGTGCAGTTCTGTGCTCTGTGAGGTAATTGAATTACTTCTGAACACGTAGCAGTTTACCACAGCATGGACCTAATGCAGGAACGACTTGTACAAACAGTTCTGACGCAGCATTTCAGCGAAATGATGGAATTCACCAATTATCTTGTATCTGTCCAGACTTGTCCAGTAGTCTGCCATTCTCCGCAGGGGGGGAAAAGTGATTAAAATGTAAGAATCATGATGCCATCATTTCTAATCTTTTACCTGAATATCTTAATTACTTTTTTCGATTAATGGAGCCATTTTAGTTTGGATTTATATATTTTTGGGCATATTTCAGCATGACAGCATAGACTTTCTGTCAATCTGTTATTCTGCTATCCTCACCTGACCTGTCCTTCAGTGCTTGAATTGGATTATTTGGGATTATTTTGATTCCCTTAACAACAATAGTAATACATCTGCCAATCTTGTTAAATTTTGTCTGCATGACCTTTTGGTGTGAATTTATTCTGTAGATGAAACTTGGCCCTCAAACAGAAAAGAGAAAGTCTAATTATATGGCGCATTTAAAAGGCCTTGAATATGCTAATTATTAAATCTCAAAATCGGGCAATTGACATTCATGAGGCTTAAACAAGCACTTTACAACACATGTGTGCAGTTCGAAGACGAATAAAGGGTTTGGTGAATCTGATTCGTACAAATGAACATCAGACAGAGAGGGAGGTTTATGATAATACAAAAATGTTCTTGCATGTTTGAAATTATTCAAACTCTGGCTGGAGCTACAGTTGTAATCACAGTAATCAGCATTTTGTTTCCTCATGGATGCCAGCATTGATGAAATTATTGCAATGAGCATGAACATCCAGGTCTACTCCCATTGGGCTAATTCGACCTCGGGAGGTCACAATCAAAACTTGTTGCAGCTAGCTGGTGGCAGGGGGTTGATTGTGGGGATGTAATTGTGCGACAGGTGTTCCTGGCTAATGGCCCTGACAGCGAACTTAGACAATAGCCAGAGAGGCCCGCAGTGAGAGATAACGATGTCGGCAGCAGAAAGAGTTTCACATGGGAACTGCCTGAATCAGGCCGGGTAGGAAAGAGGAAGGCCAAAGAGGTTTCAAGAAAGCCTCAAATTGGGCTTCCTGATTCCCACACTGTTAAAAAAAAGGTACTAGAAAGATAAGTGAAACTGGATTTCCCTTTCAGAAGCTATATTTGGGTGTGTAAGCAGTCCCTGTTTCTTGGTTGCACGTTTCTGATAATCCTCCCTCTGTAGAAATATTTGTTTCTAATCCAAATGTGCGTGTAGTTTGAAGTTAGATTAGGAATCAGATTATATCCCCTACGCAGCTCATTTCTTCTGATACAAGTGGGTTTAATACAAACTGCAGGATGAGTTTATAAAGGTTTAACGTCGACAGCAGTCTGGTTTCAACCCTCTGTAGGTTTGTCGTCATTAGAAATATATATTTGACTTGATTACAGAAGAAAAGGCGATACATAAAACAACAAAACATGTTTCACTTAGGTAGTGGGTTGCAAAAATAAAATTAAGTTATGTTGTTTGCACAAAATACAGTCAAGCTGGGAAAACCAAACAAACACTCTCCTCTCCTTCAGTTTAGTTGCCCTTGAGCAAGGCACTTAATCGCTAATTGTATTTATGGAGCTTACAGAGTTTAAGCACAGGACTGTTGTTGTGCTGGGCATCTCCCAAGAGTTAAAGTTTGTTATCGAGCGATTATGAAGCAGCTGAAAAGGAGTGTTCATACTCAGTTAACTCCTTCCATGGATGAATAAAAGCTAAAGGAAAAGGACTGATGCATTTACTGAGGCAATTAGGCTTAAAATGCCTCTTTCAGACAGAAGTGGCACACTCTAGGGGTTTTCCTATCTCCAAAATCTGTGGTTCAGAGTCATTATCCCTCCGCCCTGCGCTGGCCCTTTAGATAACTGTGCCCTCGAGCAGAGAGCCGGCTGATAAAATCCCATCAAGTTGACATTGGTTTGAAAGACATCTGGCGTGGAGCTGGAGGCTAATGGGATCCTCCATGGTAATTTGAAGAAAAGTTCACCAGCATGTCATTCACCAAAATGGTTGAAAACTGCCGAAGAAGTATTGTGAAAGAAAGTAAACTACAGTGTTTTAAAAGAATACTTTGGCATTAAGTGTGGGGTTTGGAACAACTTGTTTTTGTATGCTTAAAAAACTACAAATAGTAGATGATTGGTTTAGTTTAGCATAAAATCTGGAAAATGGGGGCAAACGCTATCTTGTCTCTGTCTACAAGAAACAAAATTGGCCTTGTGGCACCTCTATAGACCCAGATCCAAATACATTATAAGTTGTGGGTTTATCCGGTATAAAAAAATTAGCTGTAAACTCTTTTTGTCCGCGATCAGCCATTTCCTGAAGTTGCATAGTCACCTTGAGACAACAAAACCTCACTTGATGCTTTTACACATTTGTTCTGTACGAATTAAACAAAAAAGACGTGTTCTTTATTGAGCTCTGGTGCGATGGCCAGAGTCAGGCCAACTATTTCCCCCTGTTTTTAGCTCTTGGTGCTAAGCTATAAACTAACCTAAAGTATAGGAATGAGAATGGAATTGATCTAATCCAAGTCTAAGCTGAACTTTGTCTAAAGAACAATGTGTACCCTTATTTCCGCAGAACCTGATGGCCAAAGCATTGTACGACAACATGCCGGAGTCCCCCGAGGAGCTGGCCTTCCGTAAAGGGGACATCCTTACGGTCATCGAGCAGAACACGGGGGGGCTGGAGGGCTGGTGGCTCTGCTCCCTGCACGGCCGCCAAGGCATCGCCCCTGGCAACCGCTGAAGCTGCTGATCGGACCCATGTTCGAGGCCCAGTCGCCGGCCGCCGCTGCCCAGTCCCCCCCTCAGAGCTCGGCCTATCAGCAGAAGGCTGGCTCAGGGGGGGCTCAGGGGATCTACCAGGTGCCCCCCTCCCTCCAGAGTCCACAGAGTCAGCAGAGCATCTACCAAGTTCCCCCGGCACAAGACATCTACCAAGTCCCACCCAGGAGTACTCTAGCAGCTGATAACACCCCCAGCAAGGTAAGACATGAAGATAGTTGATTACGTTTCCCTAGGGCTGCAACTAATGACCATCTTAAATATCAGTGAGTCTGTCAATTACAATTTTGATGAATCATTTAATCCAATCATGCACCATGGACCAGCTGATTAAAGTTCCTTTAAGTGTAGCGGAGGAACTCATCAGTGAAGCGATTGGTTGGAAGCTGTGGACTTCTGGCTCTCTAATAAATCAATAAAGTGGTGCCGAAAAACAATTCATCACACTTTTTCATAACTTCCAATAGCTTGTGTTAGCAGTCCAGCACATTAATATATTCACTTAAATAAAGAAGCAACATTTGAAAATCTGAAATGGAGATTTTTGGGGTATTTTTCTCGATAAATCCCAATTGTCAAATGTTTTAGCCCCAAAATGTCCAAAGGAATTTGGCTTCCATTATTCATTTTATTATATTTCATTGGGTTTTAACATAGTCGCAAAGTAGTGAAATACACATTTTAAGAAACCCAATGCCAATTATGTACTCATCTTATATTTTTCAGATACAACTGTATAGTGGGGGATGAAAGCATTGAACAATTGAAAATGATGAAGTGGGTTTAGAGAAAAAGGAGACTGATCTCTGGAGACAGTCCTTGAGGATCAGAGCGGATTTAAAACATCCACTCTGGTGGGCGTGGCCTTCACTGGTATTAGATGTGAAAGGACAAGGCATTCGCACCGTGACCTGTTATCCTGCCAGCCTGCCACGACTCCCATCAATGTGATTACACACAGAGAGCAGAGAGGCCGGAGAGATTGTGGGTCTGTGATGTGAAATGTGCACAGGGTGTGCCGGGCCTGGTGCTCACCACAGAGCAGGGTAGTGTTTTTGTGCAGAGCTCCCATTTGGCTTTATATGTATATTGGCACACTGTGTGTAGCCGAGCCAGTCTAAGCCACAGAAGGGCAGTGAATATGGGAATAACTCGTGGAAAAGCAAACAGAACAGAGCTGTTTTTTGGATTTCGGTGGAGCCCAGCTGCATTTAAATGCTGTAAGCGGGCGGCTGGCAAACCCATTACACCTGGCATGGTCCTCTCACAGTTTAGATATATGTACACAAAAAGCAGTGTGTCCATTGTGCATATTTGTTGTTTTACTGGCCGTTTAGTATATTATTTAAAGCTTATATCTCAAGCTGTCCTGGAAAATATATCAGGTTATTATTGCACACAGAACCAGATTGAATAACGTTGGTAAAGGTGATGTAAGCCAAAAAAAAATAAAGCTATATTGCTTTATTCCTTATTACCGAGCCATTTTGCTTATCCAGTAGTTTTTTTCAACATTTAACTTGGTCTCAGTATTAAAGAAATGGCTCCAGATGAACACAAGTGAGCCCAGTGATTCTCCATTAAAATGGTGATTATCCAGGTGTGTGCTTAAACAGGAGGGAAAAACCTTCCTGTTTATTCAACCGCTTAACTAGTTTCAGCACCTCAGACCAGATCATCCCTTCAGGAGACAGATATTAATTATATGCTGGATGAGCTTTTGAAATCCCTAGGGTGATTTCCTTTTTTTTTTTTACAAATCAGCTCCAGCCATCATAGAAATGAGCTAAGGTGTGCATTTTCAGAAGGTAAATAGGCAGCCGGCGCCCAAGGCTTAGAGGACTTTGTGTGATTGACTGTGTGATAAAGTCATTCTGAGAGGAGAGGCCTGTCAATCAACCTGCAAACTGCCAACCAACACTAACACAAACAGGCCTCAAGGCTTACGTGATGAATGGTATTAAAAAAGGCTTTGGTGATAACATGGAAAATGAAATGTGCTTCTAATGAGAGTGCGTATTGTGCTGTAATCATTTTATTGGAGAGATCAAATTAACTCTTGGACGTTTAACTTTCCCTCCAATCTGTGGTTGTCAAAATGGATCAATTTCCAGCGGTTGTTCCTGTCTAATGAAGAGAGCGATTTTTTACTCGGAGTATTGCCGGAGTTCAGACAAGGCTCTGCTGTTTTCCATTGACGTTTGACCAAATCACAATTTGTATCTGTAGCCACAGTAATAACTAGAGTGAAAGATTTATAGAGAGGAAGTTGAAGGAGTTATTTTGGGCTTTCAGAGTTCAAAAAGTCCCATTTTAGCTGCTTGGATGGAAATTAAACTGGATGAATCATCAGTATAAGAAATTAACAGGTTATTGTCCTGGGTAAAAAGTCAAAGATGCATATAAAAACATAAGGAGCGGATAATAACCATTATCATCCACAATATTTATTTTGATATGACCAGTTTAAGCTTCAATACTAGTTGGTTGATATCAAAATATATATATCAACCAAAATATATATAATTTCTTTTGAATTATAATATTTCATCTCTAAACTCATTCATGTGTAATCAAGTCTTCATTTTTCAAAAGATAATGGCAAAAAAGAAACAAATGGTTCAGTCTATGGTCCACGGCAGAAAAGCATTGGAGGCAGTTTCATTTAAGTTTAAAATGATTTAATTGGATAAATGGAAACCAACACGTTTGAACTCAACAAGTCTTAATCAGAAAATGTCCAATTGTATTTGTTTCAGCCTTTTGCAAGTCAAGTCAACCTCAACACCCTTTCAATTAAAGTTCATTAAAACAAAATCTTGTTTTTCGGGAACAAATGTAACCCTCTGAAGTCCTAATGATTGTTGAAAACATCTGGGACATAAAGCATGGTATGTTGGAGAAAAGTTGTGCTATTAAATGTTGGTAAAGTTAACAAAGAGGTTTCGTTTTTTAATGACTCTTGCTTTTCATTGTATCTTATTCTTTATTGCAACTGCTAGTCATTTTGAGCTATTGAGTTCACCAAACTGTTAAATGGTCACAATATAAAAAACATTAGAATTATCTAAGAGACTTTAAAGAGGCTCTTTCCAATTTGAAACTTTACAAGCACAGTTGTACTGTCTCATAGTATTTGTTGAGATCATTTTTGTCTACGTGAAATCCAAACCCTGACCTTTTGCTCTTCCAAACACCAAATCAGTTTTGTTTACTGCTGCAGCGGTATTGATGACAGGCAGCGGAGCGTAGTCTCATGCATTGTAAATGTGCTAAGAGGCGATGGAGCTGAAGGGAAAACAGACCTTTTCTTGTCTTCAAGTGACACTCACTTCCTTCCCAAATGATTATGGAGACTAATACCAGGACCCTACACTGGATAATCCCCTATCATGTTACTGTAAGGCCTCCAGCAGAGCGCGGCTCCTTCATGTCCTTCACCATGTGTGTGTAGAGTGCATGCATGGGCTCCTCTCGGATTTGCATGCCAACCAAGCAGTGCAAATCCAGATTGGCGAATGGCTGTTTTCCCTTCATGTGGTGTGGTTCTCTGGTATATAAAAGGCACACTGAGGTTTTGGCGCTCTCTTCCTCTTTTTCTGTATCCGTTTGATGCTGTAGCCTTGTCCTTGGTTGACCCCCCCCCCTCACGGATTCAGAGCTTGGACCGTGTGCCTCGAGCTCTCGGCCACACAAAGAGCCTCCTCACATGGAGAAGCCTTGTACCGTCTTTTATCATCCTGCTCCTGATCTTTTCTTGGGCTCTGAAAGGTGTGTCTGTTTCACGCCGTCGGTTTCTCCCCAGTTTCCTCTGACTCAGGCGCTGAGGTCACTGTGTTCAAAGATGGGTTGGGTTCAGAGTTCAAAGATCTCCGCCCAGTTCCTTATCTGCTCCCACCAGACAGCCTTTTCATTCCTCACTTCCTGACTTCATGAGGTCTGTTCCTTGTAAGGGCATTTCCTCCATTCACTGTGTCATACCCATAGATCCAATCTGCTCACTGGTGCCATAAAGAGGTAGAGGTGCAACAATAGGATTCATAAACTCCCACACAACTCAAGGAAGTGCTCCAATGGCTGTTTATGGACTGTAAGGGTGTGCCATCTACCTTGATAAAAGTCCCCTTTTGGAAGTAACCAGGTTATATACAATGAATGGCTTGTTTGTTTGCCTGGGACGTATTTACTCTGCCTAATCATGCACAGGACAATCTCAGCTCCAGATAAGTGAGTTATTTCTTCCTGCAGTGGGCCAGCTCCTTCAGACGCCCGTCTGTTAGCCATTGTCGCATATGTGATGAATCGCTGGCCCATGAGGTTTGATTGGAGGGAGCGAGGTCATAAATCAGTTGTACCAAAAGTAATGTGCTCTTCTGTGTGTGCATACTAGAAAGGACTTTCTCTCCTTGAAAGTTTTAAAGCAGTGGATGTGATAAGGTAGCATAAGTAGGAGCTTTGGTCAAACTTTATTTTTTGTCAGTCCAAAACCCGAAGATATTGAATATGATATCAAGCAAGAGGCTTTGAGAGTATTTGAATGGGCTGAAATAAGAATACTTTTCAATTGTGTGCTTGAAAAACTTAAAAAGGTTGTCGATTTTATTCCAGTCGGTCATCTAAACCACAAGACAACTAATTGTTGCAAACCTAGTAAAGATGCAAACTACCAAAGCTGAAGTTTTAGTTAATCTTCCTTTTTTTGATCCAACCAACTGTTGAAAAGCTGAAAAGGAATCACTTTCACCCTATTAAACAAAGGAGACCAGGAAATATTCCATTAAAAAAAACACAAGCAGAGGAATATTGTCGGGGAATTTTAGCCACACGGTGAGATCTCCACGACTTTAATACAGACATGAATATCCTGACAACCATTGGATGGATTGCCATGAATTTCGGTTCAACATTCATGACCTACCGACGATAAATCATAGTAAATAGGAGCACCCCATGACTCTTCCTTTGGTGCCTTTATAAGGTCCATTTTTCAGTTTGTCCAACACTTTACTATACCACTAAACCTAGCCTCAGCATTACTTTGTTTTTTGTCCTTTGTAGCAAAAATGTGCATGCTACTTTGCTAAAATAAGACTGTGAACAGGGTGAAGATTATTTTTACATGCTAGCAAAAGCATCTTCCATGCAGATGTTAAGCCTACAGAGCTGCCAGCGTGTCTTAAGTTTTACTCCCTACTCAGCTTATTGCTTCAAGTTCATTCGGTTCGGTCTCATTTGACATTATCCTCTTCTTTTCTAAGAACTGTCTCATGATACAGTTTTCTTAGGAACCCAAATGTCAGTTACATCTTTTAACATTTCTTCTCTTCAGATACTCATTCCACCGGATTAAGAATCCGCTTTGATCAGAGAGGATGAATGACGATGCTTATTAGCGATAAAATCAGTGTGTTCTCTTTTTAATGCTCCTCATTAAGCCTGCTGTCTGTTTGGATTTAGCCACATGGACGTGTTACGGAGGGGACGGCTGAAAGCCTCACAGGATTCACCAGTTAATTGCCTGCATTAATTAGTTTGGCACTTTAATAGGCTGGTGCAGCTCAGAGTGGCTGAGGGGAACATTATCGAGCGGTTCTGGCCCACAGCTCTGCGAGAGACATCTTTGTGCTTTGAGCGGAAACAAGCAGATCACTTCAGAGCAGAAACACACCCTACATTTAGGAGTTGCAGTCATATAGAAAACACCACTCTTAGCTTATATATGAGTGATAGCATGGTTCGATTGGTGCCCTTGGGTGGCACTCATTAAAAGGTGAACCGGTGCTGACAGAGCTAAGGGTGGAAAAACGGCTGGAGGATCGACATTGTCAACATCCAGATGGATGGATAAGAGCACAAGAGAGGGGATGA
Source organism: Dissostichus eleginoides (assembly GCA_031216635.1). Taxonomy (NCBI): domain Eukaryota; kingdom Metazoa; phylum Chordata; class Actinopteri; order Perciformes; family Nototheniidae; genus Dissostichus; species Dissostichus eleginoides. The sequence continues at coordinate 10,591,122 of CM062280.1, forward strand.
GGAGGCGTGAATAAGGAGATGGATGGCTGGAATTCAATAAAGTGCCACTTTGACCGCAATGCCTTTGTTGTCACCCTCTTTTATGGGCCAGCCTTTAGAGATAAGTGTCATTTGGGCTGTTGATTTGTGTCACCAGGCTTAGAGCAGGGGGGTGTATGCAACCAATGAAAAGGTGTGAAATGATGATTTCCTGTTGAACCTTGCCCCATACACAAAGTGCATAAACTCACACACAGACAACAGTATGAAAACCACACATGTTCAATCTCTCACATATAAATAGGATCTCGAGCGGAGAATAAAATGTAGAAGAAGACAATTCTACTGGATGTTTAAAAGTGACTGAATGAGTAGTCCCAAATATGAAATTTGGCAAACAAGGCCTAAGGTTTGGAACAGAACTTCATTTGTCTGCAGGTTTCATGCAAGTACATGTTGCATAATCCTGTTTTATCACGTTAAGATTTGACTTTGAGGATAGTAAACACACCAGCCAAGATGAAACGTTTATCACGTAGCAGCAGATCATGTATTTATACACGTATCTTCTCACCACTTCTACACTTTCAACTGTCCAAAAAAGAGGGAATTCCCCAAAAATAAAATAACTATTTTGTCCATTAATCATAATGAGCCTAAAATAAACATCTTTAATGTGATAAACTGCCCATCATTTCAGAGAATGTGTAAAACAAAACAAAGTCATGTTGACGTAATGACGACGTCTCTCACATGACTTAAATAAAGCTTAAAAGTCCTTCTTGCCAAATCCTGAGCCAGCCAGGATGCTAAGTAAACACAATATCGCTGAGAGAGCCATGAGTCACTCATCATAACGGCGTAGGAACGCTAACAAGGCATCTATTTGGCTCCTCGGGGCACTAGTTTAAACTTGATCCCTCTTTAGTCCCTCCGTTTGCTCGGCCTCCTCCGTTAAGGAATGCTAAGAACCTATCACCTGAGTGGGAACAAATGTTTGCTCAGTCGCCGCAGTTCTTCATGATGTCATCGCTCCACGTAAAGGCCCTGCCACCGCTGCCGAGCAAGCACCAACCTCATTGGACGCGGTAAATATTTACCCATCGGCAATTATAGCAGCTCCGTGCGGCCTCGGAGCAACAGCCTGCTGGGTAAACAGAGGGTGGAGATGGGAAATAAATGAGCGGTGTGCATCTGGCAGCGGCTGAGAGGAGCCACTGTTGGGATGAGTGCTGCTCAAAGCAATGACATTTACCTGTGATAAAGGTCACCGAGGTCTTTGACAGACACCTCGCTGCCATCTGCATGTGACAGCTGAGGCCAAACCCCCCCCCCCTATCATCAGCACACAGGCCTAACCCACAGGGACAGCAGCCGGGCTAAAGTGACCTTTTACCAGGCAGCACTTTGTTGTTACTTAGTGAAAGGCTCACATGCTCTGGTCAAATTGGCTGGCAACGGCTTTTTAAAAAAAAATTAAATCAAATGTTTATGTTGCTTTATAATCAGTACCAAAGCTCTCAAGGCTTGCAAATGAAACTAAAACAACTTTACATTCAAATGACTATCATTTGGTCGAATAACATAATTTGCATTACTTTTTGCACTCTTTCTCCGAGAAATATCAGTCAAACCTTAACAGACAAGCATCGTATACATTGTTGTATTCACTCCCTCAGAATACCATTATCGTCTATCAGTATGTAGCTCACATAGGTCCTTAACTTGCTTGAGAAGAATCACGTTTTAAGATTTTCTTCAGTCTCAAAGTAATCCAGTTATAGCCATTTGTACTTACATCTGGACACTGTACAAACAGGGGTCCTTAATTGCAAATTCGGCATACTTTCCTTGTAAAATAAATTGTTTTAATTAAAAAAACATAGGCTTTGAAATAAAAGGGCTCAAGCTCCTGTAAATAACTACCTGTTTCAAACTCCTAAAGCCCCCAGAATATGGGAACTTGATTCATTGTCAAATTGAATACGAAAATAAATATACATTTTACAAAAACATTAATATTAACTTTACACTGCATACATTTTTGACGTAATAAGAGTCATGGGAGGGGTGGCAGTTCTCCGAATTAATCGCCAATAATGAATGTTTTCATAGAGCTATACAGCCAGATGTTAGATCCAGGATATCAACGGGGTTTCCATCTCTGCACTGCACAGTATCTTTCCCCCCAGTTCAAACCGCCTGAAGTGTGCGAGCGACAGTGCGTGAGAAGATCCAAAAGCAGGCTATTTATTCCTCCGCTGGTTTATTTCAGACGACGTGTTTTAAAGCCAACGGTGTACGTTTCAGCCCTGACCCCACAGGCCCTGCGGGATGATGTATACAGGGACAGGAATGCCAACAATGGACGCGTTAAATCACGCGGGGCTCGTTCAGGTTGTGTTTATGAGAACCATATGGACTACTGTTAGTCAGATGAATGGCATTCCTTCCCATACTAGGCGACGCGCTCTCATTTTCCGTTACTCTCACTTTCCACCTCTGTTACCTTTTTTCATAACTCTCTTTGACAAACCCCCAACCCTCTGTTTCTGCTTCCTCAGAAACATTAATCCCGTTCTCAGTTGGCTCCTACTGCTCAGAACCAGAGATTATATTAGGATATTTACTCGGCTGCATGGGGACTCATGAGTGGATTCTTGGAGTTAACTTTAAAACCTCCCTGGAGACGATCCCCTCTGCCAGGAAGCCATGCGTATGGTTCCTATTTTCAAACCCCCGTTAATGAGTGTGGCGATAGTGGTGCGGGGGGGCAGATGAGGAGCAAAGGGGCTCAGGGAAGGACATTCCCAGCATTCCTGTGTGTCTGACGCAGCAAGGAGGTCTGCTTTTAGGGGGACGACGGCGCTGGGGGAGGGGGATGGAAACTCTGGGATTAGGAGGTGTGGAGGGAATGATTAGCACCGAGGGGAAAAGAGTAGGGAAAATGTGGTAAAACAAATTAACGGGAGCTAAAATGTCATGGTTGGTCTGTGTTTTTTTTCCACGCAGTAATCGCACTATTATTCTGTAGCCTGTCTGCGCCTCGGTGTTAAATATTTGAAAGGTGTGTTAAATCCACAAACACAAACTGCCAGGGTTGTGAATCAATACCAGTGACCTTATGACTACTTCACCAAGTTTAAAAGCTCACAATCCAGCCAGGACTATGATAAAACTCGCTCTCATAAACCATTTGAATCATAAATCATTAAACTATTCAGATAAAGGCCTTCCATTTGTTTTTCTCAGAGTTATGCTGAATATTTACCACATTTGTGTTTTATTAGTTGAACTGCAGGATTCTGATTACCTAGCTGAAATATGACCAACCAGTTTATAGTTGTTTTTTCGCAGGGAACTCTTTCGGCTCTATGTTATTGTAGATTTAATATTTTTGGCTAAGGACTGTCGGTTTCAGACAACAAGATATTTTAAAGACTTCACTTTGGGCTCGGATAAATTATGTTTTTTGGGAATTTAATTGTTTGTTACAAGGCTGTTAAATCAATACATTTTCATTGTCATTGTTTGCCTTTACTTGTAATTATACAGCATAGAATTGAAACGAAATGGTCCCAGAAACAGCAGGAGGACTGTATTTGTAATTAGTGATTCACAGTATTTGTGTTGAGCAGCTCTGACCTTTTGTCTCCCCCCCCTCTCTGATGGACAGGTGGTGACCCCGACCAGAGTGGGCCAGTCCTACACCTTCAGCCCCGGCCAGCACAACCAGCAGGACCTCTATGATGTCCCCCCCAGTAGATCCCAGGGGGTAGGTGTCTCGTGTTCCCTCATGTACAGTGTACTAGTACTACATATTGTGAAAACTGACACTTACAATTAAAAAGTACCAGTGTACTTTCGGATTGATTACAAAGGTATCGTAATTCTACCTGAAATGTACCATCGCATATAATTGAATAACTTTTAAAGTCAAGATTTTGCATGAAATATGCAAAACTGCACATGAAGAAAATGTTCAAAATCAGTTTTGTTTTTCATTTAATCAATCATAACAGTGTTTCTGCAAATTGTAGTACAAACCTCAGATTTATATAACAGCCAGCCATTGTGCTATGTTTTTAAATGCATGTTTTTTAACGTTTTAGGGCTTCCATAGATTTCCACACTGATATGGCTCTTTAAATTGTAGTTTTCAATCAAACCAGTCATTGTTATGGTGATAAAAAAAGAGTGTCACCTCATCATGATCATTAAATAGAATGATACATCTATCATTTAAAACAAACAAAACTGTCAGTAGTCACCATAGCAAGAAACTAAGCAGTGGTTTGGATTGGTCTGAACTGCGACGCAGCTCCTTTGATGTTCAGTCTGTTCTGTATTTGATGGAGCACATGTCCTGTTCTCTGCAGTGACCCCATTTCCTCACACAGGATCTCTGACAGTAATAGATTTTGTCCTGTCATCTCCTCGTCAGCTGATGACTCCTTCTGTTTTATAGCATGTTGCATTATTAAATACAAATCAAGAGTAGGTTCATAACAATTAAAGGCTGCAATTCACCTTAATCAAACATCAAAAATGTCTTCTTAAACGATATTATTATATGAATTATATAAACTGGAAGTACCCCTCTTGATGTTTCTTTATGTCCTTTTAATTGATACACTCATTTAATCCATGCATGTACTTTGTTCTGTGTGATCAAATTACAGTATAAATAAAAACTAAAAAGAAAAATTAAAACTGTAATGATAAATATATTCAAAAGGTATATAAAAGCTGATTGCAAAATATAAGAAATGTCATCAAAATCGTTCCCAAAATATTTATTATACCACTTAGTAATAACAAAAAGATACTCCATGTTCAGTACTTTACAAACGTAATCCATGTTCTCTATCTCACTATGTGCTAAGTCTCTTTGTATAAGGTTTTATATATGTTAACCTTAATACTTTTTATATTTCAGGTGTATGATATTCCGCCTGGTCAGATGTTTCCAGGAGCCAGAAACCAAGGAGTGTACGATGTTCCTCCGTCTCAAATGGACGCCAGATCACAGGGCGTGTACGACGTCCCTCCCTCTTCACAAGGGGTGAGACAACATTTCTATTACCACAGTGATCAGTCTCGAGTCTGAATTAAGGAAGTGGTAGCTACTTAAGTTATTTATTGATACAGCTCCTACAATTTCTCTTAATTTAAAAAAAGGGAAAAAACCTTAAATGTCATATTTATGACATGCTTGCGGCGGTACTTAATGAAAGCTTTGCCTGCCAGGAGAGTTTAACCAAAAGCTCCACGAGTCTCTATGTGTCAAGGACATAACTCCTCTCTTTCCAGACCCTCTAAGATTTCAGCAGACTCCCAGAGGCGTGCAGGCGGACAGCCATCAGTTTGTTTGCAATAACCTGAAATATCCCGGGACCGGTTATTTGCATCGTTCTTAATTATAGTTTTGGGCTGCCTCGTCTGGCTGTAAATAGTGCGTTTGGAGGCTGATGGAAATCACTTACAGGCCACCGTTTTTATTCACCCCCACTGCGCTCCCATCATGCTTTGTGCCATGTACCTCATACACTCTGCTTGGGCAACTTAGTGGGAGCCTAAAGCCAGACATTGGAGAAATACTCAGATATTTTACTTAAGTAAGAGTAACCAGTGATACTAGGGTTAGGGTAAGGGTAAGGGTTAGCCTGACCCTAACCCTGCTGTTAAAAATATTCATGAACAATATACAATATTTCCATATGAAATGTAGTATCAGAATCAGAATCAGATTAACCCAATTAACCATCGGGTTAAGTTGGAAAATGGAAAACTCAAGAACCTGAAAATGTACTTTAGTACAATACTTGAGTAAGGGTCCTTAGTAATGTTCCTCTACTGCTTAAAGCCTTGTTGTACTCAGCATCAGATGAAGGATTACAGGCAGAAGAGTTGAGGTTTCAAACACTGCATCTACAGAGAGCCAGGAGGTATTTCATTCCCTCAACCTCTAACTGCAGTGCAAACTCTATCCGAGGAAAACCCACTGACATTTAGTGCCGTTTAGTTTATGGTCCACTTCTTTCAGTGAGCTGATTTCTTAAATGTCATGTGAACTGGTTTTCCTGATGATGGTAAGGGAGAAGAAAAACCTGATTTCCCAAGCGAGACCTCTCCTGGAAAATCTAACACTGTGTGTGGGCGTTTAACTGGCTTTCTACAATTAAAAAGGACTGCAGATGAAGAACGTAAAGACAAAAAAACAATGTTAATGAAATACAAATGTTTGTCAAATAAAATGTCTGTGTCATAAACACAGCGATGTGCTACCTTGTGAATTTGCACTAATGACTCTCCTCGCCGTCAGGTGTACTCGGTGCCTCCCTGCAGGACTAACCCCGCTGTCGAGGAGGGAAACTACGACTTCCCGCAGCCTCTCAAACACAAACAGGAAGGCATCTACGACGTACCCCCACCTGCCCTCACCAAGCCATCACAGAGCCCCCAGTCACATTACGATTTCCCCCCCACGGTGGAGCCTCCTGCCCATCACCAACACCCGAGTACCAACGGCAACGAGGGCATTTACGACGTGCCTCCACCCGCCCTTCACACGGGGGTGGGGTCTCACAGGGACATATACGACATCCCCCGGGGCATGCCGCCCCCCCAGCACAGAACCTCGCCCAACGACAGCAAAGGGATCTACGACATCCCCGCTCAGGACGCTCGGGCGGTGGGGGACGTGACGGACGGGGTGAACCGCCTGTCCTTCTCCAGCACCGGCAGCACACGCAGCAGCATGTCCACGTCCTCGTCCTCGGCCGGCTCCCACTCCGAGGGCCGCCTGCTGCTGGACGTGGACACGGCGGTGCAGAGGTTGTGCCGCCTGCAGCAGGGCGTGGAGGCCTCCGTCGGGGCACTGCATTCAATGTCAGCTTCCCCTCACTGGAGGACTTTTCCCTTCATGGAGCGCCACGCCAACGACGTCCGCACCGTGCTGGACAGGGTCCGGGCGGCCCTGGGGGACTTTGTGGTCTTCGGCAGAGGCGCTGCGGCCAACGCCACGGCCCTGTCAGACTCCAGCCTGCACTGTAAGCTGAGGCGGCAGCTGGGACGCCTGGAGGACTCGCAGCAGATCCTCCTGCAGATCTACCAGGTCCTGGAGAACTGCAGCTGGGCCCTGAACGCCCTGGCGGCCTCAGCAAAGCACCACAACAAGAGCGACGACCTGGATCGCTTCGTCATGGTCTCCAGGACGGTGCCCGACGACGCCAAGCAGCTGGCCTCTACGATAGGCAGCAGTGCTGAGCTGCTGTTCAGGAGGACGCACATGGACGGGTCCTTCTCCATCGGGAGCTCGCCTGACGAGAACATGATCCACCCGCTCACCTCCCCCTCCTCCGATAACGACAACTACGGAGGACCCACCAAGCCCTTCCCCGTGCCCTCCAGCCAAGACAAAGACAACATGAACAACAGCGAGAAGTGTGTCAAAAGCTGGATGGAGGACTACGACTATGTACATCTCCAGGTAAATCTTCAAGAACCAGTCTAGCCACTTAAGTCCAAGTGTTGCGTTTAGACCATTCATTTTAACAGCCTTAGGTTCTGGTCCATTTAGGGTTATTCTGACTCTGGTCACCAAAAGTCAGAAATGTTTCAAAACTGTACAAAGGGGTTTTAATTTATCGTCTGTTTCTGTGATAGTCATGAGTATATTTACACCTCAAATAGCCACCAAGTTAAAGATCATTTTTAATCCATCCATGTCTTTCGAAGAGTAGTTTCATTCCTGTAAAAGCATCGATTCCATTGACTGAATGCAGAGCCTCATGTAGGAAGTATCAGAAAGTTAAAGCCAGGCTGTGTGAGTACCTTTGAATGCCTCTCATCATCTGCTCCTCTTCCTCCACAGGGCAAAGAAGACTTTGAACGTCAGCAGAAGGAGCTGTTGGACAAAGAAAACATCATCAAACAGAGTCAGGTCCAGCTGGGCCAGGAGCAGGTGAGGCTCTTTCTCCTCTTCACAAGACCTTTGTGCACTGGATTGTGGCTGATCAGCTGTGCATATGTATATATTCATACCAGCAGATACACACAGCTGTTGACCTTTCAGCATCTGCAGCCATATGGCCCGGATAGCTTTACACAGAGAAAAATAACTAAACACACTTGGATTGCTGCAATATTTACTTAATGTCAAATACTTACAATCATTGTAATTGACCGTTGCAACTAAAGGTTATTTTTATTATAAATAATATGCAATTTCTCTGTTAAGTGCTCATTTTAAACATACAAAAAGTGTTTTTAAAAGACATCACAACCTCACAGTGACTAAAGTGGTGTCTTTCAATTGCTTTGTTTTATTTCACCAAGGATTACAACAAAAGAAATGTGTATCAAATCCTCATTAGCCAGAAGATATGTGGCATCTTTGCTTGAAAATTATAATTAATCAAATAATAACTAGAAGCGAGTTTCTATGTTTGTCTGTCCAATAGCGAGAGGGGTAGAGTTTTAATCTTAGATGCATTTCTGCAGAGCATGACCTCATAGGACTTTCTGTGAAATATGCCGGTTTACATGTTCAGGGCTGGACTTTATATTAAAGTGGTTCAATTTGTCTGTCAATTTATATTTCTACTCCACTTTTTGGAGGCAAGGTACTTTTAATGTTACTAAATGTACAAAAACAGAATGTAAAATGGGTCATTGTGGATTTTTTTTGTAGTATTCTTTTGCACAAGAAATACATAAAAGATAATATATAATGCAGGAAGAGCGTTAGCATCCACCTAAAAAATATTAAAATGCACAATTCTTAAGAGAAACATGATAGAAAAACGATCTGAGTACTTCCTCCTCTGTACATGTTCACAATCTCAGACAATAATCTGGATCCTGTGTCCTTCACAGATCAATCAGTTCAAGAAACTGGAGCAGGATGTGAGCAGACCCGTGGAGAACGACGTCACGCAGTGGATCTCACACTCGGACGAGACCTCGGCCTCCCCCCCGGACTCTTCCTCCTCCCTCCCCCCCTCCCCCCACGTGTGCACTCGGGACCGCCAGCTGCTGGCCTTCTACTCGGAGCAGTGCGAGCAGCACTTTGTGCCGCTGCTCAGCGCCGTGGACGCCTTCTTCGGCTGCGTGAGCGCCGGTCAGCCTCCCCGCATCTTCGTGGCGCACAGCAAGTTCGTCATCCTCAGCGCGCACAAACTCGTCTTCATCGGAGACACCCTGTCCAGGCAGGCGTCGGCGCCCGAGGTGGCCAACAGGGTGATGAACTCCAGTAACGTGCTGTGCGACTTGCTAAAGACGGTGGTGTCGGCAACCAAAACAGCCGCTCTGAACTACCCCAACACGGCCGCCATCCAGGAGATGGTGGACCGAGTCACCGACCTGTCGCATGACGCGCAGAAGTTCAAAGAACAGCTGATGCAACTGGCCAACTTGTGACTTTCAACCACTTAACAGACTTTGTGTACATTAATATTCTCATAAATATATATATTTACATTATATATATATTGCTCTTCATCTTTACGTTTTGGATGTTGTAAATAAGTCTGTGTTCTGTAAATATTTGCTCTATTTTTGTGTAGATTTGTTTTATATAATGGTATGAATATATATATATATGTAGATGCAGTATTGGTGTCTCCGCAGGATTATGTAGACGTTTTTCATAACATTCCTGTCGCATATTATGAAGCACCTTATGAGATGTTCTGTGTTTTTCATTTCCTGCCTGTAGTGTTGTTGATGTGTCTTCCTGCTGGTGTGACAGTAAATCTGCTTTTAAACCATGTTAATGTTGATGTGTGTGTCTGTGTGTGTGTGTGGAGCTCTCCACAAAGTAAAGACTTCTTAATCATGTGACTGTGTCTTCAATATCTCTGACAAAACAGATTATTTACAGTAAAAGAGAATTTAGCAAGAGAAGAATATTTCAGAGGAAGGAATTATTTATGGTTTACTCAGCGGGATGTCAGGGAAGGTCAAGGTCCTTTGGCCTTTCGTGATTTAAGGAAAACTAAGTTTTGTCCGATATTTTCAGATGAAGCCACCAGGCGATACTAATGAAATATTAATGACTAATTAATAAAATATGTAACAGTGTGAACATCTTGTAAACACAATGAAGGATATCACTGGACACTGAAAACAACATGGTTTTCATCATTGGGTAGTGGCTGCTTATTTGCCATGTATTACATTTAACACAGAAATATAAATGTAAAATATACAAGTATTGTTTTTTGGAGCTATCAATATCATTTCATGGGCTTCATCGGCAGATGGCTTTTTCTCAGTTTTCATATAAAGCCCTGTTGGAAGAAAATCTAGTAATTGGACCTTGAGATTTCTATTTCCAAGGTAAAGAATGAACTTTAATGTTTGTGTCCTCACCAGCTTGCTGCCTTTTGTTGGCCACAAGTTGTTGGTGGAAACCGAAAAAACGACACATACAGGCATGTATGCTATGCTATGCTATATGAGAGCGTCAAAGTATTTCTTGTGAAAAGAAATATTATAATATTTATTTTTCCTCTGGAGCTTGACATGAAACTATCTGTAGTGATGAAGACCATGAGATTCAGAAAGATTCAAACATAATGCATTTCTATTTGAACATTAAAGCTCCAACTGTTGTTTTAGGCTCTTGCTAAAAAGTGAAACTTGGACCTTGAGTTAGCTTTTTAAGTTTGTATGATGGCAAGATTTCATAAACTGAATTGACAAGAACAGTAAATGTATCCAAAGCAAATTAAATGTTGCCGGTTTTAGGGGTTTTATGCAACTGTAGCAACCCAACGTCTTGTCAAACTCAATCACATCATGGTGGACGCCTGCGGGATGTTTTTGATTTCAAGTCAAATCTGATCAGGGTAAGCTGTAGCCAATAATCTTAAAGGTCCCATGTCATGCTTTTCCGGTTATTACCCGTCCCCTTGTGTGTTATGAAGGTTTTTCTGCATGTAAACGGTCTGCAAAGTCACAAACCCTCAAAGTACACCCTGTAGCGAGTAAAACTCTAACACAGAAAAGACCTGTCTATGCTGCCCCAGAACGCCTCGTTGGAGATTTCTCTTTTTCTTCCTGGTACAGTGACTGCAGCCCCCTCAGCAACCCCCCCTTCCCGCGTCCATTCGCGATGTCTCGCTGTCTCGCAGACCCCACGCAGCAAGCAGGAAATGAACCCAGCTCACACTGTCCGCTCCTCGCAGCAGCGAGCCGCGCAACGTCCCGCCAACACGGCACCCACACCCAACGCAGCATTCTCATCTGTTTGTCATTACTGGTGTCATTTTCTGGTTGCTAACAAACGCCATTGTAACACATAATCACTGATGTTCCGCTGTAACGGTGGTGCACTCATCAGAACAGAGTGGGCGAGCTGACCAATCAGAGCACACTGGGCTCATAGGGAGGGGGGGGGCAGGAGCTCCAACAAGCCGTGTGGACAGAGAGTGAATACACATACTATGCAGAGATGCTGTATGAGAAACCAATGTGAGTTTGGAAAATTGCACAATGTAAATCTATTCTAGTACCTCAACAATGGAATTATGATCAGTAGAAATGGCCATGACATGGGACCTTTAAGAAAGGGGTCCGGCTAAGATGGCTGCTGGATGATGTGCCTCTGCCAAATAATTCTTCACGTTGCTTAAGAACATTAGATATGAGACATGGAGAATAATGAGGTATGTTCCCTGGACGGTGGGAAACATGTTTTTTCCAGATTGACCCGATCAGCTGCAAAGCATTTTCTCTGGTTCAAAGTGTAGTGAATTGATCAAATGTTCAGACACTGCCTCTTGGGAACATTTGAGTTTGAGGCCTGATGTATGTGTACAGTAACTGGCTATAGGATATAACTCCATGCAGCCTTTGTGTTCACCTGCCCCTCTTTTATTATAAGCCGAGTGAAATATAGTCTCTGCCTGTGGAGAAGAAGCTGCTTTATAGATAGATGGAGGAGTAAAGAGATGACTGCAGTGAGGCTTCAGCTCCCAATCACAAAACCTCATTAAAAATCCTTCGGGCTCACAAAAGGCTGGCACTTACAAGCAACCCAACTGCTTTTATTATTCACTGCATCCCACTCTGAGCTCTCCGGGGAGATGAGGAAGAAAGGAATTTGCGATGACTTTAGAAAGGGTTCCCATTTAACTGCACACAGACACGGTAAATCAGGAGATGTCAGGCCCATTTTTACAAGTCTGTTTTTGACATTCCCTGCCAACAGAGGAGAAACTACAGAAGCAGTGAAGTTAAGAAAAGTTTTAAAGCTGGCTTACTGTATGGCAAAGATTTCATTCAGTTAGAGTGCACCTTATACATGAATAATCTGCAAAAGGCCTTAAACATGGACTCTGAGGCCATTGATCAAAAGCCTTGTTTCCTATCTTCTTTTAATTGATTGTTCATGCTTTAAACTAAACTCTGACCTGTTTTTCTATGTCTATACTTAATATAGCTATCTACCCCCTCTGTCGGAAACCAGAGCTCAGTCTGCTCTGATTGGTTAGCCTATTATTAGCTAATTATAAGCACTAGTTTTGTAGTTGAGGATGTTTCCTTGATGATCTTTTTGAGAATACACATAGAAACTTGTATGATATTTAGGCTGATATTTCATCAAAAGATCATGTGACTAGAATCAACAGTTAGACAAATGTGCTTTTTTGACTACATTTATTTAGCTTTACTAATTTCTTCGCAAATATGGACTAAACTAATAAAGTACCATATACTGTATTAGGATTAGCTAGCAAGCAGTACAATTAAACCCACCTTTACCAGGTGCAACAGCATTTAGTCAATAATTGTAATCCAGATATCTAATCCTTTTTTTCTCAAATGGATCATCCTGCATCATGGATACTTAAAATATATTTTGACTCCGAGAGATTAGTATTCGCAGGACATTACTTCCAAAAGGGAAGTAAATGTAGAAGATCTGAATCGATCTTCCACCACAGCTTGAGGACATATTGTGGCTCTGAAGTGAGAAAAACAGCTTTTAGCTGATTAATGCTTCGACCTGTGGATGGATTGAATCCATGAGTTATTTTAGTCCCGGCAGCTGTAATAGATGCACTCAGACCAGGAGAACACTCAGTCCCTCTGCTCCTGTGTGTCTTCTGTCACCAGGGGCAGCGTGCCAAGCATCTCATAAATTACTGTCTTTGCTTCACCACAATTCAACAACTACGTAAGGTGCTGCAGAGACAGAGCTAAAGCTGCATTTTGCTGAATCCCCTGAGCAGCTGTCTCCACCACGCTCCCCGATGAGATACCGTCTAGTCAGGACGAGAAATAGCTAACAGGTGTTGGGACTGCTGAGATGGAAATGTAGCAGTGACATAAAGCAGGGGAACAGTCAGCTGCTCACCTGTCTGCCAGTGAACAAACAGGGAGAGGTCATGGAGGAGATAATGTGTAGTATCTGCAGCCGACAGCAGGAGCAGAGCTGGACTGTTTACACAGAGGAGAGAGTTGGAGGAGAGAGGATGTCATTTCCTTGGTTCACCACAATAATTTCCTGTAAAGTATTTGCAGGCTCTGAAATTACAGCTTCGTAGCTCAGCCTCTTTTTTTCTGAAAAGCTGCCCCAGCTGCAGGCAGAAAAGTACTGTGAGGGAGAGGGGCATCATTAGGATGAATAAAAGTACTAGTGAAGGTTCGCCTCAAAGTCAATTTACTGTAAGGGTGGCTTCTTAATGTCCTGCATGTGTTTCCAGGAGATGATGGATGCAGGGGATGCTCAACTTCTGAGTCATACCACAGCGAAACGCCTCAGAGCTGGCAGTCATGGATGAAGTACAACAGTAGCACTACAGTGCATGCATACTGTTACAAGTAGAGCCATGCATTCAGAATTACTCAATTACAAATCATACAAATATCACCATACAAATCAGTGGCAGAATGTACATTTACTCAACTACTGTACCTAACTATAATTTGTAGGTAGGCTAATTTTAGTTTAAATATTCCAGTTTCTGATACTTTATATTTCCAATTCACTACAATACAGAGGCATCTATTATATGTTTTAATCCACACATTTATTTTACAATGTTGGTTTATAATACAAAATATGAATAATCTGATAAAAAATCATGATATATATGCTATATTTATTCCAAAGGTGAAGTATTTTTTGAATGCTCAAACTTTATGCACATTTTAAATGCTTTACTTGTATTTGTAACAGGATGGTATTTCGACTTTTACTTAAAGAGGCCCTATTAGGCTTTTGGGGGTTTTCCTTCAATCTAGTGTGTTGTATAGGTTTATGTGCATGTAAATGGTCTGAAATCCCACACACTCCCCCCCTGCCTGAAACGCCTCCATTGTAGTCCTTTGTTCACTTCGTAAATAATGACATCACAATGTAACACGCGCCCTTCTATTGGCTAGACACAGGGCGGGACATTTCTAAGCAGTTTGACAAATCACAACAGAGTCAGCCAGCTAACCAATCAGAGCAGACTGGGCTCTGGTTTCAGACAGAGGGTGAAAAGAGGTGCTGCAGCACAGGCAGTATGAGAAAAATAAAGAGCTTTTTGAACGTGAAAGTAGGTCCAAGAGGAACAAAATACAAATATGAGCCTAAAAATGAGAATGATAGGGCCCTTTATAAAGACCTGAGTACCTCATGGAACTCATCATGAAGATTTGCCTGTATCTGAATAAAGTATTATGGATTAGATGTATGCATATATATTAATGCATTCATTTAAATGTTGCAGCTGGTAAACAAAATTAAGTAATATATAAGGTGCGGGTTCTTTAATAATACATCTTAAATCCTTTTTTATCTATCTACAGATGTCAGATAACGTTAATCGAGTTAATAGTACAATAATTCCCTCTGAAATGTGGCAGAAATTGCAAACCCTAAAGTAAAGTAACACATAAAACTTAATAAAGTAAATGTATTTAGCTACTTCCCATCATCTCCTTTTTTAGTTCCTCAACCTAAATATAAAGTTAAGACTGCAGATAGAGGAGAAGTTGGTTGTTGCAGCCTTGGGTAAAATAATAATTTGAGTTTTGGAGGAGCGGACTGAGAAAAGACACAAGCTCTGGGGAAATTCAATACATTTGAACTTTTAAAGAGTGTCAGTTTTGACAATGTAAGTCAATGGAATCCTTTGGGCCTCACTGTGCTGCATGTTTGCCGCCACAATAATTGCATCCCTGCGTTGTATTATGCTCAAGCACTTTAGGAATACTAATGACCCCCGGGGCTGAAATGGATTAAGCTTAGTCAAAGACTAAAATGCTCTTTTAAAGCTCAAATGACATTATGCATATAGTAGATGAATTCACTGCATTGACTCCAGGGGCAGTAATTAATGGTAATCCAGCCACAGCTTAAAGGGTGCAGAGACGACAAGAAGAGGAGAAGGTGCTTGATATGTTGTATCATCCATTTCTGTCTTCAAAACTAAGAAAGGTCAAATTAACTGTTTATTTAAATCTAGTTTTAAGTTTGAAACCATCCTCAAACAAGTGTCAAAGTGATTAAAATCCAAGTGATGGGTTTTATTCTCTATATAGATGGATTTTATCTCACAAATAGCCACTAAATACATGTAACACATTAATGTATTTAAATTACCAAATTAATGAGAAATGCCATTACAGTCATTAATTCCAAGGGGTTTAAGCCAGATATATTATTTTCGCTTAAACGCTTTATGTAGAATACAAAATGATATATATATATATATATATATGTTGATTATCTTTATTTGGCACTGGTGATGTGAGGGTTAAACTGCCTGGTTTAGATTTATGTCTTTCGGGATTGTATAGCTTTATTGCCCAATTTACACATTTGTGAGATAAGTTTTTAAAGTAACAAGTCTGATTATATTACTTAATTTGTAACATATTAGATTTATTAAGTAACCTTTCCAACACTGCCAATAGTGAATCGACTGTATTATGTAGCATGTTGCTCATGTTAGACTGTGACAGTTTGTCTGTTTTCTATCTGTGCCACACTGCCATCTGCTGGCAGGACAGCTGAACATACTGCTGGAGCTGGGAGACTTCACAGAGCTGGGAGACGGTGGGAGAGCCGTAGCTCAAATGAAAGTCCTCCAGGATAATACAAATCAGATTTTTATTTTATTTTTACAAAAGTGGTCCAAGTCTGCCTGGAGAACAATGTATCAAAAAAAAGCGTTTCAACTTTTTAAATCCTTATTTTCAAAAAAAGTGATTCCTTATACTTTACACTTACAATTATTAACCAAAGACCCTTGATCTGAAAAATCTTGTTTTGTGCTCCTTCTGATTGGAACAAGTTACCTGTAAATATCCCTCTTGGGTTTAGTATTTTTGTTAAACATATTGTGTCTTTTATTGTTCAATATTGTTTCTTGATTTTTGCTTGCTTTTCTTTTCTCTTACTTTGTTATGCAAATTCAATGTTAAACATGTGAAAACCTGGTGAAAACCTAACCAATGACACATTATTCAGACCATCTCAAATTGATTGATTTCATTAGACTGCACCTTTGGCACAGATTACATTCTCTTATATGATGAAATACAAGTTTTGCTCACCTGGATCTGGAGACTTTCTGCCATTCTCCTGTGCGGATCCTCTTGAGTTCAGTCAGGTTGGATGGGGCTCGGCAAAGGCCGGACATTTTCAAATCTGTACAGCAATCTTTAGCTGGGTTCACGTGATGGCGACTTGTCCCTTAGTCATGATGAGCCGTGCCTGATATCCTCCTGACAAGTTGCTTGGAAAGGAGGCCAAACAATCCAATCTCACCTCTTAGCCAAATCATCTTCAAATTAAGAGATTCCTTAAGTGGATTATTTCAAACTCCAAGAATACTTTCATTAGTCTCTAGCTGAGGATTTGTCAGTGATGGTTATCCTTCTGTAAGTGATCCCCAGTCTAGACAAGCAGTCATCTCAAGGCTTATGACTAAGAACATCTTAGTTGTTACAAAGGCTGCTGTTCTTTTTGGGACCTTCCCCAGAGCTCTGCCTCCACAAAATGAAGCCTCTGAGCGTTACAGGCAGTTGGTTTGAGGCCTTTATATAAACACAAATCCTTGTAAGGTGCATAGAAAAAAAAGATATTAGCATATATAGTTAACTAGCTAGATTCTCTGAGCAATTGTCGTTTTCCATCAAATTATTGGACCGCAAATCATGTTTCCACATTTTTCTATTTGTGGTAATGAGTCCGGATTCATGAAGGGAGAAACTAAATATTATATAATGCTAACATTAAGCTAACTATTTATTTTGTCTTTGATTAATCTGCCGATAATATTCTAGATTTATCGAATGATCATTTGGTCTCTTAATGTGAGAAAAGTGAATAATACCCATCCAAGTTCATCAAGTCAAAAGGGCTGTCTTGTTTTGTCAGTACAAAACAAAGAGATGTTTAATTTAATAGCATATTAAACAGAGAAAAACAGACAACCCTTCTTACTTTTTATGATGAAAAAATAACCTTAATGATTGATCAGGTATTAATATAGCTGGAGGATTACATTTTTGTTCAACTCAATCGTCATCTTTCTACAGTTAGAAGTCATTTACAGACTATATAAAAAAAAGGTACATGAATCAAATGTCCATACAAACAGTCCAACAAACAGGTCAGTGCTCATGGCATTATTTATTTGAAGCTACTGCTCCACTGAAGAAGACAATGAATCACTGCTGATAAAAAGGTGCAAGAGTTACATGAGTTTAACCTGGAGGGAGAATATCACACAGATATTGGTTAGGTCAGCTCTGATTTCTAATGGATTCAAACCAGTCAGCTATACAAAAAGGAGGTCATGTGACCAACAGTGGATGCCATCTAAACGGGCACATGTGCAGCCGAGGCACAGGGAACAGGAGAGGAAGCCTCGCTGCTCCGACTGATAAAGTAACAACGTTGATTCTCAACGCTTAGATTGCCTTCAAACCTTCTCCTGACTCGTACGTATAAATCTATTTATTTTTAAAGAACGAGGAGTTGCAAGGTCACATTTTACACAACAAGTTATTTGTTATCTTCATCTTGGAGGCGTTGGGCCTTATCTACTGACAGTTTCTATGTTTGTCCATTAAACGCAGAGTACACTGTGCAAGAAACAACAAAACAACAGCAGACACATTCCTCTCATTGCACTTCATCAAAGAAAAGAAAATCATCAGTTGTACAAATCACTCTCGGGTTATCGTCAGTTGTTGAAATTATGCAGACAAGCTCATTTTAACCGCCTACTTTTTTCAAAGTAAGGCTTTTTTTTTCTAAGACAAGATTAAAACATGTAGATTAAAATGAGCACATCTCTTTGTGTCCTCTGATACTTCACATGGGTGGCAGGAAGCAGCGTGGCCGTCACTATTGCAGGATAAGAGGAGGAGCGTGAGGTGAGCCCCAGATCATAATTACCCAGAATGAACACGCAGAAATGGACAGTAATGGCTTTTCCCTTTGAAACCAGGAGATCTGCCTGGTCAGTTTAAAGTGTCTTGGTGGAGAGGAGGGCTGAATGTCCTCGCCTCTGACGATTACACATGGCGGTTCAGAGCGAGGGGTGGTGAGTGAGGGAAACCGTGGCAGTGTGGAGGATCTTATGAAGTGTTTTCTGCAAAGGAGACTCTTTGGCGTGCGCTCCGGGGTCGACTCTTCTTCAGGGCGCTGGCTGTCCGCTCGCTCTTGGGTTCGGACGGCTGCGTTTCCACCTGCGGGCTGCTGGCGTCTCCCAGAAGCTCGCGCAGGAACTTGAACTTGGACAGGAAGAGCTGCCAGACTACATACCAACCTGAGGGGCAAACAGACAGGGGGAGAGGATGTTTACTGGCATATAAAGGCAGTCTTAAAACCACAGGTGAACCTCATGTAGTAACATTACACTGAGTCACAGAGGAAAGTGTACACAGACTTTGCCAATAAAGCCGATTCTGATTAGAATATTTGGTACCACTTTACATTAAGACTACCCTTATAAAGGGTTTACGAATAGTTTATAATTCATTTATTAATTAGGTTGTGGACACTTTATAAATCATTAATAAGCTTTTATAAGACATGAGATAAACAGGGCAACTTTGACCGGTTGCTTGCCAAATAGTGAGCCCACATGTATCCGTACTGCTAAGCCTTATATTGGCTACCTAGCTTACTTCGTCCTCTTCATCAGCCAGCATCCTTGGTATCTGTTGCTCACTGAGTTGATTCTCGCTAAGTAGCCAATATAAGGCTTAGTCATCTTGCCAAATAGTGAGCCTGTGTTGATGTATGAAAACTATGTTAGAACTGGTTTATAAATGGTTCTTAATGATTAATAAAGTGTTTACAACCTAATTCATAACCTAATTAGAAACCCTTTATGAACCCTTTATAACCCCCTAGATTCCACCGGGAGCGTCTGCGCTGCATTACGGCTACGCCACGCCACGCTGCGACCTCCTCCTGCGTCATAACCCACCGGGCGCGTTTCAAAACGTTGCGGAAGATGAGCGTCGTGTGTGCAGGCTCGCAGTTGTTGTTGATTTGGGCATATTTCCTGGACATTTATTTGGGGGATGGGCCTGGGCCGGATGAACATTCCACTTCCTGCCTGCGCTACGGCTGCGCCGCGTCAAAAATAGGATTCATCCTATATTTTAGAAATTCCTTGCGCCGAGGCGCTTCTGGGACGCTTCAAGCCGCGGCGCAGCGTGGCGCAGCGGGTCTGGTGGAATAGCACCCATTGACTAGAGTGGCCGCGATCGCTAAAAACGCCGCAGCGTGGCGTGGCGTAGCCGTAACGCAGCGCAGACGCTCCCGATGGAATCTAGGGGTTATTGTGAAGTGGTACCGAATATTTTTAACCCAATCCGAAAAAAAGATGGCGGACAGAAATGACATCTCTTCCAAGATGTGTACAACATGATCCAACATTTAAAAGTATTATTTGACACTATATTTTTCAATTTTTATTGTTTCATATTCTTAAAATTAATAGTATGTTTATTTTTATTTTTTTTAAAGGCAACAGACTGGATAGAGCTGGTAAATGGGCTATTTTGCAAAAACAAATTTCAATATGGTATTTACTTTTCATCAAGATGGACAGAAGGGCAGCTGTGGAAAATAACCACGTGTATTTAAGTACTGTACTAAAAAAAGTGTCTTTCTTTAAAGTTCTTCTCAGATCCATGTTTTAAATACAACTGAATTATAATATTATGGTTTTAAACAGAGCAAAGAAGTGGTTGAATTTAGCTCCGACTAGTGCTGGGCGGTAAACCGTTTCATACCGAATACTTTATATATATGAACTTTATATCGTATGATATGAATTTCTCATATACCCCAATACCGTTGCGGTGTTACAAAATGTGTAAAGTCTGAGATGTCTCGGGGCTCAACAAGCTTTGGCAAAGCCTTAATGTAGCCTCGCTAGCCTGTACATAATGTTCAGCTAGAGCGCTTTATGGTGTCCATATTGTAGCCATTTTGAGTATTAAATGTGTTAAACGGTTGATAAAGTCTCTATATTGAAGGATAAAAGTTCAGTGCCAGCCAACTTGCACTAGTTTTATTTGTTTACTTGAGTACTGTCAGTGTAGTGAAGCAAGGTTTATTAAGTTGCACTTTTGATTCTGAACCTAAGTTTGGAGGTCAATCATAAAAGAAGTATTGAAATGTGCATTTTCAAACAGTTCTTTTGTTGCAAGTTGTTATGTGGTACGCAAAGTTAGCACAATAAAATGGTTTACATATTGCAGTTGTTCCATGCATTCTGATCCCTTCACCACATAAGACTCATAAGGGCCACCACTGATCATTTGTTTTGTGTGGGGCCAAAAAGTATACATGTAAATAGATTTCCAATCATTGAAAAATAAATGAATACTGTGATATAACGTGATCATTTAGGAAAAAATCCGAGATATGAGTTGTTTGTCATACCGCACAGCCCTAGCTCCAACTACAACATATTAAAACATCAATAATAATAACAATATCAAAAAATTATATTTAACAAACACCGACAGGGCCATTCTGCATAAAATCTATTTTTACTTGATTGATAATACTTCTGTAGTTACACTTAAGTAATATTTGAAATGTATTACATTTACTCATATTTATATTTTAATTGTGTCGTCTTGGTACTTTACTCGAGTAGATCATTTGCATACTTCTTCTACCATGGCAAAGGATTCTTTTGGGACTCTGGAAATACTTTCAAAACTATTGTTCGTTTTTTTTAAATATGGCAGGGTATTTATCTTTCAAGAAAACAGCTGCTTAGCCCTGGATCTGTAGTTACAGTATATATTAAGAGACATAAACTGATCAGGTGGAGGAAGAGGAGGAGATAGAAAAACAGACTCTGCTGGAGGCCAGCAGTGTGAGAAAAAGTTTTTAGAGAGTACTTGTCCATGGACAAGTGAGTTTGGCAATTTACTTGTCCGAATACATTTTTCACTTGTCCAGAATGGACAAAAATTGTTCTTCGCCATCGTATTTTACATTTTCCCACGGTTTTTACGACACCGCTAACGTAAGTGAGCGGTAAGATTTTACTGCATCACACATAGGGTTGGGTATCGTTTGGATTTTAACGATTCCGGTTCTGCTTTTTGATTCCGGTTATTTTCGGTTCTCGATTCCAGTTCTTTGAGAGGGTAAAAATAATGACAAACTGGGAGAAATATATATTTATGAAAACATTAAGTCAAATCTGTATTCCTATTTACAAATCACTTCATACTGTTTAATTTCTTACGGTTATTGAATACAATTATATAAAAATAATCTCTGCATTGTTTGGTTAGTTCTAAGTGGTGCAGTTTGAGAATGTACAATTGGCCCAGTCTCCTGATGTTACACTGCAACCTGCCTGTGAGACAGAGTCCAACCACACATTTCCAACCTAATAATAATAATAATACATTATATTTATAGCCTATAGGCCTAGCGCTTTTCTACAACTCAAAGACGCTTGCACGCTTACACATGTCCTGCAACACACATGCTGCAGCTGCCCAGCTGCTCACTGTTTGTAAAAGTAAATAAATAGTATTTTCATTTCAATAATGTACTTTCTATAGCCTGCTTCATAAACAATACTGACATCCCTGTGCTCCTCCGAGTCTGGGGGTCCGGGGATGTGAGGACAGCGCGAGGACACAGACAGGGAGGCTGCTTTACTTCATAAAGCGCTTCGAGATTTGTCTTGGCAGATGAGAAGCGCTATATCAATTAAATGTATTATTATTTATTATTATTAAAGGAAATGGTGGTCAATATTAACAACATAGGAGCTAAAACGCTTAATAACCTTCATTACGTGTTAGAGAAAGAACATAAGAAAGTTTGACAAAGAGAGACGCACCATGCAGCGATCAGCTGATACGGAGCATGGAGAGAGAGAGCTGCGGTCCGCGGGGCTCGGCCTCCGCCCCCTATCCTCACAACTCTTATTAATCCCGGGACCGGACAATTGTTATTTGTTCCTACTCGGAACCGAGTTTTGCTTCCCAACCCTGCCACTGTGCTACACGTGGCGGCGAGATGCATTTCCTTAGGAATCAACAAGCAGAACCGAAACTAACATTTCTAAACGAACAATGGCGGACACGTACAATTTGCGAATGAGTTCTGCCTTTTGTAAACTGAATTTATCAATAATTTGTCAATAAATGAGGGCGAAAACCGTCACTTGTCCACCGGACAAGTCAATTGAAAGATCTACTTGTCCGATATTGTAAATAACACGTCCCGGACGGTGGGACGTGTGGTTTTTCGCACACTGGGCCATAGAGGAGCAGCAGGGTTATGTTGTGACTTCAGCTCTGCTCGTGATAAAAATAGAAACGCCGTACTGAAATCGAAACGTGCCAGACATGTAATACACCCTGACCTGTCATACAAGACAACTTAACAGAAATAGTTAGACATTAGGGCAGAAAATGTTCCAATATTCCTTAAGGAGATCAGCCAATGTGTAATCCGCTCCTGCAGCCTCTTATTGGGGCAGCGTGTCTTTGTTACCCGTCTTATTATGACACATTAACGATACATACAGACAGTAATATCTCACAGTAGCAGGACGGATATCTACCATTCAAGCTGCATTTTAAAAAGCTCCACCTCCTTTTATCCGTGTTTCATTTGAACTAAGAAGCCCCAACAATACCTTACCATGTGTATATCAAGAACATGATAGGACCCTAACTCATATCCTTATGAGTTAGTAGTTTTGTGCCCTCACTATCTATCAAAAACAAAGCTGTTTTGTTACAGATAAATAAGGTACAGTATGGCTCAGAAAGTTAGCTTGTTATGTAAGTAACTGATCAAGATTATTTCCTTTAAACTCACCAAACAGCATGAAGAGCAGCGCACACACCAGTGTGGCAACAATGACCAGCAGTGTGAGCCCGACACTCTGCCACATCTTAGCGGACACTGGGTAACAACACCAGCATAAGGAGGAGTCTGCCTGCGGTGTGTTTTCCGCCCCACACCGCACACTAAAACACGCAGCTAGCTAGCTCTGTTAGCCGCCTGGCAGCAGAGTTAGTTAGCTGTTGAGAAAAACAAACAGCAGCACATCGCACAGCAGCTTGTGGCGTCTGTCTGGCTAGCTAGTTAGCTAGCTGGTTGTCAAACGGAGCCACTTTAGTTTAAATAACAGATTTTAGCATTAGCTAACGTTAGCTGGTCACAGCAGGGTTTAGTCCTTCTTCTGTGTGCTACATTACTGCAACATGTGTTGTTATTATCACAGACAGAGACAGTGCAGCAGCTACAGTAACTTGGCTAAGAAGACAACAAAATAAGCGTCATGAAATTGATTCACACTGCGCATGTGCAAGATCTATTTGACTTCTGGGTAGTGAAGTTCTTCTTCTTCTTCTTCTTCTTCTTCTTCTTCTTCTTCTTCTTCTTCTTCTTCAAGAACCTTTTTTTTATTAATCTTGAACCAGAGTAAAATGAGAGGTCAAATTATTTATTTGGTTAAAAAACTAGAAAAAACATTTCACAAGAAAAAACACGGCTCAGCTATTTAAAATAATAATTGTATACTATTAGAAAAGCACACTTTAGCAGTCTAAACATACTAATGGACCACAAAACATGTTATTCAAACACTATATGACAGTTATAAACTTTTCTGGTGTCAAGAAGATAAAAGAAAACCTGTTGTGGTCAGATAAAGAAAATTACTTCACAAAAGAAACTAACAAAGCAAGGTTGGACCAAAATCATCAGTTAAAATCAAATATACATTATTCTATCTCAAACTTAAACATTGTGGATAAAGAAGAACAATCTTTATACTTAAGTTTCCTTCTTTTAGAGTGACATTTGAAAGCACTGCTGCATTGTGTTTGCATATCCAGCAGGAGGAGTCATCATCAAACGCCTGTAACCCTGTGATTTGTTTTCAAGTGTCAGT
This sequence comes from Dissostichus eleginoides, assembly GCA_031216635.1. Taxonomy (NCBI): domain Eukaryota; kingdom Metazoa; phylum Chordata; class Actinopteri; order Perciformes; family Nototheniidae; genus Dissostichus; species Dissostichus eleginoides. The sequence goes on from CM062280.1 coordinate 10,615,526, forward strand.
ATGTTTTGTAGTTGGAGGTTTTCTTATATTCTGACACAACATCATATTTCCCACAAATGTTCCCACCAAGTCAGCTCCCACCTTTGCTTGGTTTCTCTTACTACATTTAAAAGTATTTAAATGAAGCTTTGAGGTAAATATAGTAGTACTAAAGTATCTTGTGAAAAGATGAAATAAGATTAGATTCAAAAATATGTAATCAAATGTATTGATATAACGCTATCAGGTGGGAGAAGTACTTAAACGTGTAACCTATGTAAACGTTTCAAATACCAAAGACTAAAAATACCCAATTACAAGTAAAGTCTTGATTTAATAATGTGCCAAAAGTATCTCAAAAGTGATCCTAAAAACAGTACCACATTGTGAATACAAATGAAGTGTTTTCAGCCTGTCACTCACCCTCATTCCTCATTCTGACATTGAGGAACAGCACTTCATGTCTTGTCTTGCAGTGGAGCACATCCTGCACGCACGCCAGCATGAGTATTTGCATATTCAGCTGAGGCACGATGAGTACATGAGTCACTCTTCAAGACTTCATTTTAAACACGTGTAAGAAGAACACTGGGTATAACTAACGTATGTGGATCCAGCCCAGGAATCTGAAAGCCTTTAGCAGCCTTCTCTCTGAATGGGTTTAACGACCAGATTTTTTATTTAAGGATTTGGATTGAATTTGAATAAAACATAACATGAGACTGAAATGTTTAGCCAACAGCTTTACCACTGAGTTTTATTTTTAATGCACATTAGAGGGAGGTTAAAGCTGTACAGAGAGAATAAAACAACACAATACAAAGTTTACATAATACAGTATAACATATTTAGAATTAGAAAGGAAATGAATAAATGAAAATGTTCAACATAATAATAATATTAATAATAACAAGGCCTTGCATTTTAAAAACAATTGTTGACAGTGCTTGAACAATTAATTAATAATTAATTAATTAACTAATGATATTTTTAGTCTGGATTTAAAATCATCAATATTTGGAGTAATTGATTTTGTAGCTCTGTAATTGTTGGACAAGTAGATCATTCATTTGTTTCTAAAAATCTTGCTACATCTGCCTAAAAGGATATGTCAATATGTTCACAGTTTTCTGCTGCTACTTACTGTATCTTTCCTTTGAATATGTCTTGGATTCTTATTTTATTTACGTGTGCTTGACACTTCATTCATACTGTTTTACTTTTGTCTAAGCAGTATTGCCTCTTTGCTGTAACAATGCAAGTTTCCCCTCTGTGGGACAAAAAGAGACATCTTGAATCTGGATACTGCAGACAATATGGGACTAGAAAAGTGTGTTATCTCCCATTCAGTCTATGGTAATGGCCTATATACTGTTAGAACAGAAAGCACTGGCCTGGTTTCAAAGAAGGTTTCTGCAGATCTTATCTGATGCAACAAAATGTTCCACACTGTTCAGCCGGAACCTCAATCAGATATAACATAACACGCAGTTTGCCCTCTTCCTGTGAAAGAAGTTCATTTTCGTCTTTTCAACTATAAAATGCATGTGATAGTACTTGGAAATTTTCCTCTGAAATACAGTGCTGTAGAAGTGCAATTACCTTAAAATAGATTGTTCTTGCATCCTTTCGCAGGCCTACACAATCTTATATTTTTCTTTAAAATGTATAAGAGCATGTTTATGTGGTCCTCTGCCCAGATTTTCATTAGTAATTATTTTCTTGCTACTTTTTGCTTTAGTGACCTTATGCGCACACATATTAAATGTATATATTTCCTCATTACACATCTTCACTTATGCATGTAGATGTGCCTAAATGTGAGTAGGTTATATCAAATTTCAGCACAAGCAAGTACCGTCAGAGCATATTTATGTAAAACCGTTTCCGTGATTGAGTCATAAATCTCACTTAAATGTTGTTCTTCTTTCCCTTTCCTCCAGCAGCTTGTTTGTCTGTTAAGCGGCCCGTGGCTAAACCTCCCTGTGTAACAATAAATGAAGCAAACACTTGTGGAAATTCAACACCTGTCTCAGACCAACACAGCGTGTGGTAACTGTGAATGAGATCATGGAAATGAAACTGTTGTTTATGTTATCTGATCTGACAGTGATTGATCATTGTGTACTCTTGAAAATACATTTGACCTTAATTGGACGAACTTGTGCTGCATTGGTTTTTTAAAACATAAGGTGGTTTAATGTCACAGAACAAGTTGACATGTCAGCGTTCCCCATAAAAAAAATGTAAACTCAAACCGCTGATGACCTTTTGAATTTATGCGTTTTAGCTGCATAGAAGAGATGTTCTTACAGACCTCAGCGCTTGCAAAGACAACAAACATGTTTTGCATATACATATTTCTCATCAGAGCACATGCATTTGCTGTGCTTCAATGTAATATGAGGTATTTGTTCATAATTCTGTGTAAAACGTCAAATACATTTAAGTGCAAACAGGACGACCCAGACGTCATGGTGGTGACCTGTCAATCAAATGGTAGCCACGTCCTAAAAGGTGCCCTGCTTTATCGTCTAGTTTCACTTTAATTGGGGCTATGGCTTACAAAGTTAATATCAAGGTGTATTAAAAAAGACTTGAGAATAGAAAGTGAGACGACGAACTCATAATAAAAATAATATGAACTGAGGTAATAAATTAAGGGAGGTGTAGGGTCATGTTCTCATTTACCAATATACAATCAGACTTGTTTTCACCCCCAGTGAAAGAATGCACATTTTAGACACTTCCCAATTGGCTTCACTTTTTAGAACCATAGGTTGCTGTAAAGCATAACACAACTGAATCTCCAACAAAGCTGTCTGTGTCACGTTGCAATCTGGGAAATGTAAGCAAAAGCAATTAAACAAAGTATATACAATTACTGATAAACCTGCACAAACAAACTTGATGAATTACAAAACCCAAATACTCAAGATTTCTTTACCTAGTATTCTAAACACATTTGGTCATTGTCTACTATGATGACACCAATACATTTCTAAACAATTCATTACCATTTCATCAAATATTTGTTGCTTTTCCTGGTTTTATATCTTCTTTTGTAATAGGATAACAGATGTCACCCTGGGCTTTATGCTATTGTCCCAATTATCTAAAAGTTAATTTTTTAATGAGATCGTTGTTAATTGCTGCACATAAAACGCTTCTGGTGAAAAAGAAACATATCCAAGTAGTGTTGGCAAAGTTAGAGTCAAAGTTGAATGGTGTGATGAACAGGTTTTCTTGTGCAGACAAGATATGAGGCCGAGGCCAAGCACACACACACACACACACACACACACACACACACACACACACACACACACACACACACACACACACACACACACACACACACACACACACACACACACACACACACACACACGGGTGTAATATATCACAACAGCAGAACAACCTAAGAGTTATATCCAAGTCGTAATTCGCCATGATATTTAGTTATGAATGTTTACGATATTATTTCCTAACTGTCATCCATAACTTTTGCTCTTCATAAAAACAAAAAAAAAATCAGGTTCGTCCTGCTATTGATGACATTTGACTGTCCCCTTAATCTTTACTTACAGTTATGGCTGTATCATCTTGGGTCTGATCCCAAAAAGCTCAACCGTTACAAAACAACAACTATAATTATATAAAAAATAATATATGTGGGAAAATAATGTGGATAAAGTAAAAAAACAAACATAGCAAAAGCAAATAAACAAGAATCCTTAGCATCATAAAACCAGTTCTGTTTTAAATCTCATTTTCGGTGAGATTAATTGTTAATTATATTAAGAATTGCTCTAAATAATTGACAACACAACACATTGTTTAATCAACAAGAAGCTTTTACTGAATCAATCAATCAATCAATCAATGTTTATTTATATAGCCCAATATCACAAATGTTACATTTGTCTCAGTGGACTTCACAGTTTGTACAGAATATCAGTATGACAATACGACACCCTCTGTCCTTAGACCCTCACATCGTACAAGGAAAAAAAACTGAAGGGTGGATCCATCTGAATTATCGCCCAACTCTAGTAAAAGCATAACAGGCACAGTGCCAATATGACACAAAAAGACATAACAGGTATATTGGATCGATTACAGGAGGCTGTGGCTCAGTGGATAGTGTGATGGACTTCGAATCAGGGGATAGCTAGTTCGAGTCCCACTACAGTCAGCATGTCGTTGTGTCCCTGGGCAAGACACTTCACCCCAAATTGCTCCTGTGGGGATTGCCCACAGTATTGAGTATGTAAGTCACTTTGGATAAAAGCGTCTAACAAGTAAAATGTAATGTACAAAAATAGAGTACATTCTGAGTTGACAGTAACAGGGTGTTGTTTTAAATCCCATATAACGGCATTAAAATCCACTTCTCCCTTTAAGATTTTTAAATAAAGATACAACTTGTATCAACAGCATACTGCCTCTTATCTTACTTACAATTTCACAGTTTTAAAAAGAAGCTCAAATACAGGACTAGTCCACTTGTACACAGGTATTTTTTTTAACAAAACATTTTTGTATGTGTTTTGGCCTTTTGCACACTGGCCTCTAAGCATTAAAAAGATTGTTTAGTTCCTATGTTAACAATAGATTGTAGGAAATACCTGTGGACTAATGCCTGGACTAAACCATTGTCTAAAAAAGGCATTCAAGTACGGTTTACAGCAAGGTGGATACCACAATACATAAAAACACAAACTCATGTTTCACTTTTCTGAACATGTGTTCACATGGTTCGCTGGATCTCGTCTCAGCAACTATTTCTGACTCTGCAGCTTTAGGATCTCCACTACCAGCATCTGTGGATCCATCAGCTGAGGATACATATCCATGGCTGCATCTACCAAGTTAACGCTGAAGATAGCAAGCAGCTTCTTTCTCACAACCTCCCTCTCCTGCCCGCCAGGTCTGGACCCCGGAGGAGCCTCCCACTGAGAGCGCTCCCTCGACAGGCGCTGGACCACCGAGGATGAACCCCTATTGGGTCGGACCAGTACTGCTGCTGATGGTGGCTGTGGGCTCTGCTGTGCTGGAAGTCTGTCGGCTGACTGTACGCACTCACCGGGTATTCGTTGTAGCTGGGGTACTGATGCATGTAGGGAATGCTGTAATGCTGGTTTTGGTGCTGGAAAGCAGGCGTCGTGCCTCCAGAGGAAGGGCCATGTGAGCAGCAGCTGCAGGGAGGGCTGTACTGCTGTCTCACACTGTGGCTGTTCTGCAGGCTCTCATACGCCGTCCCATACTGGTGATCACACACACTCTGAGGAGCCTCCATTGGCTGACTGTCTATAGAGCCTAAACCAGAGTCCAGCTGCTCCCAAGAGCCACTCTGCCGCACTGACATGAGGTCAGGAGTCAAGCGCTTCTCCTTTTTAGATGTGGCCTTCTTGCTGGAGCGGTGACTTTTATGATCTTTCTTTAGGGAACCACTCTCGGGTCCCAAAGTCAGTTTCCGTGCCATGTCCTCCACCAGCGAGAGGCTCTGTCCCGGCACAGGACTGGAGCGAGTGGAGGATTGTTTCTGAGCGGTGGACGGGTGCTTAGCGCTGACCCGAAGCTCGTCGGCAACAGAGCGGTTGGACTGTTTGGCTCGCTCTGGATGGTGGAATTTACATTTAATCCCATAAGTGCATTTCTTCCCTGAGGTAGAATGAAACAGAATATTTAGTAGTGCAGATGATTTTTGTATCTGATACTGAGCTATGAAACAGAAAGTATTTGTGACACCTGCCAAGCAAGACCAGTAATGCGTTGTAGAATTGTTCTCACCATAAGGACATCGTTGTTTTTTCTGAGTCTTTGGAAACCTCCGCAAAAGGTTTTCAAGGGTCGGTCCATAGCGGCCCAGAGGATCATCAGGAGGCATAAACCTTAGTGAGGGGGAAATTAAAACATTAGTAAACCTAGAATTACTGCCTCTACCAACCAGTTAAGTTGCACTATACATCAAAGTTACAGCCAAAATGTGAACCCTTGACCTCAATATGAAAGCAGACAGGGAACTTAGTTTCTATAAAAGGCAAAACTCACTTGTTATTAACAAAGGAATACATGAGCAGCCTCTCCTCAATGAAGCGTTTCCACTCAGGCTTCTCTCCCTGAAGGTCTCGGTACATGTCGTTGGACACGATGATGCCGTCAGACTCGTAGCCCAGCTTGACGATAAAACAGTCGTCGTTACAGACCACCCGTTTGCCGCAACACGTCTCGATGGCGTGAACACCACAATCTTCCTTTTCTCCAGGTCTCGGAGAATGTGCTGATCTGTAAACCAAGAATAAAATCTCAGTTAAACCTGTAGTAACTGAAATCATCCATCAGTTAAAAGACAGCAGTTTGGAGTCCTGTCACTGTCAAACGAAAATGACAAAAACTGCAATTCCTCAAATGTTAACTTGATGCCGTCTCCAAAAAATATGGAGTGAAGCCACTTAAAGTCAATCATTACAGATCATAAATTAAATAATAACCACCATATTTAAGGAAACTACAAATGCATATTAATTTGTGTTCTTTCCCAGCAGATAGATTTGACCCGTTTAAATATTAACAAGGGCCCTACAAGTACATCCTGCAGAATAAAATATTTATCAGCATGAGCAATCTGTATATAAAGCAAACAAGCAGTACGGTGGGTTTCAGATGTAACCAAAAGCTGTGCGACTCACTGACAGCTCAAATGGTTATCTTTTGGTATCTCAAACCAGTGGAAAAACCCTGCACTTTTATCTTTTGAGATTTTATCTACATTATTTACACATAATGATCATTTACTGGCAAAAAAACCCACAAAGGGTATTTCCCCATTGTAAGCAGCATAGCTCACTCTGTTGCACAGAGCTCAAATCAAATGGTTTTTGATTCTGCTTTAAAGTCTATTCAAGTCCTCAAATTAGACTGCAACAATAATCCAATCATTATTATTATTATTTATTTTTTCCCAATTACTTCCTCCAAGTGAGAAGTACCTTTAAATCTTCCCAGAATACAAGCTGACATATTTAAAATGTGTTTTATTTTAATAGCAGTTTTAATAAAAAGTTTGCAAAGATATAAAACATTAAAAACTGCAAATTCACACTTTTTAGATGCTGCAAAATGTAAATGTTTTATATTTTTGCTTACAGAAAATTAATAATGAGGAGGCCCAACCTCTAATAACAAAAAGAAAAATGATACGTCATAAAAACCCACCACACCTTGGATCCAATTAAACTTGAGGGCCTAATTGTGTGTCGGCACGGTGGCAGACGAAGAAGGAAGTAGAAACTTTACAACGGGTATAAATGGCAGTCGTCTGACCTGTGATGGGAACATCTGGCCGAGGCTGCTCCTTCCTCCACGAGGGAACAAACACGGTGACTTCACTGTGACCTCTGTCCATGAAGAAGTCCACAGCCAGCTGGATTCCCAGACAAGAGAACACTTCCTTGTTCCCGTGGCTGAAAGAAGGAACAGGGATGGGAAACATTCACACGTTAACAATTAAACTAATGTCCAGCCAGTTCAGAACAAAGGCTGAAGTGTATTTTATGATACCACTCTTTGATGTTCAAACTACATCACCGCTCTTATCAAACCCCCAATATTTGTCGTGTTAATTAAAGACTCGTAAGAGAACAAGCTCACTTTTCTATAACAGGTTGACTTTCATAATTAAGTCTTAGATATTAAACCAACCTATTGTCTTTATCAATTAACAGTTTGGCCTATAATATGTCTTAAATTTTAGAAATATCCAACCCAGGCGCTCAAAGCCCATTGTAATGTCTTCCTACTGTTTGATATGTCGAAGAAGCAAGTTACAGCTCATTTCTTGATTTTTGTTTGATTTTGTTTAGAAAAAATATTAAAAGATGATTTATTATCAATTTACAAATCACCTGATTGTCCTTGGCACAAAGAGAGTTTAAGGTGAATTTTCATTATCATCCCTATATAGTATATAGAACCCTGTACCAGCAACTAGCAGATTGTTACCTGTAGAATAGTTCAAATGTATATATGTACACACGTTTACTTTAGGTCTGATGTGAAAACACGACAGTTGACAGTGTCAAATAATAAAGAGAAATAAGAGGGTAAAAAAGCTTATAGGAGAGCCGATGTGAAATGCTGTTGAGCCTGTTCATGTGGAAATAATTTATTCCTTAATAAGCAGTGCTGTCCTTTAAGGAAACAAGAACAAAGTCACATTGTGCTGATTTGCATATTGAGCAGCCTCACGGCAATTCACCTGAACGAGCGTGCCCGGTTTGAAAATGCAAAATAAAAGGGTGTGTTTACTCCGAAACAGCAAGAAGACACACAGTGTGTGTAACCTGTGTGTGCGTGTGCACTCTCTCACCATTAGTTCCTTAAACTGTGTGTGCAGGTTGAGGTATGAGGAGGTGAAAGGAGGAAAAGGTTGTGTGTGAATGACTGGCAATATGAGTCTAACAACTGCAAATAACAACAGTAGCTGATTGTCTATGACACTGAGGGAATATATGACCCGATGTGTTTCAGAGTGTGTGTGAGGGCCCTTGTTCGCACACATGCCAAACACATGAAAGACAAATGTTAGGAGGTGCCGTAATGTAGATGTTTGTATTGTCCTAGGATGTAATAACAGTCCTTTAACATTCCCTCAGGCCGTGCGTAATGCAAATACAGAGTCAGCATTAAGCACAAATCATAACTCACCAGGAACTCCTAAAGTATCATTAGTTTGTATTGTATTATCTGTGCCAGTAGCACCATGAGGTTCACTTTGGTGCTTTTGAGTGAGAGAACTGTTGGATGGATTGCCGTGGAATTTGCTACAAACATTAATTTCCCCCTCAGGATGAAATATAACTACTTTTGTGATCCTCTGACTTTTCATCTACCGTCACTATCACGTCAAATTTACTTTGGTTTATGACTAAATATTTGCAGAACTACGTCAGCCTCAGCTGTACATTTTGTTTGGTGGTTATTAGCAAATGTGAGCATGCTAATGTGCTAAACAAGTATACTGGTCACATGTTAGCAAGCTTCAAATACTCAGACCTGGGCCGCAACATAAAAAAAGCTTTTTCTTGTTGTGAAATGTTGCCATTACCTGGTATTGAGATAATCCAAAAGAAACAGATGGTATTTAAGTTACATTAATTTAATTTTGTTAGTCTTGGATGAGGTTACTGACTACAGTTTTTATAAGAAATGTAATAGAGATACATTTAAATTCCATTGCCAGCCCTGACATTAGCACTATGTAGAAAGTGTAGATTTTGTATTACTTCTCCTGTTTCATTAATATTAGAAGGTTTTATAGTAGATATGTTGCTAATAACATGAACAACCTATTCAACAAATCGAGTCAATTCTGCTTTCATTTATCAGGTAACCCTTTAACAGCCAGCGCCACCATTTGGTAGAGCATTGTGTGTCTTGATATCTTGTTGAAAAAAAAATAAAAAAGTTTAACTCCATCTGATTCAGCCAGCTCTACCGTTTGGTTGACATGTTATGCACAACACAACCTCTAGACGTCACTGTGGTTCAAACAGAAAGCCCTTCAGCTAGCTTCCACTGAGAAAGTTGGCATGCTAAAAATCACTGCTGACGAAATCACTCTTTTTGGTCAACTTTTGTACGGTAAGTGTTATGGCAGATTCCTTATACCGTATGTTTCGTTATTCATTAAGGTCACACAGGAAAAAGGGGCCCGATGCTGAGGTTAAAACTATGTGTATACGTTTAGTCTTAACAGTTGTATACATTAGCATGTGTGGTAGCTGCTAAATAAGGTCATGAAATCTGGGATCATGTAAAACTCAGAGGATACAACATATATGACTGTACAAGGTTTGAACATCTCTGCCACGTATGCTGTTTCAAGTGTATGTTCGTGTGTGTTTTACATGTATAAAGCACATGAGATCTTTCTGCTCTGGGGGGCATTTCCGCAATTGGCTGCTGTGGCAGAAGGTGATGTTACTCCATTATTATTTGTTTGTTGCGCAACTGAATAATAATTAATCTCAACCATGTCTGTGTTTGTGTTTTATTGATCTCTCTCTGTGTTAACATTTAAGGTTGGTGAGCCATTAATTGCACTAACATAACCATATCATTTTTGACATATTTTAGTGTCAGAGCACTGATTGAACATAATTAGATAACTTGATGCACAAAAAAAGTTTTAACAAGGATGTCATTATTTTTTGGAAAATATGCTCAATCAATCGGTCGATTTGGCCTTTTATGGTAAACTAGCAATACGACTTTTTCAGAGTTTCATAGATGTTTTCCAATAAAATATGGTAAATAAATGGCTAGATTCATGGTAATATTACTACATCTAATCGAGTGAAAGAGTGATAATAATTTATATAGCACCTTTCATGCATGGCATACAGCCCAAAGTTGCACACAACAAGTTAACAAGCAAGTTAGGCCAACACAGGATATAGACATTTGCTGTTAGGCCAGTGGTTTCCTGTTAGGCCAATTCAGCGTGAACAGTAAGATGAGCAAGTCTTTCTTTTATAATGAAAAACACTTTACATTACTTTTTTACATTTTTTTTTTTTTACAATTATAATTGATTATCTTTTATGAATATATCTGGTTGTATATATTGCTCATTTTCCATAAAAGAAAAAAATGTATTTCAGTTAGTGTTTTATTTGAGTTTGATGCGTACAAATACTGTACTGTATATGATGATTGTTGAAAATGCACTTTTACCATAAAAGGCCAGCTCGACCAGTTGGTAGAGGCTCATAAAAACAAAACTGTGTGGTCAGTCAAAACAAATAAAATTGTTTGTGGTTATTTGTGGCCCATTTGATAAAAACTGCAAACAAATTATTTTTCCATAGCTTTTTTCTTGGTCTGGTAGTTAAAGGGTTAAACAGTTAGCAGTTTTTTGCCACGGACTCCTGTGGAAGTTCACATGAAGCTGCATATCTCTATCTCGGTTTATAAAATATTAATCACATGAACCTCCCACTACAGTTTATCTTTATGCACTATTTATAAGTAAAAAGTATCAGATGGATGTGAGTCAGTGTTGGGAAGCTCCCCTCGTTTCTTATCAGGCTTATCACCTTAATAACGAGGAAATTACCTAAAAACAAGACTGAATCATAGAGTGACTTGAGGTAAAAGGAAATATCCAGGTCATATTGATTTTCCTGGTTCCTATCAATACCTAGAAGAAAGACTTTGCGTGTGTGACCCCAAAACAAATGTATAGCTCTAACGTAAAAGCTTTCCTTCACTAAAGATAAAGTGCTTTACTCCTCCCTGTCCTCGAGCAGTGAGCAAGTGTGGAAACAGTTAGAGCAGGAGACAAGTTTTTATGAAACTAACTTTTTATTTTCCTTAATCTGCTGATTATTTTCTTGATCAATCGAGGGCTTGCATGGTCCATGAAGCCTAGAAATAAAAGCCTGAGGTGATTTTATCAAAGATATTCAGCTTACAATTATAGGCTGCAACTAATAATCTTTTTCATAATCGATTTATCTGTTGATTGCTTTCCAAAAATAATTGTTTTGTCTTTTGGAAAAAGCAAGTTAAGATGAAGTCTTTAAATGTTTATTTTTTCAATCAAAAAGGATTAAATTATTATAAAATAGTAACGGTTTTCTTTAAAAAATAAGGTTAATTGAATTAAACGAGTAAGACCCAATTCAAACATTTTTTTTTTTTTTTTAAATGAACTTTGTCATATTTAAGAACTTTAATCGGTGAACTTTGGGATTTTTTTTATGGATTAACAAAATAAGTGCTGATTATTTAGTTTTTCAGTGGGTTTTCCATCATTTCACAGTCCTCACCTCATGGCCACGTTGCTCCCGTCTATAACGATGGGTCTCAGAGCGTCGTCCTCTTCGGGGATCTCCTCTCTGCTCTGCGGGGAGGACACTGCGAAGGGGAGCAGCATGGTGGGCCCCGCAGGCTGGGGATCCCCTCTGGGCACCAGCACAGACATCGTGGTCACCGGCCCCTGCTCGGGCCCCCCACCAGCCTCCTGACTCGCCCCGATCTTCACCAGCTCCCCCAGGAGTTTGTCTGTGTCCATGTTGGGGCCGAACTTCTGCTGAACGGCCTGAACCTGGGCCGTGGAGTACCCCAGCTTGTGGAAGAAGTCCAGCTGGGCATCCGGATGCTGGGGGCCCGGGGAGGGAGAGGGTCCGCTGTGGAGCATTCTCTCACTGGAGGGACGGGAGGAGTTTGGATCCAGTAGGAGCGAAGGGAAGGTCCATGAAGAAGTGCCGGAGTCTGGGAGGTTCGTAATGTTTGGGATTTTACTCCACCGAGGTCCAGATGTGAAGACAGCAACATCAGCATTCATGTCTTCAACTCGCACACCTTCCACCTGTTGGGGAAAAAACACATTATAAGATACTGTGCTGATACTTCTACTGCAATACAATTTGTGAAGCTTAAGTGAACTTTTTACCTTGATTTCACAACTGAAGTTAATTTGCAGGTTCAGATTATTAATACAAAATATAATGAACAAATACCAGATGAAATGTAGAAAAATATATAAAAAATGTGCCCACACTAGACAGATTTAACAAGCATTTAACACATTGATGCATCAATAAATATATTTCAGTTATATGACAATTGATAACTGTATTCTGAATTCAGGTCACTTTTATTTTTGGTACTTTAAGTATAATTTGATGCTAATACATAAATAAGGTTCTGAATGTACGACTTTAACTTGTACCAGAGTATTTCTGTACTGGTATTGTTAACTAGCCTTTTTATTCCAGTAAGATAAAAAACAGCTTTAACTTCTCAAATGTACGTTTTATTATTTTAATTATACATTATTTCTTTTTGTATTAATCGAGTCATTGTTAGGTATTTTTAATGGATAAATAAAAGAAGCCCATAACAGTTTTCCACTCTTCAAATGTGTCCTTTGTCCAATCAGAATCAGAAATACAAAAATGTATCACAATACAATTCAATAACTAAATTCTCACATTTGCAAGGCTAAAACCAGGTTATGTGTTTTATAAATGTCTGAAATTAGTAAAATATGATCAAACTAGCTATAGATAATCGACTTTCAGTCCTGGGAAATATATCTTTGCTTGAGTGTAAACATTGTCATCCTCCCATCTGACGGAAGTTAAATGCGAAATAAAAGAAGAACTGATAGAGGAAATAAACACAGATTATTATGTCATTCCCTAAGAATCTGAAACTAGAGTAAAACGTATTGGTGGAAAGTAACTAAGTAAGATATATTTACTTAAGTAATGTACAAATGTATATTTTTGAGGTTATTGTACTTTACATGACGTGTTATTTTTGTATTTGTAAGGTATTTTGTACTTCTATGTCATTACAATCCAGAGGCAAATAGTGGACCTTTTCCTCCGTTACATGTATTTAACTTTACAGATTTAGTGTAATATTACAACATATAAAAAGGTAATGTTTTTATTATTAAGGTAACAAGACATTAGACTTAAATTATAAATGCACACCGGTCATGTTAAGTAGGCTCAGTTAAAATTAGCTCTACTTTATAAAGTAATCATATAATATACATTATTCTGAAGAGACCTTCTAGTAAGTAGGCTACTTTAAGTATAGCTATTTGATGCTATCATGTTTTTACTTTTACTTAAGAGAGTGCAGGAAAAATATTATTATATAATATTATTATTAATAATAATAATCTTTATTTCTATAGCACCTGTCATACAAGAATTGCAGTGCTTGACAGTAGACAGTTGACATATCTTAAAACACTCACAGAAAATTGATATCACATAGAATACAGTTACCAGTAAAAGCCATAAAAACAAACTTAAAATAGCATAGAACAGACGTATAAAAAATAAATGTAGATTAAAAGGTACGACGATAAAAGTGTGCATTAAAAGGAGGACAGTGCTGACAGGTGAACATGCATCAGAGTGCATTGAGAAACAGGAGGTAGCTTCCAAAAGGCAAATAATTGTACAAATATTTTTTAAGTATTTTTTTTTTAGAGACTTCAACCGAGCAGGCTTAACTGATGTCTAGGTACTTTGTGGCATAGTACTTTTAACAGAGTCATTATAGTGAATCTAATAACATCTAGTACAAAAATATCTATTTCCACCATTGTTGAATCTTTTGTTTAAGTGGTGTGTACTATATAAACACAGGGCAAAAGAGTTTCAAACAACTTAGTTTTAAAAAGTCGCTGTTTCTGTTTCCGCTTGTTCAAACCTAGCGAAAAGGAGAGTCATAAACGTACCTTAAACAACACGAAGGAGCTGTTGAATGAGTATCTCCTCTTAAGTTTCCAGGTGAAGGATCTGCTGCTGCTGAGCTAACGCGTCGACGAGGCGGCTCTCTGGAGCTGTGAGCCGGCAACAAGGAAGTCGGGTTTTCCCTTCTCTCCACATGAGACCACAGCGCAGGTTGGGGCGAGTCACATGTGCACCAGTAAAACAGATAAACCTGCTGCCTCCGAGCAGAGGTGGGAGAAGTGCTCTCTTGTACTTGAGTAAAAGTAGAAGTACCAGAGTAGGAATACTCCGTTACAAGTAAAACTCCTGCATTCAAAATGTTAGTCAAGTAAAAATAGAAAAGTATTGGCATCTAAATATACGTAGTCATTATGCAAATTGATCAATTTCAGAATAATATGTATTATATATTTTGATTATAATTATTGACGCATGACGCATTAAAGGTCAACTATTATGCAAAATCCACTTTTCATTTATTTTATACATTAACATGTGTCCCCTCTGTGTAAAGAGATTCTGAAAGTTTCAGGAAAAAAGATTCCCTCACTTTTTGTCCTGATCCATTTATATAAAAACCTGTCTGAAAATGAGCTGATCAGATTTATGATGTCATAACGATTTTTTGGCTCGTGTAACCATTAGCAAATAACCAACCAAGGTAAGACCCCCCCACCTTATCACCTGAATCTCCTACTAGAGCACCATTGTGTTCTTTTTAACCAAATATCTCTCAGAGGGGCGTGGGGAGTGGCTCCTTATTTTTCATCTAAAGTAAAAGACAGAGAATCAGCACTTTTGAAACAGGGCTGAAACAGAGGGGATTATGGGATACTACAATGCACGATCTGTTTGGTATTTCGAGCAAAACACTTCAGAGACATGTGTTGTATATATCTGAGACCTATAATATATTGATGAAAAACAGTATAATAGGGGACCTTTAAAGTGTTATCAAAGCTGGTAAAGGTGCAGTTAGTTTTAATGACTTTGTATACTGCATGGTAGATGGTGAATTTACTCCAGGTGTAACTAAAGTCTGATTTAAGTGTTGATTATATTTCCCATCATTAATCCAAATCTGCAAAGTAACGAAAGGTACCAAATACATGTAGTGGAGCAAAAGTACACGATTTACCTCTGAATTAGTGGAGTAGAATTACAAAGAAGCATTATATTGAAATACTCAAGTAAAGCACAATTATGTAGTTAGTTACTTCCTCACCGCTGCCTCTGAGGGCAGTTCTCTATCAATTACATATGCATGCATGAGGAAAATTGGGAAACAAAAATTAGGTAAAGCAAGTAAAAGCGACATCACCACAATGAAGAATTAGCCTAAACTCGGCAGCAAGTACCTACAAGACAGTGTATTAAAATTATAATTTAAAGTACTACCAAAATGGATACAATTTACAGGCCTACTTTAGTATGCCAGATCTCTTAATACATAATAATAATAAAAAAATGTAGAAATTGATCATTAATAATAATAACCTAAATCGATAAATGATTATTCGAATCTAAATCTGCTAAAGTACCTGACTGTTATCAAATAAATACAGTAAAAACAAAACAGTAGCATATTGGCCTCCAAAATGTATAAATAATCGTGTGTAGCACAAAATGAAAAGTATTAGCATCCAACTGAATCATCGCAGAGTGGCTCTCTTTGGAATAATATATATTATTTTGGAAAATATTTATGAAAGTGACTAAGTCAATTAACTCAAGTTACTAAGTACGGCATACTTGTAACTTACTTGAGTATTTAAATGTTATGCTATTAGACTTCACTTAATTTTAGAGAAAGATATGTGTTTATTTTCCTACATTTAAACGACACTTTCACTTAATTTTTTCATTAAAAAATGATATGCTTGAAAAGTATCTAAAATTGGCTCCATATTGACCAACATTAAAATACTTTTCCATACATTCGTTATGGATAAGAACAGAATATTATAATAATTCTGTGATAATATAACATTGAGGAGCCATTCTGCATTAGGAGTACTTTTACTTTTGATACAAAAGCTACATTTAGCTTACAATAAGGGTGCAACACCACCAGCCAAAGGGCTATTAATTGTTCAAATTGTATTCGTTACTCAAAAGATTAACATTGTTTTTTGAATGGTAAGGGATGATGCAAATCTAATCCCTTGAATATTTGACCAGCATTTGGCAGATAACCGGTGCTAATTAATTTCTACTGAAGTAACAATTTGCATTCAGGACAGTTTTTTTACAATGGAGTATTTTTTTGATTTCTCCTTTTACTCATGAGGATCTCTTGTAAATCTGAATACTTTTTTGATCAATAATAATTGTAATTTCTGTCACTGCTGGGTAGCTTAATCTATGACAAAACGTTACAATGTATTTGTTTGTTAGATACATTTACAAATAGGGTCTATAAATAGTTTTGTAGTTTTTTTAAACTTAAGGCAAATTCACAAACCACAGTTGATTTACGGTTTTCACCCAAGCGGGACAAGACCATATTTTTAAAAATGATATACTTCATGCTACAAAAGGGTTTCACATATTTTCAGAAAGGAATTATTCAAACCTAAAGTATATGTCAAGTGCTTGCTTTAGTTAACTTATAAATCACTCTGTTTAAGACATGTTCATGCAGTAGGGAGGACAAATTATATATTAAAACCATGAGTATTCTTAAGATTCATTAAGATTCTAAGGAAAGACATTTTGCTAAGATTCAGATCATAATTTTGTCCATACAGTTATATGTTACTGTTATGTAATTTAGGTTGAACAGTTAAATAGTGAGAACTTTGTGAAAGATTTCAAACAATATTCTGAATGATTTGAGTACCGAAAGGACTAAATATCTGAGAGAAAAATCAACATGGTCAGAATAATCTTTTTACTCAATGTTTTATTCTCACAGCCTCAATCCTCCTCCAATTCAACATTCTTCCTGGAAAGAACTTTAGAAGAAAATATAATTTACCGTAAGGATTTTTTTACTCGATTTACCCTCTATGACAGTTACGCCTTCTCCACTGTGTTTTGGGCTCTATTTTAAGGGGGATAATAGGGATCACAACTGGATATAATGCATTAGGCAGAGGGGTTGGTCGATAAATCCGATGTGATGGATGTGTTATGGGCTCTGGTGGAGGTTCTTTTGGCTCTGGTGTTGTGGGCTGTGGTGGAGGTGTGGTGGGTTCTGGTGGAGGTGTTGTGGACTCCGGTGGAGGTGTTGTTGGCTCTGGTGGAGAAGTTGTGGGCTCCGGTGGAGGTGTTGTGGGCTCCGGTGGAGGTGTTGTTGGCTCCGGTGTAGGTGGAGGTGTTGTTGGCTCTGGTGGAGGTGTTGTTGGCTCTGGTGGAGGTGTTGTGGGCTCTGTTGGAGGTGTTGTAGGCTCTGGTGGAGGTGTTGTGGGCTCCGGTGGAGGTGTTGTTGGCTCCGGTGGAGGTGGAGATGTTGTTGGCTCCGGTGGAGGTGTTGTTGGCTCCGGTGGAGGTGTTGTTGTCTGTGTTGGAGGTGTTGTAGGCTCTGGTGGAGGTGTTGTAGGCTCTGGTGGAGGTGGAGGTGTTGTTGGCTCCGGTGGAGGTGTTGTTGGCTCCGGTGTAGGTGGAGGTGTTGTTGGCTCCGGTGGAGGTGTTGTTGGCTCCGGTGGAGGTTCTGTTGTGGGCTCCGGTGGAGGTGTTGTGGGCTCTGGTGGAGGTTCTGTTGTGGGCTCCGGTGGAGGTGTTGTTGGCTCTGGTGGAGGTGTTGTTGGCTCTGGTGGAGGTTCTGTTTTGGGCTCTGGTGGAGGTGTTGTGGGCTCAGGTGGAGGTTCTGTTGTGGGCTCTGGTGGAGGTGTTGTGGGCTCTGGTGGAGGTTCTGTTGTGGGCTCTGGTGGAGGTGTTGTGGGCTCTGGTGGAGGTTCTGTTGTGGGTTCTGGTGGAGGTGTTGTGGGCTCTGGTGGAGGTGTTATGGGCTCTGGTGGAGGTTCTGTTGTGGGCTCTGGTGGAGGTGTTGTGGGCTCTGGTGGAGGTTCTGTTGTGGGTTCTGGTGGAGGTGTTGTGGGCTCTGGTGGAGGTTCTGTTGTGGGCTCTGGTGGAGGTGTTGTGGGCTCTGGTGGAGGTTCTGTTGTGGGTTCTGGTGGAGGTGTTGTGGGCTCTGGTGGAGGTGTTGTTGGCTCCGGTGTAGGTGGAGGTGTTGTTGGCTCTGTTGGAGGTGTTGTAGGCTCTGGTGGAGCTGGAGGTGTTGTTGGCTCCGGTGGAGGTGTTGTTGGCTCTGGTGGAGGTGTTGTGGGCTCCGGTGGAGTTGGAGGTGTTGTTGGCTCCGGTGGAGGTGTTGTTGGCTCTGGTGGAGGTGTTGTGGGTTCTGGTGGAGGTGTTGTGGGCTCTGGTGGAGGTGTTGTTGGCTCTGGTGGAGGTTCTGTTGTGGGCTCCGGTGGAGGTGTTGTGGGCTCTGGTGGAGGTGTTGTTGGCTCTGGTGGAGGTTCTGTTGTGGGCTCTGGTGGAGGTTCTGTTGTGGGCTCTGGTGGAGGTGTTGTTGGCTCTGGTGGAGGTTCTGTTGTGGGCTCCGGTGGAGGTGTTGTGGGCTCTGGTGGAGGTGTTGTTGGCTCTGGTGGAGGTTCTGTTGTGGGCTCTGGTGGAGGTGTTGTTGGCTCTGGTGGAGGTTCTGTTGTGGGCTCCGGTGGAGGTGTTGTGGGCTCTGGTGGAGGTGTTGTTGGCTCTGGTGGAGGTTCTGTTGTGGGCTCTGGTGGAGGTTCTGTTGTGGGCTCTGGTGGAGGTGGTGTTGGCTCTGGTGTAGGTGTTGTGGGCTCTGGTGGAGCTGTTGTTGGCGCTGGTGGAGGTTCTGTTGTGGGCTCTGGTGGAGGTGGTGTGGGCTCTGGTGGAGGTTCTGTTGTGGGCTCTGGTGGAGGTGTTGTGGGCTCTGGTGGAGGTTCTGTTGTGGGTTCTGGTGGAGGTGTTATAGGCTCTGGTGGAGGTGTTGTTGGCTCTGGTGGAGGTTCTGTTGTGGGCTCTGGTGGAAGTGTTTTAGGCTCTGGTGGAGGTGTTGTGGGCTCCGGTGGAGGTGTTGTTGGCTCCGGTGTAGGTGGAGGTGTTGTTGGCTCTGTTGGAGGTGTTGTGGGCTCTGGTGGAGGTGTTGTGGGCTCTGGTGGAGGTGTTGTAGGCTCTGGTGGAGGTGTTGTGGGCTCCGGTGTAGGTGGAGGTGTTGTTGGCTCTGTTGGAGGTGTTGTTGGCTCTGTTGGAGGTGTTGTTGGCTCCGGTGGAGGTGTTGTTGGCTCCGGTGGAGGTGTTGTGGGTTCCGGTGGAGGTGTTGTTGGCTCTGGTGGAGGTGTTGTGGGCTCCGGTGGAGGTGTTGTTGGCTCTGGTGGAGGTGTTGTGGGTTCTGGTGGAGGTGTTGTGGGCTCCGGTGGAGGTGTTGTTGGCTCCGGTGGAGATGTTGTTGGCTCTGGTGGAGGTGTTGTGGGTTCTGGTGGAGGTGTTGTAGGCTCTGGTGGAGGTGTTGTTGGCTCCGTCGTAGGTGGAGGTGTTGTTGGCTCTGTTGGAGGTGTTGTTGGCTCTGTTGGAGTTGTTGTTGGCTCCGGTGGAGGTGTTGTTGGCTCCGGTGGAGGTGTTGTTGGCTCTGGTGGAGGTGTTGTGGGTTCTGGTGGAGGTGTTGTGGGCTCTGGTGGAGGTGTTGTTGGCTCTGGTGGAGGTTCTGTTGTGGGCTCCGGTGGAGGTGTTGTGGGCTCTGGTGGAGGTGTTGTTGGCTCTGGTGGAGGTTCTGTTGTGGGCTCTGGTGGAGGTGTTGTGGGCTCTGGTGGAGGTTCTGTTGTGGGTTCTGGTGGAGGTGTTGTGGGCTCTGGTGGAGGTGTTGTTGGCTCTGGTGGAGGTTCTGTTGTGGGCTCTGGTGGAGGTGTTGTAGGTTCTGGTGGAGGTGTTGTGGGCTCCGGTGGAGGTGTTGTTGGCTCCGGTGGAGGTGTTGTTGGCTCCGGTGGAGGTGTTGTGGGTTCTGGTGGAGGTGTTGTGGGCTCTGGTGGAGGTGTTGTTGGCTCTGGTGGAGGTTCTGTTGTGGGCTCTGGTGGAGGTGTTGTGGGCTCTGGTGGAGGTGTTGTTGGCTCTGGTGGAGGTTCTGTTGTGGGCTCTGGTGGAGTTTCTGTTGTGGGCTCTGGTGGAGGTGTTGTGGGCTCTGGTGGAGGCGGTGTTGGCTCCGGTGGAGGTGTTGTGGGATCTGGTGGAGCTGTTGTTGGTGCTGGTGGAGGTTCTGTTGTGGGCTCTGGTGGAGGTGTTGTAGGCTCTGGTGGAGGTGTTGTGGGCTCTGGTGGAGGTTCTATTGTGGACTCTGGTGGAGGTGTTGTAGGCTCTGGTGGAGGTTCTGTTGTGGGCTCTGGTGGAGGTTCTGTTGTATGCTGGTGGAGGCGTTGTGGGCTCTGGTGGAGGCGTTGTGGCTCTGGTGGAGGTTCTGTTGTGGGCTCACGGTGGAGGTTCTGTTGTGGGCTCTGGTGGAGGTTCTGTTTGTATGCTCTGTTGGAGGCGTTGTGGGCTCTGGTGGAGGTGTTGTTTGGCTCCGGAGGAGGTTCTGTCGTGGGCTCTGGTGGAGGTGTTGTTGTGGGCTCCGGTGGATGTTCTGTTGTGGGCTCTGGTGGAGGTGTTGTGGGCTCGGGTGGAGGTGTTGTTGGCTCTGGTGGAGTGAGTGGGCTCCGTGGAGGTTCTGTTGTGGCTCTGGTGGAGGTTCTGTGTATGCTCTGGTGGAGGCGTTGTGGCTCGGGGAGGTGTTGTTGGCTCCGGAGGAGGTTTTGTTGTGGGCTCTGGTGGAGATGTTTGTGGGCTCGGGTGGAGGTGTGTTGCTCTGGTGGAGGTGTAGTGGGCTCCGTGGAGGTTCTGTTAGGCTCCGGTGGAGGTGTTGTTGGCTCTGGTGGAGGTGTTGTGGGCTCTGGTAAGGTGGAGGTGTTGTTGGCTCGGGAGGTTCTGTTGTGGGCTCTGCTGGAGGTGGTGTGGGCTCTGTTAGAGGTGTTGTTGGCTCCGTTGGAGGTGTTGTAGGCTCTGGTGGAGTGTGTTGGCTCTGGTGGAGGTGTTGTGGGCTCTAGTGGAGGTGTTGTGGGCTCCGGTGGAGGTGTTGTGGCTCCGGTGGAGGAGTTGTGAACTCTGGTGGAGGTGTTTGTTGGCTCCGGTGGAGGTGTTGTTGGCTCCGGTGGAGGTGTTGTGGGCTCCGGTGGAGGTGTCGTTGGCTCCGGTGGAGGTGTCGTGGGCTCCGGTGGAGGTGTCGTTGGCTCCGGTGGAGGTGTCGTGGGCTCCGGGCGAGGTGTCGTTGGCTCCGGTGGAGGTGTCGTTGGCTCAGGTGGAGGTGTCGTTGGCTCCGGTGGAGGTGTCGTTGGCTCAGGTGGAGGTGTCGTTGGCTCTGGTGGAGGTGTTGTTGGCTCTGGTGGAGGTTCTGTTGTGGGCTCTGGTGGAGTTCTGTTGTGGGCTCTGGTGGAGGTGTTGTGGGCTCTGGTGGAGGCGGTGTTGGCTCCGGTGGAGGTGTTGTGGGATCTGGTGGAGCTGTTGTTGGTGCTGGTGGAGGTTCTGTTGTGGGCTCTGGTGGAGGTGTTGTAGGCTCTGGTGGAGGTGTTGTGGGCTCTGGTGGAGGTTCTATTGTGGACTCTGGTGGAGGTGTTGTAGGCTCTGGTGGAGGTTCTGTTGTGGGCTCTGGTGGAGGTTCTGTTGTATGCTCTGGTGGAGGCGTTGTGGGCTCTGGTGGAGGCGTTGTGGGCTCTGGTGGAGGTTCTGTTGTGGGCTCCGGTGGAGGTTCTGTTGTGGGCTCTGGTGGAGGTTCTGTTGTATGCTCTGTTGGAGGCGTTGTGGGCTCTGGTGGAGGTGTTGTTGGCTCCGGAGGAGGTTCTGTCGTGGGCTCTGGTGGAGGTGTTGTTGTGGGCTCCGGTGGATGTTCTGTTGTGGGCTCTGGTGGAGGTGTTGTGGGCTCGGGTGGAGGTGTTGTTGGCTCTGGTGGAGGTGTAGTGGGCTCCGGTGGAGGTTCTGTTGTGGGCTCTGGTGGAGGTTCTGTTGTATGCTCTGGTGGAGGCGTTGTGGGCTCTGGTGGAGGTGTTGTTGGCTCCGGAGGAGGTTTTGTTGTGGGCTCTGGTGGAGATGTTGTGGGCTCGGGTGGAGGTGTTGTTGGCTCTGGTGGAGGTGTAGTGGGCTCCGGTGGAGGTTCTGTTGTAGGCTCCGGTGGAGGTGTTGTTGGCTCTGGTGGAGGTGTTGTGGGCTCTGGTGAAGGTGGAGGTGTTGTTGGCTCTGGGGGAGGTTCTGTTGTGGGCTCTGCTGGAGGTGGTGTGGGCTCTGTTAGAGGTGTTGTTGGCTCCGTGGAGGTGTTGTAGGCTCTGGTGGAGGTGTTGTTGGCTCTGGTGGAGGTGTTGTGGGCTCTAGTGGAGGTGTTGTGGGCTCCGGTGGAGGTGTTGTGGGCTCCGGTGGAGGAGTTGTGAACTCTGGTGGAGGTGTTGTGGGCTCCGGTGGAGGTGTTGTTGGCTCCGGTGGAGGTGTTGTGGGCTCCGGTGGAGGTGTCGTTGGCTCCGGTGGAGGTGTCGTGGGCTCCGGTGGAGGTGTCGTTGGCTCCGGTGGAGGTGTCGTGGGCTCCGGGCGAGGTGTCGTTGGCTCCGGTGGAGGTGTCGTTGGCTCCGGTGGAGGTGTCGTTGGCTCAGGTGGAGGTGTCGTGGGCTCCGGTGGAGGTGTCGTTGGCTCCGGTGGAGGTGTCGTGGGCTCCGGTGGAGGTGTCGTGGGCTCCGCTGGAGGTGTCGTGGGCTCCGCTGGAGGTGTCGTGGGCTCCGGTGGAGGTGTCGTTGGCTCCGGTGGAAGTGTCGTGGGCTCCGGTGGAGGTGTCGTGGGCTCCGGTGGAGGTGTTGTGGGCTCTGGTGGAGGTGTTGTTTTAGAGGAATCTGTAATATGACCGGATGTTAAAGATTGGGTTGTAGGTTCTGTATTAAAAGATGGAAAAAAAAGGTCTTCATCTGAAGTGGTTGTCTCTATGTCCAGTTTAATTGCTGGCTGGATGGTCATTTGAGGTCTCTCTCCCCCATGTCCTCCTTTTGCACCTTGACCACAATTGCAAGGACTCAGCTGAGTGATGTGTCTAATCAGATCGGCACTCGGGAAGTCCATGCTGATGACACCTAAGCAGCCCCGGTTAGAGGAGGTTCTATGATGTTCCACAACAAGGTCATAAAGCTGCATGTTAATGTCTTTAGCCAATGTTTTAGGAATTGCCCACCCTTTTGCCTCACGGTTTGTCCTTACAATAAAACCGCCACACATGTATTTCTTGTGGTACTCTACTTGAGCTTCAACATTCTTTAGCTTTTTATTTTCAAAGAACTTTGATTTGTAGGTTACTGTTCCATCATTAAATGTTTTACTCTGGAGAAAAATAATCCTGCCCCTTGCCTCTTTCATATTTGGTACTCTCCATGTAGTCAATATATTATTTCGGAAGTTTTCAATCAATTTCTTCATCAGTTCGTCAACTTTTGATTTGTAAAAGATAGAATGATGGAGACTCACTTTCAACAGCACAGTCTCACTACTGTGGTCTGATAAGAAATTGATAATCTCCGTTAGAACTTCATCAAATCGAATGTCTTTCCAAAACATCATGTTTCCATCCACAATATAAATGTTGTCTTTATCCCGCAGCGTAGTCTCAGCATGCAAACCAAAATATCGTATTCCCACATTAAGTTGGTCTTTCAAGGTCCAAACTTGACATTTATATCTTCCATATCGTGACAAGCTTTTGTGTGTTCCAGGAATTGAGATAGCAGAGACTGGAGTCTCGTCAGGAATAGACTTCATCCAGTCCAGGTTATGAAATTGTGAATCCAGGGTTTCTTTATCATTGAAACCTTTCCCCGAACAGGCGGTTATTCTGATGGGGGGAAGACACGATTATGCTAGTGTAAATATTTCAATAGCAGAAGAAAGTTGAACTAGTTGTTTAACAACAGGCAAATAAAAACTGTCTACACAGGAAATTTTTTGCCAAAAACCATTCAACACAATTATCAATTATAGGTCCTACTTACATAGAGAGAAGCCAGATGTAAAGATGGATCTCCATGATCGGTTTCTTGACTAATCGATGTTCCAGTGAACTTGATCAGGATTTGTTTAGCTTTCTTTCCCAGATGTTGTTTAGCTTTCTAAAGACATATTTCCCCCGATTGTCAATATGCAAAACGTTTCACAAGAAAAGCTTCCACCCGTGGAGATGACTGTGACAAACTCAACTGTTTGAGTGTGAGTGAGCTGCTGTAACAGTGAGCATAACGATCAAATATTATTTTGCATGTTTCTACTCCCTAATCTTTTATTTTGAATAGGAGGGAGAGAGAAAGAAAGACACAAAGACTAAGGGCTACATTACAATTGTGAACAGATTATATCATAACAGTTTAGTTAGTAAAATTAGTCTAAAGGAACGAGTCAATTTAGCTACAGTATATCCTTTATACACTGCATGTAGCCTACTGTACATGTACAATTCATTAATGACCTAAACTTTTTTCTAAAAAGGATTTTAGAAATGTACTTGTATCGGAACAAATATAGGTATACAATACCACCCTTGTTGACATACATTTGTATAGTTTTTGTAAAGGACTGTTTATTTACACCTAGTTTGAATAAATCTGTACGCAATTGTATCAGAAAAGCACATATTCTATTTCTTGCTGAGGTTGAGAGGAGAATTTTGAAGTTTGAAGCTCCAGAGAGCAAGACTGCAAGAATAGGGAAGAATGTAGCCTTACTTTTTACATAGGGAAGAAAGTTTACCAGTAACTGTAAAGCTCACTAATTAGAGAAGTTATATCTTCTTTGCTTAAGCTTAAAGGTTAAAGGGAGTTACGCACAGGACCTTTCTCTGAGTGGGCACAGTGACTTCCTGAAACCTTGTCATCAATTGAGGTTGCCATAAAGCACCAAAGACTCAAGTCTATGCTAAGCTAAGCTTCGCTTTTACTTCTAAAAAATGTCAAACTATTCCTTTAAATGCTAAGGACATACTTTGTACTTGTACTGTTGATGTTACCACACTCATTTGGCCATGAAGTGTAATAAGGAGATTTAACTTTTATGTTTGCATCATACCATCAACACGCCTATAGCACAATGTTGTAATAAACAAAAATGTAAAATATACCCAGTCATTTGACTTCTTTGGTTGGTTTTGCTGTGCTGCCACGTCACCCTTATCCTGGCCAATAAGCTTGTGTCTGGCTTCTGCTGATCCTCTTCCTCACCACCTGTTGCATCTTAATGCGACAGTTTATCTGCAGAAGCACGATCAGATAAGACTTGACATGGACAATTTGTTAGTAGTGGCGATTCACAACAGGAAGGCTCAGATAATGCCTTTTAAATGACAGGAGTGCTTTAGATCTGAGAAGGGCTAAACTGCTTCCAACACCCACTTGTGCACCAGCTTTTGACTACGAGTGAATCCCTTGTTTGTCATTGCAGGATGTCTATGAGAACTCTCCCCCTGGTTTTCATTAATCTTGGTGGGGAAATGCTTTACATACTGGACCAACGCCTACAAGCTCTCAACACGTCCGAGGACAATTCAGAGAAAGGTAGAGGTCGCTAGAGAAATGACAGGCTTGGGAGGTGCCTGTGTTTAGCTCCCAGTCACCCCTCCTCCTGACAAGCTGTATAGCTGATGCTTGAAAACTAACCATGTGCAGCATTTGCTTTATTACATGCACTGACAATCTCAAATGACAGGTCTGTTTTCTTTCTTTTTTTACCTGGAAACCTAACTCGGATGCAGGAGTGTGGTCAGAAAAAGACAGAAAAAGAGGTATTCATGCAACACTTAACATGATAGTCAGCTCCTTGTGCCCCTGTAGCATTAGTGGTGAAAAAGTATTGAGACCTTTTACTTAGGATAAGTAAAATTAGCAATACCGAGGTGTAGATATACTCTGTTACAAGTAGAATACACTGACTAAAGGAAAAGGAATAATTTGGCAGAGTTGTATAATTATATAGCCTAGCTAGCCACATAAAGCTTTACCTTATCTTGCTTACTAATTGCACAGCCGTTGTAGTATTATAAGGATAAACACAACAACGAAAAGAGGCTAAACAACTTTAAAGTATGTGTATCTTGCCATGTAGGAAACTTTGTGTGGGGCCATGTCTCAGCCCAGGGTTCTATTGTCTAATAAGTCTCCAATGGGCATAAAATAACAAGAATTAACCACCTTTCTGTTTCTGTGTCACTCACAGTTATGAATGACATTGTGGGGGCCATGTTTAGTAAAGACTTTATGGATGAACTTCTCAAACCTCAGCAGCTGTATTCTCACCGAACCCTGAAAACAGTGCTAACTCGGATAGCACACGCCTCCATCATGAGGCTGAACCCGGCCAGCATGGACAGGGTATTTACAAGATGAAAGGAATTTATTACATTATGTCACTTTAGTGATTTTATTTCATAACATTACATTTCAAACATTGTTATTTAAAAGTTGTGCTTAACTACTGTTGGCAGTTTACTCCTGTCATCATTGGCCAAAAGTTCCATAACAACCTGTCAGCATACTGTTATTCAATGGTAACCAGGTTAGGCAATTTCGAAAAAAGGAAAAAAAAAGAGATTACAAACATATTCAAGGCTCTCTACTATGTCGATGAAGCATTTAAGAAATATTGCCTACCCCAGCTTTAACAATGTTTTTATACATAATATTGTATACATCATATCATATCGAAGACAAAAATCTTGCAATACATGATAAATAATTGTAAAGAACAGTATAATCAAGGGTTATGACTGGTCACGCAAGGGCTGCCCAACACTGGCCTACTGTTGTTTTATATTTTCAGGATTTTATCAGGTCAAATACTGAGGGTTTTATTAATGGTTTAATTCCCCTAAAGGTGTCAACAGGGTCAAAATAAGTTGTCAAAAATTGCCAGTCTTAGAGCATCAAGGGCAGTTTGGTTTGATCGCAGTGGTGGCATGTCCCTAAAGTTTATACCTTCTTCCCTCTTGTAGCTTTACGAGCTGATGGTCATGGCGTTCAAATATCAAATCTTCCTTTGTCCAAGGCCTAAAGACCTGCTGCTCATCACTTACAATCACATAGATACCATCAGGGAACTTGTAAAAGACACTCCTGTGGTTGTGAACCAAGTGGACGAGACACACAGGAAGATCGTCGAGGTATGTTGAGAGCTGTTATGTAAATCAACCTTTAACTATCATATTGACAGTTTTATGCTGCATGTTACAGTATGTGCAAGTGTCTGTACATGCATGTGCATACTGTCTGGATTCCAGCTGTCAGTTTTTAACAGAGCTGTATCCTGTCTGGCCTGTTTTTCTTTATGTATACTGTAGGTATACTCATCTTTACCCGAAGGTGAATTCCAGCTTCTCAGACAAACGCTGCTCATATTTTTTCAAGACATGCATATTCGAGTAAGTCCTCTGCTTTTTGTTTTTTCAATTCTCCTTACATGTCAGTCAATGCAGTGCAGTCAGTACATGTCAAATAAAATATAGCCTTGTTTGAATGTTCTTTTTTCTTCTTAGGTGTCACTTTTCCTCAAAATTCAAGTCCAAAATCCCAACGGACGTTTCGCCCTGTCAACATCAGGCCCAGTGCCTCATGGGATAGATGTCCCGGGGCTCATTAGGTAGGCCGCTGACAAACATTGTGTTTTCTGATTTTAGAAGTCTGTTGAACTATCTTTTACATACTAAATCTGACTTAAACCATGCCTTCTCTTTTTAAAATGTATGTATTTTATGCATGGTCCTTACAATAATATGAAAATGGTGACACAGCGCTGTCATATAACTTTAAATGATCCTGTACCCCTTTTTTTTTACCTTGCATCTATTATCATTCAAATACTACAGTCTGAAATATACTGAAAAATATTAAACTAATGAATATTAAGTTATCTCTCCTGTCACCTTTCTTTTTGTATTGATTCTATCAAGATTTTATGACGTCTTATGAAGGTAGATTGCGAGGAAATGTGTGGCAGACATTCAATGTCCCCAGAGGATGATTCCCAATGACTATGGGAATCCTCTGACTTGTGGTCGTGTTCTAGATGGTAACATGTTGTAAAACGTTCTGCACTTAATTGCATGTCACTACTTATATAAGACATTTCAAACCGTAAGCTTATAAAATGGACAGAATTGTTCTACAAATTGTTTCAGCTTCTCAGAAAAAGCAATACAATTATCCCTAAAGTTCAGATTGTCCTTTTAAAAAACAGTTAATGTCAGATTTGTCACTTAGAAGTATGATACTTTAATTTCTAATGAATCAATTCTTTGTTTGTTTTAAATGACAAACCTATAAAAAGAGCTAGTAACGAGGCAAGAAAAGGGAATCAATTTGCTTACTAACATGTTTTCACACAGGGTAACTGGTTCGTAAAGACCATTTTTTACTGTTTCAGAACCAAATATGAAATACTTTTACACACCAAGCCTATTTTCTAATCTGGTCGTGGGGTATCATTTTCACACAGCCAATCACCTCCATTGGTGGCACCACATGTAGCCGTTTGTATGATGCAAGTCTCAAGGCTCCTCTGACAAGCTGAAATGTCTTAACTTGAAAATGTCCTCTGACAGCTTAAAAGTAATATCACAATATTCCACGGTTTCATCATCTGCTTCCTGTTACAGGACGTTTGACGGAAAGGGCAGAGAAGTGAGACGGAGTGAGTTTCCCTCAGGAGGAAGTTACAGCAGCTCTGTGAGAGAGGGGTGCTTTGAACTGCACGGAGACAGAGTCATCAGACTGGGCATGGACATGTATGAACTGTACACAACATGTACTAATGATGACGTGAAAATAACATACAAGTGGTTTGAACATGACGCTCCCTTGTCTTACATGAAAATAGGTACACTGTGAACCATCCAGAGGAGACACACACATCTAAGGATACCTTTGTCAAGGTAATAAGAGGAGTGTTAAAGATTAGAAGCTACAAGCATTTCTTTTTGGGAGGTCACAAGGTTGAATGAAGAGTAGAAAACTCCAAATAGTGTTTTTTTCTCCTAAACGTTTCATATTGATTTCTTATTATACATGTTGTAAGCACTACATCTAGCAGAGAAAACAGACCGTTCTTGTCATCTTGCACATATTAATAGACACTGCAGAAAGCACTCAAAGGTCGCCATTTTACCACTGCGCAATTCCCCAATAATTTTGCATCAAATATTGTATCCTGCAGGCTTAAGACCCTCTTTCTGTTCATGTATAACCTTCCTGCGCATCCCCCCCCGCCCATCCTTCTGCAGACGGACAACACTCCTAACCTGCTGGCCAAAGAGGAGTTGAACCTGCTGGCTCGCCTGATGGGCAGCATGAAGGCCGAGAAAGAGCCCAAAGCTGAAACTGGCTTTTGGATAAACCTGTTCACCACGGACCAAGGGGAGGAGGAGGAGGCGTGAGTGCTTTTCTTATCTTATACTCAGCTATTCAATTAACATAAACAGTTTCAAATATGACTCTGATGTTGTTTAACAGGGGAGCTTCAGGCATAGCTGAGGAGCCCTTGTTTGAAGTGATAAATATTCAAGCGATGCAGGTAAGGTGATGTCATAGTCAACAATGTTAACAAACCAGCTTTAAGTTATAACACGTTACTGTAAATCCTCTGACATACATACACTGGGGGAACACCTTATCAGGCTGAGCTAATTGTAATGAATGTGAGAAAAGACAGAAGCAACTACAGACCAATAGAAAATACAATACAATATACTACTGTATATTGAGGTTAGGTCTTTTTTTTATTTTTTTATTTAAAGCCATCATTTAAACTTTATAAGGAAATGAATAATAAAATGAGAAGGCAAATTCAGCAAGGTATAGGAAATGTAAACACGTACGCCAGAGTGGTATACGATATGATTAAGTACTCATACTCAGTGTTGTTGTTTGCATTTGTGTTAAAGATAATATCGTGTAGCACAGAATAATGTAGTATGGGATGGAGGATATTTTATACATTAAAATAAATAAATATACCATTATATAATGAAAAGTTTATAGCATAGGCATAGTATAAAATATAATACATATAATTTATATAAATATATTCCATATTATTATGAGATTAACATTATAACAAGATGGGTTTTCTTTTCAAATTATTAAAATAATGTACCCATTATGAAGAAGTGTCTTTTACAGAATAATATATATTTTTTTATAATTATTTAATAATATAATTTTTCCTCAATAACAAATTAATTACATGATATGAATGTCCATGTTTCCTGTAGAGACTGTAGCTAACCAGTTAATAGTATCTTCTTAAACGACATCATTGGTTAATTATACATTTGTAAAGGATTGACCTGTTGATGGATTCTTTGTTTCAGGATGAACAGGTAACGACTGAGCTGGCGAGAATCGCCGGACAGTTTGCAGAAGAAGAGCCGCCTGGAAATCTGAGCAGCAGCAAAGGAGACGACCTGCTGGCCATGATGGACGACCTCTGACCTTGATGTGTAGTTTCAACAAGATTCATTTTAACTCTACTGCCCGACTTATCTAGACATGTTTGTTTAACGCTGAAGTAGATTAGAGAGTAATAATATATCAAATGATTATGTAGCATCTGATAAAACGTACTTATATTTAACTTTATTTAAATAACAAGCACTTGGAAAAAAATATTTTCCATTGTAAAATATATTTTCTTTATAATAATAATAATTATGTTTTCAATAAAGCATTTATTGAATATTGTTTGTTTGTTTTCTGTTATTTAACACAATGTCAGAATATAAATTAGTCATTGATGAGACGATTATAGATTGTAAATGTTTGTTGATGTCATATATGTGTGTGTAGATAGGAATAAGAGACCACAACAAGAAGTCTAACCACCTAGGAGTACAAATTGGAGGACACATTTATTATTGTATAAATCCCTTCTATTTATTTATTAGAAATGGTGTGTTTTTCATCAACAAAGCATCTTTATTGACGTTTCCCCCTGATTGTGATCCTTCATTATTCATTTTTATATTTTACTAATGCTTTATAATCCTGTCTTTTATGTTCTGCAAACTCTGTTTTATGCGACTACTATTTTGGCATTCTTAATTTGTTTGAATAGATGTATTTAAATATATCGGGGAGTATTATCAATATACAAATATACAATGATATAACGTTTTTACAGAGTTTATAGTTACAGTTTGGTTTATGGAGCAGAGGTTTGATTTAAAGCCGCCTGCAGGGGGCGATGTTGTTTTATGTTGACGCACATCTGCGACGTAAATTGGAACGTCATCACGCTGCGCTTCCTGCTTTGGACATGTTGCGGGGAAATCTCAACTTGTTTTCATGTTTGTTAACGGGGGTTTTTCACGTGAAATAAGGATTTAACAAGTACAGGTAAATCTAACAAACTTAAACTCGTATTATAATATATAACATGTACTCTGAGGAAGCTCTGTCGTACTTGTTCAGGTCGCTGCTAACACTAGTTAATTCTCACATTTCAATTCTTTTTCTGTCAATAAATGTGTCTTCCATATTGAGTAGAGACCATTAAATTGAGGTATATGTTGTACAGTGATATGTGGTATTAAGATAGTTTTCTAAGAATTCATATTTTCCAAAAAGGCTGGTTTTTAGCCAGTAAATAGTGTATCAATAACGACAGTGCATGTGTTTAGAGCTATGTCAATTTCTGCCATGTGTTTGGAAACCTAATTTAACATTTAAGAGTAATAATATCGTACCTTTTTTCTGTCCTGAAGCCCCACAATAAGCCTCTTTGTGTTCCAGTTATTGTGCATGTCTGCTGATTGACTCTTAATCAGTGCTTTATTAAATGCAGGTGTGTTGTTAAGTTTGTTGCTACACGTGACAAAGACAGTGCTAGCATCAATTCTATCAAAGTGGTTAATTTAGGAGAATAAAATATTAATTTTAACGTCTAACTTTCCAATTCCTGGCCTGTATTCTAATTTATATGTATTAATACTTAACAGAAAGTCTACAAATGGAGGCTGTGTCCAAGCCTTAGTTGGAAAAAGTAGGAGTAGGAAAAATACAACTGCAGTTTTCAGCTCTAAAAATAAATTGTTTTTATCACATTTGTTCCAAATGTCCCAGTGTTTGGTTATCTTCACTTAAGAAGACACTTTTTTTTATTTCATTAGTTTTCAGGATCAGTTGTAAGAGTTATCTGTACAGCATGGTAAAGTGGTTTAGTTTACAGTGACGGCAACAGTGACACCTAACAAATCATACATACTGTAGGCAAACAGCAATAGAACATGTCACTTAATAATATGCAATTCACAGTTTTACAACTAATTTGTTTGTCTAATCTTCTTCTTGTCTGTAGGTGTCCCTGGCCTCTGCAGATCCTCTTCTTCAGCATCCATGGAGTCAGAGAGGAGTGACTCCCCGCCCTCGGGCTCGGCACCTGTAGCTGAAGTCTTCAACTCCATCAGGGAGCGCTCCATCGCAGAGAACAGCATGGTGGTCCTGCTGCAGGGCCTGCAGGGCGAGGTGACCACGGTGGAGCTGAGGAACGAGAGCTCGGCGCGGGGCCGCGTGGTCAACGTGGACGCCTTCATGAACGTACGTCTGGACGATGTGACGTACAAAGACAGGCAGGGTAAATCCAGCCAGCTGCAGGACATGTTTATCACAGGCAGGAACATCCGCTACGTCCACATCCCAGACCACGTGGACATAATGAAGACCATCGAGGGCCATCTGGCCAAGATCCACCGCGTGCGCAACTTTGGCAGTAAGGGAGGAGGCAGAAAAGAGTACGCCAAGAAAGCAAAATAACTCTTTTTCTTTTTCAAAGAAGGACCTAAACTTTTGAGTTACGCAAGACTATTTCAAAAACACTTGGAGCAACATGCAACAACAACAATAATGTTGAGACAAGTATCACAATCCAGCAGTTTTCCACCTGAAGATGAAATAAATGATTGCAGGGACAAGAGCAAGAAATAAATCAGTTTCGGTTTTGGATTCTTTAACTTTTTTTCTTCTAAAACCTTGTTTGAGATGTCCGTCTTTGTTTGAGCTTCTCACACTTGATGAGCATACTAAAGGCCGCCACCTGTAATGATGGGTTTGATACAGGCTGAACAATCTGTCAGTATATCATGAATGATACTGGATTTATTTTTCGAGGACTGCAGCCATGATAGATCATTGATTTTTTTTAACTCTTCTACAAAATGTCAAAAACTGTGAAAGTGATTGTTATAATTATCCTGAGCCCAGTGACGTCTTCTAATATCCTGTTATATCCAAACAACACACACATATTCAGTTTACACTGACAGGAAAGCTTTGACAAGATTATTTTGGTGTATTTTTGCTTTTAAAAATGACTTCAACATTTAAAGTTGTAGATGAATTTTCTTTAAATGGATTAATCAATGGAATAAGATGATGATTGCGCCTCTTAACACAACATATGTATTTTTATGAACCACTGGATTAGCTAATGAGTTGAATATTATCTCTGTGTTGTAACTGACACAAATGGTTTTATTTACAGTATTTTGAAAAAGTAAGAACATTTTCGTAGCACAGACAGAAATAATGAATAAAGATGCTTGTGATTAACTCATTTGCCCATGCGTATGTTTTCTCTGTTTCAGCACATGACTCGCTCATTCAAATTCAATTGAAATGTTTTCATAATTACTATGCACACAAGTGAGACTATCAAATCCAGTTGATGAAAATATAATAAATATGACAGAAAAGTTTACAAAGGCTGAACAACAGACCTCCTTTCATTTTTGGAAAAACATCAAACTAACAAAACATTTAGAAAAATAAAACATTCAATAAACAGTCGAATAAAAAACATAAATACATGTAAAATAGGGTTTCACATCTCCACACCACAATTGTATATTGAGTTAGTTTTGCTGTGTGTTGATAGTGTATAAAGAGAAGGGATTTTTGCATTAGTTGCTACTTCATGAACAAAATGTGGTTTTGAGCAGAAAAACAACAATTTGGCTAATTGTGTGATCTAGATGTATTACTGTTTTTTAGATGTTAATGAAAACCTAACCTTAAACACTTGTTAGCGTCTTGCTCCTGAGCCCCACAGAGCCCATCTGTCTGTCTGTGAAGAGACTTAATAACTGCCCACATGCAGGAAAACATTAGTCACCATCAATGCCAGTCTGGTGGAGGGAAAAACAAGCAGGCATGTTTCCAGAGCCTCCGCCTCACAAACATCTTTGCTGCCGGCACCAGGGAGCTGTCACTGTTAGCCGGGATGCCACTCTGTGTTCAGCCAATGGAAACGTGCAGAGCGGAGTGAAAGGAAGAGAGTGTTTCACTTTGGAAACTGCTGTCCCAGTGTTCTCCCGATGCACAAATACGATTGGGAATTTGAGGAATTTGCAAAGGGGTATGTTATTCCTATACTGTCAGGAAGAGGACAGGCCTGAGATAACACAGGCAGCTGGGGCAGATAACCCTGCACTTGTAGATAGATGGGATTGGCAAGCAACAGTACATTATATTAAGAAATGTACACACAGGAATGTCCCTCAGCGGTTGGATCATTGTTTTAGCTGTGGCCTCTGTGTTTTTAGGGACATATTTTTCCCTGAATGCTTTAAGAATTGACATTGGGAGCATGTGAATGACAGCAGCCCACATAATGACTGCTTACTGCTCTGCTAAAAACACGACCGAGTGCCACATCAACACGCACTAAACTCAGAATAGCACTTTACTGAGGCGCAACCGCACAAACAATTCTTTAACAAGACGCAGCCGAGTGTCACTGACTGCAACGGTGGTCAAAGAAGTACTCAAGTAAAATGACCAATACAGCATGGAAAAAATACTCCGGGTTACTACGGGTTTTACATGTTACAGTATTTCTTCACTGCTACTTTTACTCAAGAAAGACGGGTATTTCTTCGACTAGTTCCTGTTCTTTTTGTAACATTAGCATGAAATGGAAATGGTCCTTTCAAAATGGTGCCTTTGTTCAGTACAGGAGTAAATGTACTTAAAGGAAACATTCCCAACCTTTGATGTGGATGTCCAATCACTGTGGTAAATGATGTCAATTGATTGGGTGCTATACTGACTGAGACAGTTGAGTCTCATGCTGCAAAATCTGTTTTCATCTTGGATCCAGAGCTTTCATACAACATGACAGAGACATAGTTGGAAGAGGAAGAGCAAACTGCCTCCTGGATTTCTAGTCTCTGCATCCACACTTATTCTTCTTGCTTGTATTGCAAACTAGTCACATTTCTAAAGGCAAAAATGGCATAACAAAATAGACATGGATACATTTGACAGTGTTTTGGCTGACTGATATTCAGCCGCAGTCATTCAAGCCAGAGTATACGGTCGAGGTGAGGCCTCTGGGTGTCAAAAGCTCATGCGCAATGCATCCTGGTTCATTGGCACTGCCGGTTTCTCAAGCATAAGTACTCAGCTTCAGTAAACCACGCACAAAGGAATGTATTGCTTATATTGCCAAAATGAACCATTAACACTGACTTGACATCTACATAAGAAAGGTCTAACTTTCCCCTTGTATTACTTTCCAGCAGCTGCACCTGCTGGCTCCACTGTTTGCTTAGTAAACTCAGTTAAAGACACAAACTGCACTGCTGAGGTCTTTCTCCCCCCCTCCCTTGACGCTTAGATTAAAATACAAAGAGCTCAATTAATCCACAAACCCCTGAAGGCACCGCGGCCCTGTGCCCATGTCAGCCGATTCCTGCAGCTATTTCCTGTCCCACCCTCCTGGTTTAACAGTGAACAGACCTCACTGCGGTGCGTTCGTGGCCAGCAGAGGAAAGATCACCTCCCTCTGGTCAGTGTGGCTCAAATCTGCACAGAGGCAGAACAACTCCAGTAAAAAGGGTTTTTCTATAAAAGTGAGGACTCTATAGAGTGGTTTATCTGCTTTTGGTGGATTTTATTTTACACACAGATGCCATTGGCACATACTTGTGTTTCACTTATCTCTCAGGAAGAGGAAACACCTCCTTCTCAACACATGTGAGGAGTGTTTCTGGCTGGTCCTCCTCCAAAGGATGGCAGGGAGTGGATCATAGTGGAGGGCTGCTCCCTGTGAAGCAGCTACATCAGCTTCTGTCACAAACACTGAGTGACCAACATCCTCTCACTGCTCCATCCAAATGATGGGATTGTATCTACGTGTTGGCTGACACACCAGGTCAACATTGGATCTAAGTTCTTTCTTTTTCCATTGGAATCTTGTGTTCAAGTCAAGCAGACAGCTTCCATCCAGGACCAAGGTGAGTGATAACTTCAGATGTTTATCTTTTAATCTTAAAATACTTGTAGGCCTATGTACAAATCCAATTATTATTGCTCATTCTGTCTCAGATTTTAGTGACTTTGCTTTCAGGCAATAAACAAGGCAACACACTAGTTTATTAGTAGGGCCTGCAACATGTTCTTTACAATACCACAGACCATAAAACATTTATAGGTCCAGTAGCTAAAAAGAAGAAAAAAAACATCTTTTTTTATGCATTTAAATACTTTTTTAAAGACCCTTTCATTCACTTTCTACTGTGCTAATGAAAGTATGTTTGACTGAGACAGTAGACTCTTTGTGGACTACTGTAAAACAACAATTCTCATATTCAATGGTTTCAGATTTCATCTTTTGACTTAAATAGGATTATCTAAGCAGGAAGTGTGGGAGGGTTGAATGGGAATGCATTTTATTGGGTTACATAAACAGCTTCAGCTGCCGGGCTTTGCATGTGAAGTTATTGGACTTGTCTGGAAATCTTAGGTGTTAAATCTTGTCAGCCCGAGACTGCGGCTGCTGTGTAAAATGGACGTTTGTCTCCCTCTGGTATTTGTGCTTCAAGCTCGGGCAGACTACACCACAAACTGTCCGCTTCACGCAGTGAGGGATCCTCTGTGGAGCTCCGTATAAAAACACATGTATTTTAGTGTAAATTTGCCAACAGAGAAGAGTTTGACAGTGCTACGAGGGCATACTAATCTTTTTTTTTAAATAATAATCTGCTTTCTTAAAACAAGAGGAACTTTTCAGGTCAGATTACATTATATTACATTACATGTTAGACGCTTTTATCGAAAGCGACTTACATACTCAATACTGTGGACAATCCCCACAGGAGCAATTTGGGGTGAAGTCTTGCCCAGGGACACAACGACATGCTGACTGCAGTGGGGCTTGAACCTGTGCTCCCCTGATCCCAACACCAACGCACTAATCCACTGCGCCACAGCCTCCCAGATCCTTCAAACTCTTTCCAAAATAAATCAACTTGTTGTTTCCAGAAAAGAGAGTCGGCGCTTAAAATACATTCAAGTCTATGCACTGAAATCAAGGAAATCAAAACTTAATTTTAGAACCAGACCAGGTGATTCAGATTTGAATATGAATATTCCTCGCCACTAGCAGACTGTTCCACTTTTCCTAGCGAGATTAAGATGGGAAATCAATACCATTTCGAGATCTAAATCTACAGCCAGTATCTAGTTAGCCTAGCTTAGCATAAAGAATAAAAAGAGGGGGATAAAGCTAGCCTGGCTCCTTCCAAAGGCAACAAAAACCTCCTAGATCACGGATTAGCATCCCTTTATCTTGTTTGCTTAATCAGTACAAACCAAAGCGTAAAAACAACATTTTGCTGATTCGCTTTTTGCTGATATATTTGTTGGTCCATTACCTGGCACGACATATTTGGCACATAACTCCTTAACTGTTTTCAAAATAAACAAACGAGATAGAAAGTTTAGTCGGTGAGCTCGCAGGTGGTTTAGTTTCTTTTGTAAAGATAGCTGTTTTCCAGAAGTTATGCTTAAGCTAAGCTAACAGGGTGCTAACTCCTGTAAAGACTCAAATTACAGAAAATCGGACTTGATAAGAAGATTATATCTGCAGTGTGACAAATGTTTGATCAACAGTCTGGTCGGTGGGCATGTAGAAGTGCTGGGTGTAAAGGCCAGAAAACAATGTTTGACTTTGCACAAGCGGAAACTTAATTGCCCACTTAAGTTGTTAAGGTCTGGGGCCACAAATTGAGGGTGCAGATGGAGTCATGCTTCTTCTGTCTGGGAGTTAAATGGCAAACAGAGGGCAGCGCTGGTTGAGACCCACCGGTTCCCATGAGTCAGCGGCCAACATAGAGACCACGGATGTAATTGCACTCCTTAAAAAAATTCAAAAGAAAGCCTTTGAGAGTGCGCAGGGACTGCCAAGAGTCACCGGGATAAAGATCAGGGCGGGAGAGCCCCCCGAGTGGCAGCGATTGCAGCAGGGCATGATTTTGTTTTCTCCCCGGAGAGAAAGCACCAGAAAGAAAAACATTCGGCTCCCACGCACATTGTTGTTTTAATGACAGGGAATGTGAGGGGGTGGGAATATCAGTCATCATGTTTACATCAATCTTTACGATTTCTGTGGGACCATCTGTGACATTTAACCTCAAATAAATCTCAGTGTCTATCCCTCTCAAATGATTGATCATTGAAAAGGAAAAGAAAGAAAAAGAAAGAAAAAACATTTTAGTATTTTTTTATGTATAACTGTTTTTACTATAATTTAAATTGCAGTTAATGCATTTTCTTTTAGATACATTCTTTTTTATATAAGTAGGAGACTTTAGTATTAGGGCATTTCAAGTTAGGAAACTTGGAATCCTATTAACATTTTGGATTTTAACAAACAATGAAATGCAACAGGTGTTAGCTTTCACACGTAGCCCATTATTTAGTTTCAGTTTTACCCCTCAAAGGGAAAATGGCACTACTAATCTGAGTAACCAAAGCCATGTTACTGTTTCTAGCCAGCAGCTTGGCTCCAGGAATGGCAATGGTCAATACTACTAATGGAGACAACTACCCTACATTTCCTCTAGCCAAG
Source organism: Dissostichus eleginoides (assembly GCA_031216635.1). Classification (NCBI taxonomy): domain Eukaryota; kingdom Metazoa; phylum Chordata; class Actinopteri; order Perciformes; family Nototheniidae; genus Dissostichus; species Dissostichus eleginoides. The sequence goes on from CM062280.1 coordinate 10,654,672, forward strand.
GAGGGATTGGGCCTTCACTGACAAAATGTCACTCAAAAAGACACGCAGCAACCAGGAAGAGACTCAACTGATAACAAAGAAACTCAAAGTGACTACGGAAAAACTCAACATTCAAACAAAGACAATGAAAACAATCAAAACAACTGCACCACAAAGAGAAAAAAGTAAACTACAAAGAGACAAAACATTCTTCCAAAGTCACTCAAGATTACTGCAAAGATATTTTTAAACAATTACAAAGCAACATAAGGAGACATTTCATTACTAAAAAGACAATGAAAATTACTACAATGCAACTCAACAACTCAAAATGAACAAAAAAAGACATAATAGCATGAAGCGCCTTACCAACTATACAGACTTTGTGTCTTGCTCTTTGGTAGGAGAGCTGGCGGAGCATTTTGCATGTCTGAAGGCACATTCTGTCATAACCTACACATCCGTGTGAAGACACCATACTTTCAATAGGTCCAGTAGGTATAGCTGCTAGTGTATAGCATGCTAAGATGCTAACACGTTTAACTCAGATGTTTGACCTAGTAAACAGTACACCTCCATAAAATCAACTGAAAGCATTGTCATCATGATGGTTCTTGCTGGTGGTGTAGGCCTACAATAAATCAACATACTTAACCTTTAAATGCCAACAGGAAACAGACAATACGTATCTAACTGTGAGTTTAAAATGCCACTACTATTTAAATCTCACAAATAGACATTGAGATTTATTTTACATATTTTATTTGTTTTTCTTTGTTTTCTTAGATGTCCTTTGGGCTGTTTCACCACCATCCACAATAATTTGAATTGTGTGCAGTTGTGGGCAGCTCCTCTGCTTCCTTTTTGCATTGCATTGCTGGAAAATAGTGGAACAAAACAAAATAAGCATATTTGTATACAAGTTGATTTGTATGTGCTGTCAGTGTGAACACTCTCCAAAACCCTTCTTGAAAGTATGATACATTGAGTTTTGTACTACTTTTGGATACTGTATTTGATCATCTACTCCATAATTATAGATACTTTGGAGAAAAAATTCATTAAAAGTGCCTCAGCATCATTAGAAAAAGAGACAAGACATATCAGAATAAATGCAAAATAAACCAGAACAATCACATGTTTTTTTTCCGATAACATATTGTTAATAGCTGGGAGTATCCAAGTCATGTGACTTGTTTTCTGTGGGAAAAAAAGGACAAAAAAACCATGTGCTCGACTCCGGAAAAGAGCCTCCTCAGGCACTGATGTGATAAATATAAACATCCCCATCAGACACAGAGGGCCTCATGTTTCTGTGCTCACCGCAGGCTGAGTGTAAAACACTTACGAGGACACAATGTCCTCTCTGCTGACCTCTGACCTCTGCTGTAGATCACAGAGGTAATGAGAGGGGAAAGCCTTTAAATGAGCTCAGGCTTCCTTAATGGGTTTAAAAGCAACATCATTTTATAATGTGATAAATACTCACTGTCTCCTTTTCCTGTGCCAGGGTCTGTGGTAGGTGTTGGAGTTCAGTGTCTAACAGGAAGTCCTGATGAAGATTTGAAGCCTCTGTGAAGCAGGATGGAGCCCATTAAGAGAGACATGGAGCTGCTCAGCAACAGCATGGCCACCTACGCTCACATCAAAGGTAAAACATGTCCCTGTGGTCCTCAACCCAGGGTTCGAGGCTCAATCAATGTGTCATGGCATGAATCTTTGGGGTCATTTGAAATATACAGGAAAAAATAAAGTAATTGTGCCAGTATTTTTAGAATGTAGTTTCCAATATTTCTATGACCAGTTGAAAAACAGAAGTGGAAATGGCTGCTTGTAATCGGGAATATTTCTGGAATATCTACTGTTATTAACAAAGTGAACAGCTTATATTTGTATTTTTGGAAAAAGGGCAAAAACATGATTTTGTGCATGTAAAAGTATTCACACCAAACACACCTACAGTATCACCATAAGAGGCGGCAAAGAGATCAAAATCGAGTTCTTTGTGATTATAACGTTGGGGCTCACTACTTTAAAGGTCACCTATTATGCAAAATCCACTTTTTCATGTCTTGTATACATCAACATGTCCCCTCTGTGTGAAGAGATTCTGAAAGTTTCAGGGAAAAAGATTCTCTCACTTTCTGTCCTGATCCATTTATATAAAAACCTGTCTGAAAATGAGCTGATCAGATTTTGGCCACTTTATGATGTCATAACGATTTTTTGGCTTGTGTAAACATTAGCCAATAACCAACCAGGTGACCCCCCCCCACCTTATCACCTGAATCTCCTCCTAGAGCACCATTGTGTTCTTTTTAACCAAATATCTCTCAGAGGGGCGTGGGGAGTGGCTCCTTATTTTCATCTAAAGTAACAGACAGAGAATCAGCACTTTTGAAACAGGGTTAGAACAGAGGGGATTATGGGATGCTGCAATGATCTGTTTGGTGTTTGGAGCCAAACACTTCAGAGACATGTTTGTATATATCTGAGACCTATGATATATTGATGAAAAACAGTATAATAGGGGACCTTTAATAAATGCTCTTGTGTTCCTCTCTTCTCTCACAGCCAATCCGGAGAGCTTCGCCCTGTACTTCATGATGGGTGTGTGTCTGGGCCTCCTCATGGCGCTGTGCCTCCTGGTGTCCGCCATCGCCTGCAGGACCCGCCGCCACCGCAGGGCTCCCCCCTCCCCAGAGAGGAGGAAGCTGAAGGACTCCAGCGCGGAGGAAGATGAGGACGAGGAGGATGAGGAGGGGGGCGTTGATGAGGAAGATGAGGAGGCGACGCAGATCCCTAAAGTGACCCTGGGGCCCCTGGGTGACGGCAGCTCAAACGGGACTCTGAGGAGCGTCAACGTGTTTGCGTCCGCCGAGGAGCTGGAGAAGGCGCGCCGTCTGGAGGAGAGGGAGCGAATCGTCAGGGAGATCTGGAGGAACGGACAGCCGGACATCCTGGTCACGGGGACGGGGACCATCGGACGGGTGCATTACCACTGACACACACTTTGACTGTGATATGCTCCCTGACTGCAGAAGGCAGAAGAGACTTTTGAATCTGTGTGGTGGGCCATGTTCAAAATGAAAATAAGAGACTGTGTAAAATGGTAGGGGTGGTGAACCTTATATTTGCCCTCCGCAGGGTCATTATTGGTGGAACACTCCTATTCATTGACAACAAATTGATATCTTGTCACAAGAGTCAATATTTTAAATTTTAACTGAACTTCTAATGTGAACCACAAATGTAAATATTGATAAAACGTACTAAGATATAGAGACAGGACTGTTGTATTCTGCTTAAGTGAAACAATTTCAAGTTAAGAAATACAAAATAAGGACAACAAGAAAAGAAAAGAAAAGAAAAAATATCCTAACTCTTTTCGGCCCTAAAAAAATTCGTACAATCCCTAATTAAATAAGACATTATGAAAAAATGAAATAATCATATGAATAAATACAGTAAATAAATGCACTAAAGTCATGATGTCATTCAAAATCCAATACTTTATTTAAAAACGCAGCTCAATGTTATGAAATGTAATTTCATCTATGGCCTTTTTGAGGAAAAAAGAAGAACTTTTCTTTAATTAAAAAACTGCTGGAATAAAATAACAATTCCAATCAACCCCCTATCAAATAAGGGGATATAATGTTGAGCTGAGTTTCATTGCAAAAGCTGAATTACTTCACTATTTAAAAAAGGGTTATATATTGTCTCTTTTTATTCACATGATTATTATAAGTCTCATTCTGTAATTTAATATTGAAAACATATTTTCTCCATATATTTTGTATTATATCGCCTGTGACAACAGATTTAGTTTGCAGCATATTTGGCTTCATCTGTATTCTACCATGTCTTTGAATGTGAATAATTAAAAGTTGAACCACTTTTACAATCAACAAAAGCACATATATGTATCAATAGATGTAGCAATGTCCATCTGTGATTATTTGAAAGTCAATCATACATTCAATTGCTTTCTGGGCGATTGTAAGAAAAAGTAAACACTCCAGATTATTGGTTCTGTCTCCTAGTAAATTGAATATGTTTATCTTTTTTTGTCTGTACTAATTGATGTTCTAATTGTTTTTGACAAATCCAAAATGCATTTTTAATTCCTAAATAGTTTGATTAGCCTGATTTACAATCCAAAAACCCAAAAATATTGACTTAAATCAAAGATAATAACTTAAATAAGGAATCACTTAAGACAATTTTTCAATAATAAACATTTTAGCAATTTGAACACATTAAGTGATATGGTACATTTTAAAGGCCACAATTTCTTATTCTTATGAGACATTTTCAATCTAGAAGACAGTAATTATTGCAGCCCTGCTGTAAAGTGCTTCATAGAGGGCAAATGTTAGCAGAGGATCTTCCCACAGAAAGAGACCCTGCAGTCTTTTTCCCAGCCTTTAATTTGACTTGTGTCTCTGACCCCATCACTTCCTGTGTTCCCTTTTCCACAATTCCCACCACCCTCCCCCCCCCCCTCCTCCCAGCGTCAGCTACAACACTGCAGCTCTCTCTGTGAACACGACTATGAAAGAGCCATTCAGCTCAGCCGTACTGTAGATATTACCAATGCACAGCGATGCCCCCCCCTGCGAAGAAGAGTCTATTTTCTGTTGGCTGAAATGTTCCTCCACGGCCTCTGAAAAGGCTCAGTACTGCAGCAATGTGTGTCACGTGTCGGTAAGTAGCACTGAATGAAATTGTTTTAGGATTTCCAGAGGGACATTTTTTTCAATACTGACTAAAGGAGACACAACTGATGGTGCCTGATGGTGTGATCAACCTGGGACACATGGCTTATTCACACTTGTTTAGGCCCCTCCTACTTGTTTGTTGTTCCACTTTGAAGAGATTTGCTCATTAGCTGATGACATGTTTCTAACACCACTGCATTAAACAAGACCATGTCAGAGGCTGAAAGCAGAGGTGGTATCAAGATATTTAACTGTAAGTAATAGTCTTGAAGACTTATATTTAAATAAATGCCTGTGATGTCCCTATAGGGGAGTAACACAAGCTAATTGAGCTAATGGTCCACTGATAACAGCCTTTGCTTTTGCAGTGGGACTCTGTGTCTGTGGTGGCATTCCTGGAAACAATCACAATGAAGACATTGGATTTTTAGAATATGAGTTAAAAAAAACACAAATGTAATTAGTGCCTAAAGCCATGAGTGGATAGTACATTTAAGCAGGGGTGTGGAGCTTTTGTCTCCCCCCTCTGGCAGTGAATGTTAGAAGAAAAGATTCAGGAATGGATTATCTGGATAAAAAGTTATGTTTGCGTTCAGAAAAAGGGTTAACATTAGAGTGTTCAGCATCATTATCTTTTAAACTATTTTGTGTTTTTACACAAAGATTAAAATAAAAAAAGGTCAGATGTATCTTTAATGACAGTAAAGGCTGTGGCGCAGTGGGCTAGTGCGTTGGTGTTCAGAACAGGGGAGCACAGGTTCAAACCCCACTGCAGTCAGCATGTCGTTGTGTCCCTGGGCAAGATACTTCACCCCAAATTGCTCCTGTGGCGATTGTCCACAGTATTGAGTATGTAAGTTGCTTTGGATAAAAGCGGCTAATGTAATCAATAGTTCTAGCCCTGAGATGCTTTATGGTTAAATGTGTTAGTATTGCAATAAACTTTAAATGTTTCCCGCGTACTGCTAAAGAGAGTATGGTACCCCAAACCAACACCAGAGAGGGCTGTCACTCTCATTTCTCTCTCCATTGGTAGATCTCAACAAGTATCACACTCACAGCGTTGCCCTGAATCAAAGAAAGATTTATTGAAAATTAAAAGACAAAGTACTCCAAAGCTCTTGAGAACAGTACAAAAGTTTTCGGCTTCAGATTGAACAAAAACAAAGTCCTACAGTTGTGTTTGGTACATGCAGCATGTACAGTGAGAAGCAGCACAGTGAGATTCGCAGAACGACTTCTGCTAGTTCGCAGCAACTCTTCTTAAAAATATACACTTCCATCAACACCTTCGACACAATCTTTTTAGGGTTTCTCTTTCCTTTATCAGCTCAAACTGCTCTTTTTCGTTTTGTGGGAGGATTTAAGGTTTTTCTTTTTTTTAAAAGAACCATTTCCTGTTTATATTTTACCTCCCTTAGATGTTAGGGTTACAATAATGTAGGTCTAATAATAGAATAGGATAATTCTATACAGCATTTTGTAAAGCTATGACATTTTTAATGATTCATCTAAACAAAAAGGTAGCCACTTACTAAATGAACTTGACAGTCTGAAACCTTTATATTTATCTGTCTAAAGCAAAATCAGAAGATGTTGGTGCCAAATTCTTTACAATTTGTTTTGTTTTTTAAACTGAAAACACCCAGAATGAATGAGAATATACTGAACCACACACACGTACAAATGTCTTCACTTCCTAATGAGAAATACAGGTAAAGTGGCACTATATGAAAACGCTTGGAGAGTATAAGTGACAAACAGCAACCGTTCATTAAAGATATTTGACCTTTCCTGTCTGAAACGTGACGGCGGTGAGCCCTGAGCCCACTTCTGATTGGTCCCGAGGAGCGCGGTATGAATCATGCAGTAACATCGAAGATTTATCACAGCCCCAACAACATAAACATGGAAATCATCTATAACCTTCCTACACTGATGGACAGCTACCTCTTATAGCTGGATTACACAAGTAATTATAATAATTTTCTAAGGCACACATTTTTTACTTTGTCATGTTTTCAGAGAATATTTTTTTGCCTCAGTATTTTCTCCCTTAAAAAGATACAATGAAACCAGCTGCAGAACACAAACTCACTTGACATGTAAAAAACAAAACGCTCTGAAATGAAGGTGCTCTTCTTTCCAAAGATTCTTCACTTTAACTGTGAGAAGGCTCAACTTACTGAACACATTTATAACCATTAAATGTGATGATGTGGGGGGGGGGGATATCCCCTTCACCATCACTGTAACCGTCCTCACACCTATATGTAGCTGGTGATGGGTCGAGTGGTTCTACTGCTTCAGGGCGGGGGCTTCTCCGGCGTTCTTGGTTTCTTTACGGATGACCGGCTGGCTTTCCATGCCGTCGTCGGCTAGCTCCGCCCCCTCCCCCCCGCCCTGGAACATGTCGTGTGTCCACTTCGGGCTGCTGCCCCCCTTACGGTAGACGAAGCGTCCCCGGCGTGTGGGGAAGGCCCCCCGGCCCCTCCCACGGGAGTCCACCCAGGTCTTCTCGCCATCACGGTCGTCGTGCTGGAAGGAGAAACAGGTGGGGTTAAAGGTCAACCAGAAGTCCTTCACACAGCAGGATTAGTAAAGAGCAACTGCTCCTCCATGTTTTACAGTTAGGCTCAGACTGTTTTGAAAGTATCTGATCATTATGGAAATGATCCTTCAGTGATTTCAACTGTTTTTCCTTTCTCTTTGTTAATGTCTCTCCAAGTCTCGCTCAGGGTTCTGAAATCTCACGAGAGGTGACTTGTGGCCAGAAGACAAGGCTGTAAACGTGATTGAGAGCTAGAGAGGATAGTGTTAGTATCACAAACATTTGTATTAGCATGGCTGAATATTTAGCCAACTGCATGAATGTAAATCTCCCCCTGTCTATACATCTCTAAATAGAAGGATTGCTTGCAGTGCTTTCCTTCAATACTGTACAATTGTTGTCCACATTTGTCACTTAGAGGGTAGCAGGTTTTTTCTGCTGTGAAGCAAACCGTTCTTCTTCAAGGTTTTCTTTATCACTGTTTCATCAGATACTTTCCAATCAAATCTTGTTCAAATAATCCATATTTTGTCAGACAGCGTCTAATCAATCATGGTTAGATGATTACAATGACAACAAATCAAAGTCAAATGTAAAAATGTACTGAATTTGTAAGTATGCCATTATACATAAAAACAAAACATTCCATCCTTTTGTAAAAATAAAGTGCTCTACCACGAGTATGAAAGCATCTGCATGATGTAAACCTCACCACCTGCACGCCTGGGCTGTGACCACAGAGACCTTTTCCTACTAGTCTGCTTAGTTAGAATAAACCGTGGGCCGAGTCAAATCAAAATGTAATTATTTGTGGGGTAAAAATAAAATCCTTGTTTTTTTATGTGTCATAATAAAGCCCTCCAAAATGAGGATAATGGGCTTGTTTCACAGGAACATGTTGACTTTGATGTTAGTAGTTACTAACAACACTAAAAAGGGCTCTGTGCCAGCATGCACAATACAACAGAGGGTAAACATGCAGCAGGTACATGTCTTAAGTCAAGGTATTATTTAATTGTATCATAATTAAATTCTACTGTGATGCCTTCAGTGTTAAAAGCCCTACGTTTTTAGGTGCATCACTAAATCATCAGCACGAGAGGCTCACCAGGTAATACTTCCTGCTCTTGGGAGTGTATTCAGGGTCCCACTCCTCCTCTGGAGGGCGCACTGCAGGGTTCACAGGGGCGGGGTTTCCATTGCTGTTGTTGCCTGGATAATTTCCCCTGTTCCACCCTCTCCCTCTCACTCTGGGGAACTGAAATCAAAACAACGAGTTGGATTTAACTCGCAGTCAAGGGACAAAGACATGTTCTACAACAAGATGGAAGAATATTTATTGTTATGTTTAATATTAGTCAAATAATGGACCCAGGCGCGATGAGATATTAATGGGTATCAGGCATTTGTTTAGTGATGGGGTGAGGTTCCACATATTTACGCTACATTACCTTCATAAAAACCAGGCAGTGCATGGAATATGTATGATAGTGACATCATCATTATCATCATCATCCACATTATGTTCCTTAGCATTAGGAGGAAGGAGCAGAGAAGTGAACGTCTACTGTGATGCCGTTAGGATAAACAATTGCAAGAAGATGAGATGTCAGTTTCCCTCAGTGGAAAAGACTCAACAGCAGAAGAGAGAAACAAAGCTCAGAAAGCAACTTACGAATCCTCGGCCTCTGCCCCGCTCTGCGTTGTGGCCCTCAAAGTGGCCCCCCCGATCTCCGCCTCCCCGGTCGTGGCCCCCCCGGTCTCCGCCCCCGCCGTAGTCCCGTGGAGGATACCGGTTGTGAGCGTAGCCCTCGTCTGAGTGCTCCATCCCCTCCCCTCCCATGAACTCTTTCCCCCTGAAAGCTGGAGGATAAGGAGAGGCAGAGGAGGAGGAGGAAGAGGAGGATGGAGAGCGGTCCCGCTTCTTCTTACCCTTCCTGCCAAGAAAAGATGGATGTGAGTGTCAGAGTTTACAGACATGAAATGTATCAAAATTGTTTGAAAGTTTAAAAAGCAGATTGGTTTGCAGAGTGGTTACTAAGGTTACAGCTAGAGATGACTAGCCAATCAGTCTCAGATTTAGCATTTTCTGAAAAGTAACGAGTGACACATCTTAAATTATAACTTTTAAAACAAAGTTCACACAGGCAGATCATTTCATGGTGTCGTTAATCTGTGTGCTTGAACAGATTAGTTCCAGGACTTTAATGGTACAGAAAGCAACCTGTTTGTTGTAGCTTTATTCTCTATCTGCGGTGACAGCTAATGCTAATTCAACATTTCCTTCTGCTACTTCACATTAAGCTTTTACATTCTTCATACCGGAACACTTTGACAACCTTTAGTCAATACTTTTCACCTGTAATCACTGTTTCATATTGCTATATTCTGTATGTTCAATTTTTTTATTAATGATTAATAACTTGATTTTTAAAGTGTTTATTTTTTACTTTCTCCCAATTGGTTTCTTGCCTTTTTGGCAACCAACCAATCTGGTATCATGAATGTGTAGGAAAACATAGAAAGTGGTAATTGTTAACTTTACTCTGCACTGTAAATCTTTCAACATGGCAACATATTATTAGTAACAATGGTAACTACTCCTCCAAACGTTGTGTTCCCTGTGTGTTGGAACATTTGAGAGCACAGAGTGCACGTACTTGGATTTCTTGTGGTGTTTCCCAGATTTCTCAGAGGACCTCTCTCTGCTCGGCCCCCGGGAGCCTCCTGAGCTCCGGCCTCCTTCACGCTTGTAATCCTTTCCCGCAGACCTCTTACGTCTTTCAATATCCAGACGGAGGTCCATCACGTCGCCTTTGAACTTTTTACTTGGATCCTGCAGAAATGTGGGTTTATTAGCCACTGAACCAGCTGTTTGCATAACTAATGGACATATTCAAAATGCTTTAAAATGATTTGGTAAAGGAAATCAAACACCAGTGCATTACAAATAAAGATGCTAAACATATATGGATGTGTTCGCTCAAGTGGTTAAGACAAAATACTGACAATACAAAAAATATGTTCAAAGAATGTCTTTTCACAACGGAATACAACATATTTGTGGAAACCAGCAACATGCATGTAGCATATCAAAATAAATTAACAGATTTTTTGTAGCTTGATTTTTTTCTTTTCAAGAAAAATACTTACAAGGTAAAGGCACTGATAAGCGTCCCTTGAGAGGCTTGGACTCAGGATCTTAATTCACTTCCTTTTAGCCTTTGCTTGGGTTCGTACATACCCAATCAATAACCATATCTCATAGGCTGGGGGGCTTGCTTGGCACTTACAAAACACATTTGGGCTCTTTTGATTTAGATATATGCATCCTTTGAAAGAAAAGCACAAAGCTGAACACTGCTGCTTAGGATCGTCTCAAATTTGCTTGTTCCAAATACTTCAAATTTCAAAATGGCGGGTCACCTTGTAGCTCGTCTCCTCCATCTCCTCAAACAGGTGAGAGTGCCTCTTAAAGGCACTGGGGGAAACATCGATTCTCCTGAGAGAGGAGGAAAGAGCCCGAAGGTGAATATATAAAACACAACAGATGTACAGTTCATGTTCAGTCTGTAAACTCAAAAACACACAACTTGGTATTACTTTTGAATTAGGGACCAAAAGACAAATGTATACTGACCGAAAAAGGCTGAATTAATTCACTTACCCATTTTATATTAATTATTTTTGTACAATTCTCATTTAATGTATACACTGAAAATGAGAGAAACAAATAAATAAATATTTATATTGAATATACCAAAAATATCAAATTTTAAAACATTTTTTCAATTAACTTCTTGAAATTCTATACATATATATGTAAATATTTTTATTTTATTTCCATCTGTTCCAAATGTATTATTTTTTAGAAGTAAAACAAACGTTTACATTAAATGTCCATCGGATCCATACAACTTAGAGTTAATAGTTTCTAAATAATATGTTGGCTGATTTAAGACAATCAGCTCTCATAACAAATAATATAGCTCTCTAGTGGCAAACAATTGGATTTGTGATTGTTATGTATGCATTCCTACCAACCTGAAAACACTGTAGGTCATTGATGGAGCTAAAAGAAGGGTACATTACTTCAGGTCAGATCGTGAGACGTTGTGTATACCTGTGGATTTCTGGGCTCTTCCTTGGCTTCATCATTTCTACCTCTGCAGCTTTTCTTTGGTACATGGCAAAGCGCTCACTTAAAGACATGTCTGAGGATTGGAAGTGATGAGCTGCAAATAAAGAACAACAAACTATTATTCCAGATACAGTAGTATAGTATGGTAACTGACATATAATGAAATGTACCCTGGATCTCACACCTGTCGTCCTGAGTCTGTGGAGGCGGGACAAAGCCAGCACAGGTCATACTTTACCTTTGATGTAATGCACGATTGAGACTATGTGCTGAGCGAACAGCTCAGAGGGGCTCCGGCGGAGCTGCGCTGACTGAACGTGCTGGAAAATGGAACGAAACTCTGCATCTTTTTTAGTGGGGTTCAGCTCTCTGGGCATGACACGATCTTTAGACATGGAAGAGCTGAGAGAAGAGAAGGAGTGAGCCACATTGTACATTGACAAAGAAGAAATAGCTACCATATGGCTCAAATAAAGGTGGGGAACGTTTTTACACTTTACAATGTGCTAAAGTTGATGATTGGATTTGTTTTGTAGGATCATAGTACATACATCATGATTGGGAAATCGGATTTCAGCCAGAGAGTATGTGACTGTTAGAGGAGCACCACACATGTTGGATTTACATTCTGTTTTAATGGAAGTCTCTCGTGTTACATTAAGAGAGAAAACAATGATCTTTTGTTTAGGTCTTAACAAGTCCATGTTGGACATTTGGACATACCTGGGCATTTCATCAACGGAACCAATTTTGTGTTCAAAGTCGTCCCTTGACGCAGACTTGCGACGCACAGGCGAGTCCTCGCGAAGAGGGAAAGCTCCGGGGAACAGCGGGCGCTCCTTCTCTCTGGACACTGCGGGAGGGGACGGACTCCTCCTGGACTTCTCCTTCTCTTTCTTCTCCTTCTTCTTGGCCTTCCTCCTCTTTCTTGGAGCTGTGTTTGCGGCTCCTGTACATCTCCTCCTCCATGTGATCCACGGGCTCTGCCTCTTCAGCATCTCTCCGGCTCTTCTCTTTAGCTGACGGGTAGGACGTTGAGTAGCTTGGCTCGTCCCCCCATTTGCCGAAAATGTCCCGAGCTGTGAGGGTGGGTTTGGCGTCCCCGTCATCCTCAATGTCCCTCTCTTTCAGGCCGTGGGACTTGAGGAACTCTTCTTCTCCGGCGTCAAAGAAGGGCAGGGTCTTGTCTTCCTTTGAGTCGCTGAAAGAACCAGACGGGATGTTGAAGAGATCTCCGGACTTGCTTCCTTTCTCTAGTTCTCTGTCTGTGTTGCTCTGCTCTTTATCACGACCGTTCTCCTTCTCTGCAGCCTGCTTTTTGTTTTTATTCTCAGCCAAGAACCTGAAACAGAGAACCAATCTAGCTTTAGTACGGTCACCCCCAGGTACATGACTAAAATGCGTTACACAATTTAAAAAGAGAAATACACATTGCACATAAACTGTAATACATACACGGGATGGGCAAGCTTACAGAAACATGGTAAAAGTAAATTTAGTATGTTATTTATTGGATTGTTAACTCCTCTTTGGGAAACATTTGGGACAATATTCTCAGTATTAAAGTACCGCCTCATCAGTTTACTTCCCAGGGCTGTAGCGAAGATTCTTTTTCCAATCTACTAGTTGCTTGTCTTTCTGCCTTGATCAATATGACATTTAAAAGCCCATCCCTTAAGGAAACAGTAAAAGACCAGGACTCACATTGGAATAATCAAACTCACGTCACCACCACCGCCTAAGTAAGTGGGATTTCATACAACTTCCTCTCAGTGCACAGAAAAGTAAATATCTTGAGTCTTATGTTTTCCATTTTAACATGTATTCCTAACGTTCATCATTTGTTAGAATAATGAAAAAAAGGACATTTTATTACATTCAAATGAGGAAAACAGTAACAGACGTACTTTTTGAAGGCAGCAGAGATCACCGTCTTATCTTCAGATTTGGTTTCTTCCTTTGAGAAGAACCCAAAGCCGCTGAAGGAGGCCGTTTGTCCGGACTTTGTGGGGCTCTTTGCTGGAGGGGTCACGCTACCAACGGTTTTCCACATAGGCCCTTTTCCCTCGGAGCTGCTGGGGGCGTCTTCATTTTTTGTCTCTGGGCTCCTTCGTTTAGGGCTGGTGTCGTCATGGATCCATTTCCCTCCGGACACCTTCTCGATGGCGCTGCCGTCTGCTGCCTGGCCGGATTTCTCTGGGTGACTTTCTGACTTGTCCTTGGTTTCCTTGGAGCCGTGCTTGCTCTTGCTGCTGCGATGATGTGGCGACGAGGACCGTGAGTGCGAGGAGTAGCTGGAGTGCCTGGAGCGCCGGGATCCCTTGGAAGACGAGCGGTCAGAGTAGTGGGAGCGGCTCCGGCTACCTGAGCGCTTTTTGGGTGTGCGGGAGCGTGAGCGCCCCCTCCTCGGACTGTGGGAGTGGTGGTCCTGGTCATGGTGGCGATCATGCCAGCCTCCGCCTCCACCGCCACGCCCACCATCACCGCCTCCACCACCCTGCCAGTTGGCCTTGTATCCGTAGCCGCCGCCACCACCGCTGCCGCCTCCTCCTCCTCCTCCTCCTCCTCCTCCTCTGTTCTGGTAATGGCCGCGCTGGTAATAGCCTCGGTTTCTGCCGCGGTAGTGGAAGGGCCTCCGGTAGCCTCGGTTGTAGCCTCTGAAGCCCCCTCTGTTGTTCTGATAGTCCCTGCTGGGATAGTTTCTGGAGGACGGAGAGTGAGAGCGAGAGCGGGACCGAGACCTGGAACTGGAAGATAGAAGGGGGAGAAGAAGAAAAAAGATATGTAATTGAGGGTAAAGTGTGTGTTGTAGTCTAACACAATGTTTCATCTTGCAAGTCAGCAGCCTACAAGTAAAGAAAATTATCAGCAACATGACAATTGTTTTAAAAGATCATATTTTTGAAGCATGGCTGTCCTGTGTCTTAATATGTCCTGCAATTGTGAGTCACATAGTATTAGAGTTCAGAACTTGATTTTATGTACGTTATGTGTAAATATGGAGTTATATTCCATCCCTGTCTTTCCTGTAATGAACGCTACATCAGTGACATCAGTCATTTGTAATCAAATAATGAATAACTCCTTAATTTGTAGAAAATAATGGTTAGTTGCAGCCTTATTATATTTGATTCACTAACAAGAGAATGGCTGAAACATAAGACTGATAATTCAGTTACCAAGCAGATATGACCAGAGTTACGACAATTTCCCAAAATCTATCTTATTGTAGGAAGCTTTGAAATTGAACAAATATCAGACAAACTTTTCCTAACTGTTAGACTGAGATCTACTGCTGCCCAGATGACAACAGGGGGCGATGTATTCTCACGGATAACCGGGTCATAACTCCACTAGGCACAGCGATGTCTCACTCAGAGAGGCATAGATCAACAAGACTTCAATTATATTTATAGAAGCCACGCAAAGGTCTACATTTTTCAACATGAACAATTGCTAAAAACCGCACAGTGCAACACTACGGACAAAAAACTCTGAAGATTGAGTTGACTGTGATAGCAAACTTAACACCAGGAAATAGAAAATAAAGTTAAAAATGAATACATTCAAAACATTGAATCTTAGCTTCACTTATGAAAGACTACAAATAAAAGCCACACAAACAAAAATGTATTTTAGTCACCAAACAAATGCATCAAAAAATAGGTCCACTTAAAATCTAAAATTGTTTCACAACAGTCAAACAATTCCAAAAACAATAGAGGGGGCAGTAGACCTGCAACTAGCGTGTTCTGTAAAGTACAAATTACCAACGGTAATTTCAAAAATTACTGCAGTAAGGAATATATAAGACGTAAATAAGAATATAATACGAATATTTCTTTACATTGCTTTGCTTACGTGCTGGTACTACTGCCCTTTCTCCAAACACAGTGTGTGTCGCAGTCATCTATTGTAGATATGAACAAGCGCCTCAAACCACCCCAGTTCAAACTATCTGAACTATCCCTTTAAAACGATACCTGTGCTGATGGCCTGTAACAAAACCATTACGTTTACAAGCACATGCCAACTACTTACCCGTTGCGCCTTTTCATTGGAGCAGAGCACTCCTGGACAACAGACAATGTTTCCCACAGGCAAGACAGTGTGTGTGGCTTTCATTTATGAGTAGGACAAAGAGTACATGCACCTGTTCTAATCCAGAGGGAGGTGGCAGTGAAGGGGGAGGGAGATACAATAGGGCCAAGAGTACTCCTCTCTACTCCTTTTCCCTTTGGACAATCATTGACATGCAGTGTAGCAATGCTCTTCAATGGAAAACATCCAGTCAACAACTCTCTGTCTGTGAAAGTGCTTTACCGTCAAGCTCTAAACACAAACATGAAGTGACAAGAACAAGCGTGGGAAGCTCCCCCCCTCACTTAAATAAGGAAACAACATTAAAACGTGCCACAAATGTACACCAGATTACTGGAGGCTCCTAACAAGAAAGAACGTAAGCTGATGCAAATAGTTTGAGTCTTTGGCAGCCTGTCCCCCACGCAGGAAAAATATGTATGCAAATTCAGAGCTAACCTTGAACACTTGGGGCCTAGTGAAAGGAGGGCAATAAGGGACTTACTACTAGTTACATTTGAAATGTACTAGAATCCACCAAAGGCTTCATACAACTGTTTTTTCACATAGTATTCCCCATCACCTATATTTCCCCTTGTGTAAAACAGGTGGGATACCATTTTAATTAGACTAATTGCAAGAGAGACAGGAGTGCTGTATCACTAAAGTAAAATGGCTGTCATGATGAAGCAACTGGTGAGTAAACACAAAACTGAAACATGAGCTATGCATTTCGTAGTTGTTGTGTGCTCCCCTACAAACAGAGCCAAACAGATATAAGAACACCAGTGTACTTAGCTAGTGGTTGTGTGTGTGTTTCCTGACAGCACTGACTTGTATCACAGAGTAAAAAACAAAGTCTGAATATAAGAAAATCCATGAAGGAAACTATAAATGTGTTGCCGTTTAGGGAGATATTAAATAGCAATAAAAGCAGCAAGTGAAAGTCTATGAGTACTAACACCTTAGTCATTGAGGGTTGTATAGCTGTAGAAGACTATCATTCAAGCACTTTTAAGATATCTAACCCCACAATTTCCAGATTCTTCCAGACATTCATATCCAATCTAATAGTTTGCACTAGAAAAGGGGAATTTCACTCAATTTCTTTAAACCCACAGAAAACAACATATTTAGTAAGCATTTCAGTGATTTTTACTCACTGAGATCTAGAGTCAATCCCTTTTCAATTATTTTCTAAGAACTGCACAAAACATGCTTTATGATTATGTGATATTATAAACTCAAAAACCATGAGGCAAACCTGGATCTATTCATCCCGTGCACAACAAGGAAGTGATGAGGGTTCGAGTCAGACACAGCAAACTTCATTTACCTATAGCGACGTTTTCTGGATCTGGAGCGGGAGCGGCTTCGAGAGTGAGATCTGGAGTAAGATCTGGATCTTGACCTGGATCTGGAGCGGGACCGAGCTGGAGAGTCCGGAGCCTTGGACATCTTTGCACTCAGGACCGCTTAGATATGGCTTTACTAGAAAACAAAGAAGTGAATTTTACTTGTCTGACTCAAAGTGTACAAGAGGGAAAAAACAATCCTCCATATGCATCGCGATTGGACAGCTACGTAATAAAAACTGGAATGATTGTTTTGTACACAGCAAAAAGAGTCCACACTCCTCCACTGAGGTTTCTTTTTTTGTACTATTTCCCAACAGCTTATCATCCATCTGTGAGCCATTTAGATAAAATGTTACACTAAGGTTAACAAACAGAACTTCAGTGCAGTGACCTTAAGCCCAAAGCTGACTAATGAACCTACACTAACTGAAAATGAGAACAACATGTGCAACATAGAATCACTTATTTCAACCAAATGCTTCAGAACACATTTGTTTTCTTTATACATTTGCTAGTTTCTGCCAAGTCAAATTAAAGAATGAACTTGAGCAGCATCTGTCTAGCTTTGGGCCTAGAAATGTTATTATAGAATATTTCTACAAAATGGAGCTCAGGATGTCTCACAAAGCAGCAGATCTGGAGCAGGGAGAGCAGTGGGTCAAGAACAGCTTTTGCCCCTACAGTGACTTATTAATCCTGATAAGACAAGATGGTTGTGAAGAAAAAAAGAATAGCATTTTTCCTCTGGGGAATGGCTTTCACATTAAGGCCCGGACACACCAATCTGACAACAAAGAACTGACACAGACGGACCCCGACTGTTGCGACGCCTCGCGTCTCTGCGTTTTGGCCATGTGTCGCACTGGAACACACCGCAAAGACTTCAGCCGACGGCCAAGAAGCAAGTACGAACTGCGCATGCGTGAGTGGCAATAACTCTCCTTACCAGCAGGCGGCGGTAGTGTGTATTCGTCATTCAAAAGAGGCAACAACCGGAAGACAGACTGCGTGATAACCGAGAGAAGAAGAACAGACTGCGTGATATAAACAAACAACAAATAGCGTGTGAGTTCCATTTTCACTCTACAACGAGAAAATCATGGGGCTTTCCCGAACCTGTGTCGAGAGCTGGAGTTAAATGAAATCTCAGATTTGCCTTCTTAATAGTTTGTTTGGGTCCCTCACTTCCGTTTCGCTTCTCATGCACTGATTCGCTAAGCTGAACAGCCAATCAGAGTGATTTATTTTGCCGACTGCCCGCCGATTCAACATGTTGAATCGGTGGGTTTTCGGCCGAAAAGGCGTTGGCACGGCTGAAAAGACCCGACGGTGCCGGACACACCAATCTGAGTAGGGCGTGTCGACGCTCATCGTCGGCCTGACGCCCACCGACGCCGATAATCGGCCTGCTGTGTCCGTGCCTTTACATGGCCTGTGTCAGGGATTTGTTGTGATTGTCCTGTTTGTCTCACAATCTCTTCTGCTCTGTCTTTTCAGTACTATGGACAGCGGCACCTACACAAGCATTAAGCTACTTATTTCACATTACAAATGCCCAAAAGCCAACAGTGTATCCACCCTTTGTGTTTGCATCAGAGGGGGGGTTTGAGTTTGAATCACGAACTTCATTTGAGTCAGAAACCTTTGCTTTTTATTCAAGATTGTTTTTATACCAAACGGTGGGATGCCTGTTTCTTTCATGTTGGAAGGGACAACAGTTGCTATGTGCCAAACCTTAGATGCAATATACAGGGTTTCCCCTGCTTGTACACATCTAAAACAGGGCTCTCTGTTCTTTTGCTGAACCTCAAACTTCAATATAGTTATTAAGTCCTCACTGCATGCCTTCATTCTCCTGTTTGTTATTATTCTCAACTGAAGATGCCACGGCAAGAACATGTTCCCACCAGCTGGACATTTGTACATGTATAGATATTCATTGATTACACTTAATATCTGCAGAGTGCTTTCAATCTGAAATATAATTGTAATGTAATTATTGCTCTTTTAAACTAGAGACCATCTCATAATGGGATCACACCAGACGCAGAGCTACATCAGGCCAGGGGAGTAAAGTGGGAGGGCCGATGGACACTTCCCCACTTTCTCTGCCACTATTTCTGGTACCCTTATTATTTCAATTGTACGGTCAACATTATGATTGTATGGTGCAAATCCTAAGAAAAGCAGGTTTCATATGCAGACCTGTGTAAAGTAAAATAATAGCCTAAAAACAACTAAAGATGTTATAATAAGCATTATTGGTAACAGATAGTTTGTATTCTCAGCATCACGTATGCTTCTGTTCTTCAGTCTTGCCCTGAATGATAATTACAAAGAGGTGCATCAGTGAGTTGACTTTCTCACACTATATCTACTGCATGCTACCAACGCCTCGCTCTCCCCTTGACATCCAAACAAAAACAGAAGTGAAAGTAAACTTAAATAATTTCAGCCTTCACAGTTTTACGCCTTCTAGATATCTAACAAAATAAACCTTAATTTCCAGTGACGTTTAGATTATATGCAATGCTATATTATGAGAGACATACTGGGTGCTCTGATGCAGTTAATAATTGTGGTTGTGGTTTACCCTGCAAAGTAGCCGGGCTGGTTGTGAGGGTTGCTATTTGAAGACTTGGTGCTTGCAAAGTCCATTCAAAGACAAACACATTATAACCGGGTAGGCAAACATCTGTCAAACTTGCAAAACCAGAAAGGCCTGAGACACTGACTACCAGTGGTGGAAAGTAACTAAGGATCTTTACTTTGATGCATTGAACTTTACTTAAATAATACACTTTCATGCTATTTTATACTTCTACTCCACTACATTTAGGAAGCCGATAATGTTCTTTTAACTTGGCTGCATTTATTTCACAACATCAAAACGCATAAACCAATAATTAATGATAATATATTATTGATAACAACCAGTCAGCCGTATACAAAAAAAATAGCTCCAGCTTTATTAGTTGCAACTGTATCTAATCCAGTAATATAATACTAAAGAAATAATAGTAATAATGCATGGATAATAATAATAATAACCATAATTATAAATATAAATAAAGCATACAATAAGCAAAAGAGCACCAGTTGTAAAACATCTATTTGATCAAAATATCAACAATGGTATTTAATAATAATGAAAAACAAATAAGCTTCTGTATTCTGAAATATATATATATATATATATTACTTCAGTAACATCAAGATGCAAGACTTATACTTGTAACGTGTAATCATTTAACAGTGTAGTAATGATAATTTTAGATCTGATAACTTCTCCCCCCACTGGGCCTATGTGACACCAACACACACCACTGGGTTTAATGGCTCATGTGGTCATTTTGGTTATAAATGTAGCTAGTTAACTGCGTAAATATCTGCCATTTAAGGCTATGTGCATATAATATAATACCTGTGCACCACAGAGAACATGTGCCACCACACCAACAACTACACTGATATAACACATTAATAAAGTAAATAAATTAAGTGAGCTTTACTACACGTAACGTAACAGTATTGTAATCAATACTAGAGTCAGATAAAACTGACTGAAGCTATCGATACTGAGAGCTCCAGCGTTACAATAAGAAAAACAGATACAGACTTCAACTATCATCTTAGCTACACAATTAATTTGCATTTACCTTTTCCCGGTGCAAACAAGTCTGTACAAACTCGTTTTGATGAATAAATGCTGCAGAAGTTGAGTAACCTTTGAGGCCGAGCTGCTCGACTGGTCCCTCCTTCCTGGTTTTACTGAAGCAATTTAACGGATGTTAGCAACCTGGCTAGCTTGTTAGCAGTGGTTCCGTAACCAACTGCTAGGCCAACCAACACAGACGCACTGCGCCTTCAGAAGAGGGCAGGCGCTAGTGCTGCCATGTCAGTCGACATTAGACATGTCTGTCGAGGATTTTAGGTGTTTGTCAATTGTGCTAAATGTATGTTTTTGACAGAATTTAGATTTAACGAAAGCTAACGATAAACAGACACAGTTAGCTCACGATGCTATCCTCACTACGCTCACATCACGCGAGACTTTCTGTCACGTGAGGTGATGTCAGGGAGGACACGGGGTAAATTACCCTAGAATAAAATCACTTTTTAAATTCTGCTTTTATTGATGTTAAAAATCTGATTGACATGTTATCTTGGACTCACATAAGTTGACATTAAATATAGGTTTTTTTCTTCATTCTGGACAGAAGTTATTTCTTTTTTTAAAATCTCTTTTTAATAGCCAACATTTTGTATAAATTATATGGACTGAAAGGAATCCTAAGCATGAATTTAACGATTCAAACACTAAACCAAAAAGCTATCTGACTATGGTCATATACAAGGCCTTAAGAGCTCTACTAAATGTATTTCTCGTGTTTTTTGTAATAACAGTATTCACTATGCAGAAAGGCCCATTTCCGATTTATATTTTATACTTAAACAAAATACAGTAAGCCTACAGTATAATTAAAAAGCAAATAAAAACCCATAGCTCTGCTTTAAGGAAATATAAGCTGCATTACAGGTTTCCACCCTCAAACCCACAGCTGTCCTTTAGCTTGACGTTGATGTCCGTTGAGTCTGTGTTGTTTCTAATGCTGTGCACTATTTTTATCAGACTAAAAGCCACATGACGCCTCCTATCACAGACACAGATTCCACCCTAAACCCCACTCAGGGTCCATCTGGCCTCGGCCAAACCCAAATACACTCTAGGGGGAACTGCGTGGTACACTGTCTCTTCTCACTGACCTGTTTTTGGTTGAAGATGTGTGAGAGTTCATTGTACATAAATAATAGATCTACACAAAGACTTCTTTCATATTGTAAGAATCTGGCCTTCCACTTGAGGAGTTTAGTCATGTCTTTCTGTGTTCGGAACAACATGTCAGTGTCTATTCAAAGCTAGTGAATGTATGTCATATTTTCCTTCAAATATAGAAGATAATGCATTTCAAATATGGATAAAAACTGAATCACTGGCTTCCTTTCCTGCAAACTGTATCAACTATCTGCACACCATCTGTTCGGCTCCTGGGAACTTGTTAATCCCACATAGTGATGAGGAAATCAATCCTCAGCAACAAGATTGCAGTTTCCAAACAATCTTTCTTTCCATAACGTTATACTGACTTTAATGTTTTAGTAGTTTTTGACACTACTCACAATTATATTGTTTCCTGTGCATAAACGTTTTGCCTTGAATAATGAACAATATATTAATGCACAAAATGTTTTTTTAAAGGACCAATAATACATGTATTGTGCGAGAATAATAAGTTAATGCAGTGCAGTAATGTTTCATAACCACTGTGTTAAAGCCATACTGTGTAACAGTGTCATTCTTTCAGCATTCAATTCAATGATAAACTACAATCTGTTCTCCATGCACATATCTGATATATTCCATGTATCCATATCATATCTTGTTTTTTTTTATACATAATGCACATTACTCTGCACTTTTGGTGCTCAAAAGCTGTCTCAGTATATTTATTCTGTGCATTGACAATACAAATGTATTAATCTGATAAGTACTAGTACCTGTCACTCATAACATTATTTTTGCTTTGGTTATGAAATACACGCTAAAACTTAAATGCAACCACACACATGAAAGAACCTATATATAGTGTATTATTCCATTTTTAGTTGTAACCTTCTGCTTTCTATTCAATGTGTTTATGTGTTCAGTCTTTGATTTTCCTTTTTGTTGTTTCTTTTAGTTCTTGTACTCTGTACATGTGCAAATGGAAAATTACGTCATATCAACTTGATGTTGAACTTCATCCCCAAATAAATAAAGTCATTGTGTGTATTCTTACTGCAAAGATTGCAGGACAAAGTTCATCTTTCAAATAATCCATTTAACAAAAACTGAGACTCTGGTGCATAACAACCCTGAAGGCTGTCATCACAGTTCAAGCACTGAGAGAAGTAGCAGCAAAGCCTTAAAGCAACTGTGTCCTCCGTTCTGCACGATAATAACATGTCATCTAGTCCACAGCCTGAATAGTAGACCTGGTTTGAATTTTTACAACTCCTCATGGCACGCATGGTCAAGTCACTCCTCGTTGACCTTCGACAAAGATATGCAAACAGTTCCTATTCACTGTCCTATTCCCTTTGCAGCACAGGTGTTGGGCACTTTGCCATGCCAAAGTTAAAATTATCCCCGACAGATCTCTCCTTTGGCCACAATGTGCGAGCAGACATGGCTCCTTGTCTGTCACTCACTTTACGAGCTGCTAATGGTCTCACTGGAGCTTTGAATTCTAAGGGGCCGAGGACAACTCTGCCCAGTGAGGTCACAGATGAAAGTGAAATAAAAGTCAGTTAGATTAAAGGGATTGTTGCCACACCGTGAAGCTTGTGGAGGATTTGTGTCATCATTCAAAATAGACGAACAAGCAGCGAGCAAGAATAACATTATAGCAAAAGAAACCCCAAAAAATATGAAAAATATTATTTTGTATTTAGTGACAAGATCTTCTTAAATGTGAAGTTAATGTAGAAACGTGTTATCAGCAAAGTATAAGTATAAGAAATCGTAGTACCCATGCAGAATGTCTCCTTTCAAAGGGTTGTATTGTGATACATTATTATATTATGATTCTGTTTTTATCACATTATGTTAATGTTGACCTTCATCATTTTTTACTTTGTTTTGAAAAATATAATATTTGTCTCATAAATGTAGTAAAAGTATAAAGTACATAACATATAACGACTTACAGTACAGTGCTTCTCTATGTGTACTTAGTTACAATCCACAAAGATTTGCTTCTGTTGTTTAATGTTTTATTCATATTTGATCAGTTACTTCCTTTATTTGAATTGTTGCTCATTTTGGTTTGTATTTCTTGTGTACTACCCTCTGTCACTTTGTTTAAAGATTGTATATCCGTTACTTCAACAGAACAAAATACATTGAAGCCTAAATCTCAAATTACAAAGACCACTTTCATAGAGAGAGTAGAGCTCAGCAATGCTAAAAACAAAGCTGCACAAAACACGTAAAAGGGAGAAAAGGAGAGGCTCACCTTGCAGGGGAAAGTGAGAGTGAGGAGAGAAAAGTGAGACGTCTCCTTGCTTCCTGGTTTGTAGAATCAAGTGAAGAAGAAACCTCTGGGATGGCAGTTAAGAACCCAACTGTCTGACAACAACCACTTGGTGAAATCACATCTCGAATATAAATAGTTGACTCTCTGGAAGCGTTGTTTGAAGGGATCATCTGTGACTTACAGTGTAGTGTGTATGCTCCCATTAAGATGCCCAAAGAGAAAATAAAGAAGTTTTATTTGATAACTATAGATCAAATTTAATGCACTGTTATGTGAAGGATGGGCAGGTTGTCTCACATGATACATGAAATACTTTATTAAATTTGTACCCTATTGCTTTTTGCTGTAGTCCTGCTGGTAGCCACACTTCAGGCTAAGGCATTCACAGACACAGAAGCTGTTTAGGCAGGTTGATATCTCTGCACCAATGTGGGACATGAGATAACAGCATGAGTTAGGGTTACAAACAATACAAATACATCATGCTTCTAACTGAATTAGGGTTACAAACAATACAAATACATCATGCTTCTAACTGAATTAATTTACGGCAGCTATAGCCTACAGGACGTTTTTATTCTAAGCAGCTGGCAGTTAGCCTTCTCTGTTCACTTTAGTCCCACCCACCCAGATACTGCTCACAATAGGTTACAGTACTCATCATTGATTAGATATAGAAGACTGAAACCTGGCTAACCAGTAGGCTATACAAAAGAAAAAGAGATTACAACACTTTCAATAGGCGCTTTCACACCGGAGTACTTTTCCCAGTATAGTTCCGATATAGTTCCATTTTTTTTGTGGAGTTTTACGGGGCGTGGTTTGCAATTCGCCCAGCCAATCAGAAATTGGAACCTTTTTCTCCCATGAAAGTACATGCTCTCTAGCAGGTACTGAAAAGGGGGTGAAAAGGTTCTCATGAACTAAATTCTAGTTCCGGATTTTTTTGGTGTGAACGCAAATTTTCGGAACTATATCGGAACTATACTGGGAAAAGTACTCCGGTGTGAAAGCGCCTATGGATTATTTGACTTTATGGGATGCTAACTTGACCTTTATTGCTTATCTCAATAAATGATGATATACGTATAGCCTTTTTTGTATAAATGTGTGCCTATTAATATTACTTTTAACACAAATATAAAAATAACTCATGTGCTCTTGATTTCCTTGAAGTGCAACACATATATGATCATGTAGGATAGATGCATTATCCCAATTTGCGTGCATTTTCTGTATTGGCTATAAGCCTCATGAACTGTTTCAAAATCCAAGAATGCAGGAATGGAATCTGTTTTCCAGGGAAACTATGAAGTTTATTTAGAGAAAATATTTATCACAAGATTAAAGTCATAAATGTATCACCAAAAGATCCCACAATTTAGAAGAAATAGATTGATCTAACTTTTTTAAAATCTCATATCATTTGAGATTTTCTTTCTCCACTATTTATGAATATCTCAGAAAATATTTAAGTTTTCTTTTCTTGCAAATGTACCACTTTAAACTTAAAATATATCAACGTTTGTTTTCCCCTAAATTGAGAAATGTAATCTTGGAAATTCTGAGTTTTTTATCAAAATATTACCCTCCCCTCAACTCTGTAAAATAAATTGTATTAATTTGTTTTATGTGCAGTGTTAGCATGTAAATACCCACTAATCAGACAGCAATATAAACCCGAAAAGAACCATGAGTTGCAGAGAAATAGAAGGGGGGTCTCATTATTCAGAGCATGGACTCTTTTATTTGCTGCATTGTTCGGTGAATAGGCTTTCTAAATGCAAAGTCACCATCCAAACCAAAGCAAACAGATAAAGTAAATATGTTCTCCCTCCAGGTTTCTGTCCAGAATCACATCTGTGTTCTAAATGGCGGCTTGAAACAGGCTCCAGTGTATTTAGTTAGACATCTGATATGTCAGCGCTCCTGTGACCCGAGCTCACCGGCTGCTGCAGCACAGAGACCGTTTGAGGACCTGGAGCTAAAGAGAAAACCAGAGCGGCCACAAGGCTTCTAATATTTGATTGCTAGAGTGCATCATAGTAGGTGGACAGCACATCTCATGCACATTCCTTTGATCTCTGGGCTCAGAGCTGTCTGGGGTCAGTTCACTGCTCTGTGCCACATAAAGCCACAGTCAAACACACACAGAACACAGAGTCACCCTGTGGAACCTTTTTTCATTCTCATACATTAAATCCAATTTCAAGAGACCCTAGAATACATATTCTGTCGCTCTGCACTGTTGGAGGTCAAATAAATCAAACACAGACACTCTCAGTCCCTTTTAGCTTAAGGTACATCTCTAATAATATTATTTGTATTAGGGCACCCAGCTATCTCTAGTAACTAAAGGAAATATGATTTATCAAATTGAAAGTCCTACATAATAACTGAATATTGGAATATTTCCGATGTCGGTCATGGTCTAATTTTGAGTTAACCACCTATTTTGTTTGTTCTCCATTACCATATCCCAATATGTCTCTGAAAAACATTTAAGAATAATAAAAAGTACCTTTATAAAACTAATAAATGTTTAATTGTGGATTATATTCAGGTTCTTATTTGAAACAAGCCATTTTAATGAATTTAATAATCTTAATCAAGAGAACTTAATTAATTTGACAAAGTAAATGTTATTTAGTCTTAAATTGGATTCAAACATTTTTATATTCTTCTGATATCGTGAAGTTGTGTTATCAAGTCTGACAAAAAATAAATCTTGCTGTAATATTAAGTGGCATGGAGATCTAATAAATAGATTTTATTATATTATCCGAAATTTAGGATGCACTGTTTTTCAAGCTTGATCTCAAGAAAGAAAGTCAGGATATCTCAACCTCTGCTGCTAAAAATAACATTAATTTTTTGTATCTGTCTCTTACACATCTTATAACTGTATGAAAGTGCAATACTAAACCCTTACAAATGTGTTAATATTCCAACAGTACAACCACTCATGATGCAACAGATGATCTACAAGGGTTTTCAAATGTCTGGTAGCGGGGTTCATAGGTGCAGCAACATTTACATTTCACTGAAATCCTCAGTGCTGCCACCTTCTGGTTCCTCTGAACATCTTACTGTCATGCTGTCGACAGTTGAGAGAGAAATACTCAAGTTTGGTACCTGCATTTCCTTTCAAATGTGTTTAATGAATGCTGTATAACACAATGTTTTTTATATGTATGTTGTCTTGTTTCCTCACACAATCACAAATCTCCTTAGCTATTTTCACCCATGAGCAGCTCTAAAACAGAATCTTTTTTACAAAATCTGCAATACCCCATTAGGACACTGAAAAACCTTGTTATCTAATGTCTTCTTCTAATAATAATAATCGATATAAATGCAGACAGACGGACACGCTCCCTTTCATAAAGCTTTATTTCACAGATCCCCTGTAACAGGAGGCCTAGGCAGCCAGGCTCATTACACATTTACATACACTGTCTGTGGCCAGTCCTTACAATGCTCCATGTTAAATAACTCAGTAATTCAAGACAAAACAACAAACACACACACACGCACACACTGTTCAACTTAAGATAACAATAACAATTTCGTAACGACGGTAATAATAACAACCATTGTCAAATATGATGTATTTCCAGACTCTTATACTGTATTTTCTAAAATGTGTTACACAGTCCGTCATCTTTAAGGTGCGGCATAAACTCTGCATGTGACACTTGATAATACAACTTGACAGATGCTGCACCAGGACACGCGGTGAAGACAGAGAATACTTGTTGCATGTTTTTATATTTTCAGATGAGAAGCTCCTCTTTGTCCTCTTGCGGCAGATACTGTAAAATGTGAATTCAGCGCAGTTCATTGTTTGTTTGGCACACAATTTTTTCTTCCTCTATAAGCTGCTGTGGTATGGCATGACTCTCATAGCTCAAGCAGAGACATAAGGCGCGTCTCCATGGAGATGAGTGGGGACTCACAGGACCTCTGCAGAGAGAACAACACAGGTCAGATACAGGGGAACAGTTCAACTCATATTTGTTCAATCAAGTTTCTATTCCAGTAGGCATTAAAAGCACTGATTCTGCATTTCACAATTAGCATCCCATTAGCTTTAGCATAGGCTATTCTTGAACACATCTATAAACATGAATACATTTAAAGGTGGGGTAGGTAATTTTGGAGAAACCGGCTCGAGTGCGCTAGAATTTGAAAATACACAGCCGGAAAAAATCTGCCACTTCCTTACAGAGCCCTCCTCCTACACACACGAACGCGCACATGACAAATGAGGGCACGAGATAAGTTTGTGCACAGATGGAAGGCTGACAGGCAGGTAGGCCATCCAGTTATTTTAGCCGGGCCGGCTAAAATGATTGGTCGTGCTTTTTACAGCACCACGACTTCCACAGATGAAATTTTTTGATGGATTTTTTGTCAAAGCACTTAAGATATTCATTGCTATCGGGATGTTAAGAGCATTCCATGGAATATAACAAAAAGTGTATCTCGAGCCGGTTTCTCAAACTTACCTACCCCACCTTTAAGAGGATCTATTTAGCTCATTTTCAGGTTCATATTTGTATTTTATGCCTCTACTTTGACATGTTGACATGCTTAAATGTTCATAAAGTGTTCCCTCTGTAGGAGACTTTTGGATATTAGCCTTTGCAGACCATTTACATGCATACCATCCTATAAAACAGACTACAGGAAATACAAAGTAAAAACCCAAAGCATAATAGAGCCTCTTTAAACACGATAAAACCCCACATCTTGATTCCTCAAGGATTCATAGGCATACTTGATATTTTGCCACTTCATACAAATGAATAGAAATGATTGATAAAACAAAAATCCTTATCTGATTTCCATTGAAATATCTACTTCTCTATATCTATCACTTTTAAATGTGTATTGAAATGCATTTCCAAGGGAGATTTTTGATTAAACTACATTTACTTTACTTTAATTGTTCATTGTTATGAGTTAGTATTACTTCTTATACAGTTCATATTATAACTGTAACATTTGACATTATTCTGTTGCTGTAATCTCTTGGAAGAGAATCTCTATATTATCTAATGTTACTTTCACCCAGGTTTGAGTCTTATTCCTTAAACACAAATTTGAAAACATCTTTAATATCCTTCTGAACAAAACACCAGGAAATCATTCCACCTGATGGCTGTAATATACTTTTTTACTTTCTCTCCTTCATACCCTGTTCTATCATTTCTAACTACTATAAACTGTGATTCGGGTTCATGTTATTTCTATATAAGCAATACGGATGTAAGATTGAACGTGTTTTTAAACAATTATCATCCTTTAACACAATCAACAGTATACTTTATAGTGGTGAATTCAGCACCAGGACACAAACCTTGGCTGTGTCCTCACAGTCTCAGCTGCTGAGTCTTCACCGTACCTGCGACATGCTGAGGCTTCATGGGGCCTGTTTTCATCAGGAAGGGCTCTCCGCCCTCAAACGCCAGCATGGGCTCACCCACCAGCCCGCTCTGTGCAGGGTTGGATCCGTTGTTCAGCTGGATGATCTCCTCGAAGTTGGCCGCCCCTCCATTGGCTGAGATGCCGTTCTGGTGGGCGGCGGGCTGGATGTCGTTGGCAACAGGAGCGGGAACACTTTGTGACGGGCTGAACACAGCTGCACCAGGACTCTGGAGGCTCCCAGCTGCTGCAGAAAGATGTGAATCATCAGTTATACTTTGCTTCAATAGCAGTATTTATTTTTACGTTGGTCTTTTTTATTTCTTAATCGTTTAACCTTTATTAGAATTATGGCAGTTTTATTACTATTATCTTTTATTTGTATTTCTGTTGTACCTATATGTTCACTTTGTTTTATGGGGTTTTATATTTTATATTGTTGCATCGACTCAGTTGTCTTGTGTCTTATCTGTCGGAGAGAAACCATTATTTATTTTATTTTATTTGTATTATCATACATTTGACCTCCTTGTGTCTATTAACCTGATAACATTTTATATGTTGCTGCATGTACCTGTAAAGTCCTTATCAAATAATCTGAGGGGAATTTCTTGTTGTTTATTTTTAACTTTGATGTGTCATTTTGGAAAGCACTTTGAGCTGCGTGTGTTGTATGAAAAGTGCTATTTAAAAAAGCTTATTATTAATAAAAAATTAGATTTTTAGAGTGTATTCCTGTATTTTGATGATGTGACACTTACCCTTACTGAGATCTGAGTCCTTGCCGTTGACCTGTGGAGAAGCTTTGACCTCTTTCTGTGAAGATACACAACAAAAAGACGTCTGTTTTAAAACTCCAAGAAGTGTGTTAATGTCTTCTCTGTAAAAGAGAAATCCACTGACCTTTTCTCCTGCGTCACTTTTCCGAGTCCTCTTCATAATCTCATCAAGGCGCTGTGCAGATCAGACAGAGAGGTCAGTTAGAGAGATGTTTCTTTAGAGGGAGGAAGTACTATGATAAAAGCTACAGTGTTAACGTTCTTCCTCCTCACCTTCTTCCTCTCCAGCCGCTCCTGCTCTTCTTTCTGGAAGTGTTTCTCTCTCTCCAGGCGCTGGCGCTCGGCCTCCTCGCGGGACTTGGCTTCAGCCTCCTCCCTCTGAAGAAAGAAAACAGAAATATTGCACGTAAGACTTTAAATAAACCGGATGTGTGTCATTTTTTTATTGAAACCTGCTTCACCAGAGAGTTGAGAAAAGTTTAATTTCATTAAAATATTCTGTTACACACTTCAGATGCCCTTGTGTAGACTGAGAATACAGAGAACAAATACATAGCAAATGACACTTGCCCAACTGTCTAATTCAAGTTGAATTTGTAGAATCGTACTCTATGCAAATGTACAGGAAGTCCTATTTCCCCCTTTACATTTCCTGCAGCAAGAAACTATTGTTAGCATTAGTCTTAAAACCTTTGTGTGATTGACTGATATATTATTTGTTAATGTGGATTGAGATGTAAATTGAGTATTAATTATAATTGTACTACTTTTCTTTTTAACTAACGGATGGCCACAGACTCATTTTACTATTTGTTACTGTTAATTGCTAGACTGATGACATGTAGGAAAGGTGTCTTAAGCATGAGTTTGATCCCTTCTGCCACAGCAGCACTAACGCACTTCTGTGTGTAAATCTGCGTATACCCATGAGTGTCTGTGAGTGTGTGTATACGAATATATGACCATACAGTATGTCCACCAAATTACATTTTTTGAGATGTGCCGACTTTAGTAAATTACCTCCTTGGACAATAAAGGCTATCTATTATTTTTGATAGAAATGATTGCATAACTGAGTCTAAATAAATAACATCATATAATTATCTGGTTGAAAAAGGTACTTACATTTTCCTTCATGGTCAGTGATGGATTGTAACTAAATACTTAGTCAACTGCATTACTTAAGTATAGATTTGAGGTTCTTGCATTTTACTTGAGCATATC
This sequence comes from Dissostichus eleginoides, assembly GCA_031216635.1. Taxonomy (NCBI): domain Eukaryota; kingdom Metazoa; phylum Chordata; class Actinopteri; order Perciformes; family Nototheniidae; genus Dissostichus; species Dissostichus eleginoides. The sequence continues at coordinate 10,686,017 of CM062280.1, forward strand.
CATTGTAAGTTATCAGAGGTAAATACTGGACCTTTTACTCCACTACAAGTGCATTATGCTAATAATACTTGCATGTTTTTAATTAAATATGCTTTTGAATTCAAGACTTTGACTTGGAGTTTAGTCTTTCATAGCGTGGTATTAGCACTTTTACTTAAGTCGAAGATATGTGTACTTTTTCTACCACTGTGGTTTCTATTGCGTTTGAGTTGTGTAATGCAAACCCTTTTAACCAGCAGTCGGCAGCACACGCTCAGTCTGTCCTGCAGCCCCTAGGCCTGAAGTGATATTATCTAAGTACCTCCATTACATGCTTCACAGGGTATTTAGATTCAACAGCAAGCCAACAGAAGTGCGCAATGAAAACAGAAATAATGATGTGTGCATAACTCACATCTGTCAACTGTTGCATACTGCTGTTTTTTCAGATATCTGCTTTGCCCTGACTTTAAACTGCAGCAATGTAATTTAAAGAGACACATTTTAAATATTCACACTCATTTTCAGTTTCCATTACAGTGAGTGCTACACTTGAGCTCTCAGAATGATGAGGCCGCTGTCGTGTGGAGCTGTCAGAGTGGAACAATGGTCCGATTGAAGAGGAGAAGGGGAGTGGAGCGTGGCTGAGTTTTTGAGGCACACTGACGCTGCTTATCCGACTATCAGCAGAGACACAGGCCTGCCACATTCTCCCTGATCACAATGGCCCCCTCAGCCTCTGCTCATCCCCGTTATGGAGGTCACCAGCTGGCATCTGCCCGGGCACACAAGGGCCCTCCGACCAGCGAGCTGTCCGTGACAGCAGCACTTTCTCCTGCTTTAATCTGCCCAGATGCCAGACAGTCAGTGGTCAGAGGGTGAGTGATGTTTGGGCTGGAGTACGGTATCTAACCCCCCGACAGCTCAGGCATCCCTGTGCGCTTTCATCTGCGCAGATGGTAAACTAGGCTTACTGCATGTGGGGGATTGCAGGGATTCATGGTGGTTAATGGAAAATGAGAGGCTTTTCTATGCATACTGTATTTAGAGTTAACAGGAAGTGATACTGAGTCTGGTGAAGTGTTGGGTTCAGGGTCTGATTCCCACAGTGAAAAGCAGGGTTTTGTTTGAATGCTTCATTCATTTGGGACAAACTCCCAGAAGCACAGAGGTCTGCTGCAACTTTCACTGGATTCAATCAGAAGACTTTCCTTTTTAAAGCCTTTTATCAAATCAAATGAATACCTATACAAATCTTTCACAGCATTGAATTAAGGTATTTTAGAACTGTCTTATTCCATTTGAATTTTTCTTTCTTTTCCTTTTCTTGGCTCTTTAAAGAGTATTTTTGTTTGTATTTAAAGGTCATTTTAAATGGTTTATTTTTGCCTTTTTTCGAAGAAGCTTGGCACTCGGAAGTGCCTTGTTAATGAAATGTGCTATTAAAATAAACTTGCCTTGGAGTGCCCAAGGATACAACTTTTAGTTATAAATTGTTGCTTGTAGGATGTAAACAAGTCTTTATTTTTCTAAAAGTCACATTTTTGACTATAAGAAGTTTTGGATTATATGATAGACATCAAATAAGTAATGGTGCGATCTGAAACCTTTAAAGGTCCCCTATTATACTGTTTTTCATCAATATATTATAGGTCTCAGATATATACAAAACATGTCTCTGAAGTGTTTGGCTCCAAACACCAAACAGATCATTGCAGCATCCCATAATCCCCTCTGTTTCAGCCCTGTTTCAAAAGTGCTGATTCTCTGTCTGTTACTTCAGATGAAAATAAGGAGCCACTCCCCTTTGAGAGATATTTGGTTAAAAAGAACACAATGGTGCTCTAGGAGGAGATCCAGGTGATAAGGTGGGGGGGGGGTTACCTTGGTTGCTGATTGGCTAATGGTTACACAAGCCAAAACATCGTTATGACATCATAAAGTGGCCAAAATCTGATAAGCTCATTTTCAGACAGGTTTTTATATAAATGGATCAGGACAGAAAGTGAGAGAATCTTTTTCCCTGAAACTTTCAGAATCTCTTTACAAAGAGGGGACACATGTTTATGTAGAGAAGACATGAAAAAGTGGATTTCGCATAATAGGTGACCTTTAAATAAACTCTCATTCACCTGTATCCCTTCCTCCTGGACAAACTAGAGAGCATCAACTGAAGTCATTTTTCCGACAACAACTTTAAAAAACCTAGAACGGGCCTCAGTATAACTCAGTTGGTAGAGCTGGCGGCCCCCCCATGTACTGTAACTCGGTCCCCATGGCGAGGACCGGGGTTCGAATCTGGCCCAGGACCATTTGCTGTGGTTTTCCCTTCTGTCCCCCCTTTCAAACACTTTCACTTAATCAAAGGGACTGGTTGCCCTAAAAAAAACCCTGACCTGTCTCTGCTGCTTGTCGTTCTCCTCCTGCTCGGCTCTGGTCTTATCCTGCGCCTCCTTCTCCTCCTCGGCGCGCTGGGCCTCGTCCCTCAGGCACTGCTGCTCAGCCATGAAGCGAGCCTCGTCCTCTCGGCACTTCCTCTCCTCCTCCTGCAGGATCCTGAACATTTAAAGTGTTTAATAGAGATCAGTGGTTTGTGGGGTTAAAAACCTTCACATTTTTGCGAACGTGGAATTGATGATAACACCAAAAACATCTATGTTTTAAATACAAGAAAACGTCAAAGTATCAAAACCTCCAGAAATAAACATTAAAAACATGTCGGTGACTCTTTATTTAACTGGTCTAAAATGTCCTGATGTTCTAAAATAAAGAAAATGTTATAAGAGCCAATAATTTGCATAACAACAATTCAAATCTAATGTAATGTTTTTTAGCAGGTGAGCTGCACACGAACAAATGTGTCCACAGGCAGCGTAAGTAGTTCCAATAAATAATGAATTATCATCATTTGTTTATTCATTATTTGGTTCAAAATGGAGCAGTTATTATCTGAATCTTCATGCAATCGCTGCCAAATCACACGACAACTATTAGGAAATTAAGGATTTGTAAAATCAAGCACCAGCAATTAGTCTACTCAATGAAACAAAAAATGTTGTTTTGCACCAAGGTAAGAAGGGATAATAACCTTACAATGGGATGAAATACAATGCAAGTTTATGAGGTGTTTTGTATTGCAGGAGAGTTTTGTTGCGTTACATCATGCTGTAAGGTGTTCCTGTTATTTTGTAAAAAAAATATTTATATATACCCTGCAAAGACATAAATGCTTAACCACACTATCATACTCTTTCTAAATATTATATGACATCATCTGATGAATAACAAGGTGTTTTATATGGACATTGACCCTCACCTGTTCCTGTTCTCCTGCTCCACGCGCTCCTGCTCCTCCCTCTCCCGCTGCTCTCGGGCTTGTCTGCGTTTCTCTGCCAGGACGCGAGCAGCCTCCTCCGGGTTGTTGGTGCCGGCTGACGGCCTGCTGGTGGGTGCAGTCGGGGGGGTGGAGGCCGCGGGGGCAGCAGGTGCAGCGGTGGGGGCTGCAGCAGGAGCAGGTTTACTGGAGGACTTGGAGGCTGCAGGGCCAGGGGATGGTGCTGCAGCAGGAGCAGGTTTACTGGAGGACTTGGAGGCTGCAGGGCCAGGGGATGGTGCTGCAGCAGGAGCAGGTTTACTGGAGGACTTGGAGGCTGCAGGGCCAGGGGATGGTGCTGCAGCAGGAGCAGGTTTACTGGAGGACTTGGAGGCTGCAGGGCCAGGGGATGGTGCTGCAGAAGGAGCAGGTTTACTGGAGGACTTGGAGGCTGCAGGGCCAGGGGATGGTGCTGCAGAAGGAGTAGGTTTACTGGAGGACTTGGAGGCTGCAGGGCCAGGGGATGGTGCTGCAGAAGGAGCAGGATTACTGGAGGAGGCTGCAGGGCCAGGGGATGGTGCTACAGAAGGAGAAGGATTACTGGAGGAGGCTGCAGCAGGAGGAGCAGCTGGGGCAGCAGCCTCTACGCTGGGAGCAGCTGGAGAGGTTGCTGAAGCCTCGGAGGGGCGGAGGAGAGGAGGAGTCAGCAGTTCAGAGGACACCACGATGGCAGGGACAGGACTGGAGGCTGTCAGAGAGGAGACAGGAGATGAGTATGTTTCTTAAGACACAATAGAGAGGAAGAAACATTCGGTTTACCAAGAGAAAAGTTTGAAATGATCTATGTTTCATGGAGCTGTGTGAACAGTTTTCAATGTTTCCAAAGAGAAACTGTGCGGAGTATTTACTTTAAAAAGACAAAATGTTTTATCTGTCTGCTGCTGGTTGGTGGTTTGACAGTTTCAACATCACTCTAGTTATAGAACAGTCAGTAAAGGTGACTTGAAGTTGTATTTTTTAATTTAAACTAAATATTAGGTTTGGTTTTGTAATGATCAATATGCATAACTTCATGTCATTCATATATTTCACTACTATTGTGAACCTAAGATGTTGATAAACCCATTTCAAGCCAAGAAATGCAGCAAAAAGCTAAATTATCTCTTTACACATTGCTGGGTGCCTCATCTTAGAACGCACATTTTAAGCACATTATGATATAAGAGACATGGGCTATTATGTATGCAGATAGCTTTAAAAGATTACATAAAAAATTATAAATCGAGATAATGCCCTTAGACCTCAGAGGTTCAGTAAGAACCTGGCACACACACTCTGCAGTAATCACAGTTTTTATTAAACGTGAATGTCGGCCAAAAAGTCTGGGTCACCTTGAGTCTTGGCTATCGTCTCTATGGTAACCACACTCACTCTTTTTCTCCTCTGGAGTGTCGGGCTTCTGGGGTTGCTGGCTTGTTTCCACGGCGACTGCAGTGACCGTCTGGGACACCCTGGCAGGCGTCTGGGCCCGTTTAGGCCGGGTCTTGGTGCCAGGAGGAGGGGTCTTCTTGCCTGTCTGGGTCTTAGAAGGTGCTGCTGGCACCATGGGGGACAGGGGGCGACTTTTGGGGCCGGCGGGTGATGGAGGTCTGTTTCTGGGCTTCGGGGTGCTGATGAGAACACAGGAGATGGAGGTGACACATCAGAGAAATCCTAACCGAGAAGGAAAAGGTAACTAAGTTCCAGTGCACTGCATAAAGCTCATAACTAGGTCATGTGGAATATATGAGTGTCTCCATCTGAAACATGATGCTGTGGCTGCAGGGGAGAGAAACCTGAGAGGAGGGGAGGCAGGAGCCATCTTCTTTCCCCCTGTGTGCATCCGTCAGGAAAACCAATTTCTGTCCGATACAATCTGTCCTGCAGTTAACAGACCGGCCCTCTGCTGCTGACTGAATGATGTCCAGCTTTAAGGAGTTACATCATAGCAACTTGGAGTTTAATTGACAGAGTTGGAAGCAAACATAAATGCTACAGAAGAGCTAGCTTTATGTCATGAGGCTAAAAAGCTGATTTTCTACTCTAGGGTCGCATTATGCAACGACCTGACCCTGTAGAATATACAAAGCCAAACAATGGTCATTTCTAAAACAAAAGGCAGCTTTCTTGGAATTTGTAACGCCAAAGGGAGGATGTTAGAACCGTAGTAGTGGAGATGCAAGGCAGACTTGTTGGTGTACGTTGTATTTTGCTGCATGAAGTCATTGTTCCCATGTATACTGTTTTTCAACCCAGGTCACATTTTGTAATACTTTCTTATCTCATCGCTATCTATCCTGCAAATAGCAGCGTTTATAAAAGATAAATGGCATACAAATAGATGACATCTCTCTTTCACTGTATGCATCTGAACCATATTAACGAGCAAGCATGAACCAAATATTTACGACATGATGTGCTATAACCACTTTCCACAAGAGCCGCCGAAGTCAATACAAACAGACAGCTTCTTAACGTTTAAATAAGTCCTCAATATATGAATTCAACAGAAAAGGGTTTGGCACAAATCAGTTGGTGTGATACCTGCTGGTTGGCCTGGACCTCTGGGTGGTGGGCGATGGTGTCTGTCTCTTCTTCGGCACGTTGTCTTTTGTGAGAGAGTTCTTCTCCTTTTCATTTTCCCTCTCCTTGTCTTTCTTCTCTTTCTTCTTTTTGTCCAACTTGAAGACAGACGTAACAGAAATAAGTAACTGTTTGAAATGTATTTTGAAAACCGTGTATTCTAGATAAAGGAGGTTTAGTAAACTGTCAGTATCACCAAATGAAAATGTTATGGAAGCTCTCACATTGTGAATATAACGAATTAGATTATAAAACAAGCAAAAACAGACCTCAAACTAGGGTTGACCATTTATTTATGTTGCCCATTTTGGGAATTTAGGATTATTTCAAATGATTGTTCTAACACAGCTGTAAAACACTATATTTATTACATAGTATTGTCTGAAATTGGCAAACATGTTACTGCAGCAAACACAGAGCAGCACAATCATTATTTGGAGTTTTGTTTCTTTCTACATTATGAATGTAAGTCCAGTATTGACTCTAGCTCTGTTTTGGCCCTCAATAACTCCTGAGAGAAATATGTGCCTAATAAGCTGCTAAATGCTCCATTATGTTCACCAAATGGTCTTAAACTGAGTCTGTCTGCTGGGTTGCTAGAGCTTTTTCAATGAAAACAGCCATTGTGTGAGTAAAACAATGAATAAAGTTGCATAAAACCAAGATATTGAGCTTAAAGGTCCACAAACGCCATCATTCTCTGTGAATTTGTCACCACACATTTCAAATTACATTCAGAGGAGAAAATGTGAGTGATTACAGATTTAAAGTCCATAGCTTGGCTTCACGTTCCTAAGTTTCTATATTATACTATACATACTCTTATTTTTAGTGATGATGTTCAATGACTAATGTCTGTTTGTGGAGCATGAAAGATGATGAATAACACCACAGAATAAACTGTTAAATGATGATCACTACAATAAAAAGCCACTGCAGAAACTGGGAATATATTTACAGGAGGTCTGTTCATAAGAGAATCCCTATGTGGGCGTACCGGTGTGGAGTTTCGCCGGCGTTGGCGCAGGGTGATGTCCGGCGTGCTGGCGGAGGAGAGCCTCCAGCGCTCTGCGTTCTGGTGCGGGCTGTGATGGGAGGCGTTGAGCGAGGCTGAACGGGAGCAGTGAGGAGAGTCTGAGTAACATGTGAACATGCAGAGAGCGGCCCCACGGACACACTAACACATCCAGTTCAGAGTGATGATACAAAGCCTCACAACTGGGAAACACAAATTCAATCTAATGGACGGATGAAGTAATGATATCTTTAGAGGGTGTGACTTATTTTACAGTTTACTTATGGAGTTTTATTGATTTCACTTAAAAGTTAAATCATCATTTTGTATCCATTAGTGCCTATTTGAGTTTATTCTTCAACAAAGCAAAGACACCATTTGCCCCTAGGCATCAACTCAATTGATTTATCATCTATAAAGAAAAAAATGCTAAATATTTGCTTGTTCCAAGTAAGTAAGTATTGACATCACTTCAACAAACCAATAAATGACAGATTAACTGATCATAAATTAGTGCCTTATTTTCAATCAAATCAAATATTACCACAGGGTTTACCTATAACAGGATGAATACATAGAGATAAAGAGCAAGAGGGAATTGAAAAGACAAATATGCCAGTTATTTGCTGGTTCCAGCTTTCTAAATATGAATGCAATGTTTTCTTGGTTTTCTGTTAGTGAACATAACATCTATGTTATTCTTCCCTCCCTGCACACTACAGTGATGTGCCGAGAAAGGAGAATGGTTCAAATTGGGTACAAACATTTAGAAGGGGTTTAACACTCACGAGAGTCGCTGTTGTTGAGGAGGGTGGCGGCGCTGCGGCTGCGGGCCAGGAAGGACAGCGTCGGCGTCATGAGCCGCTCCACGATCCGGCTCTCCCATGGGCTCAGACGCAGGCTGCGGGCTGACACAAGAGGGCGCCGTCAGAGTCGGGTTACTGACGGAGCTACACACAGGTACTCACCACCAATACACCGTCATATCTGCTGCACACGGGACCATGCTCACTCTGCAGTAGGTGTACCTCTCCTCACTAATGACACAGCAGCACACCCTCTCTTCACACACACACACACACACACACACACACAACACACATCACACACACACATCACAGTCTGATGCAGAGTGGAGTTTGACGCTACATTCATGAGCTGCTGGAAACTAATTCCAACTCACATGAAGTGATTCAAAGTAAGAAGATGATATTGGAAAGTCTTATAAAATGGCAAAAGCTGATAACGTTATACTAAAGGAAAAACGGTTTGGATATGGAACGGCAGATCAACATACACATGATTTAATCCCACTACATGTTCCCATATCTCCACAATTATCTTGGTGAGTGCTGTTATCAGAAAATCTGAAATAACCGATAACTGAAACTCCAGTCTGCCAATCATCGACTCTCACAAGCAGAGAAATCATACAGGATGAATGACTGAACTTAACCACACAGAACAATACATTAGGACACACACAAGAGCAAAACCCAGAGTTAATATTTTTATATCTTACCACTCAAAAGTCATGTCAAAAGCTAGCAGGCCTGTTTACATGACCATTATCACATCCAATGCAGTGCAATCTCCCTATCAGTTTCTGATGAGTTTAGCATTAGCCCCATTCTGGTTTCTTACACTGTGAATCTATCAGTTATCGAGTGTCATGTGATGTAAACTCAGCATGTAGGACGTCCAACAGCAGCAGGATACAATCACATGTATTGTAATGACGAGTGAAAACACACACACACAAATAAGTCACTCTCTCATGAGTAAAGCAAACTTAATGTCCAAGGATAAAGTTGATTCCAGCAGAATTAAATGAGTCTGGTGAGAAACTGCCTTTGTTTCTCACCAGACAAATACTTGCAAAAGAGAGAGAAAGAGAAGATGAATTTTGCTGAGTGAGAGTTCAGGTTTAGAAAGTCTTTAAACCGAATATCACATAGATGACATTCAAATCTCTTAAACAGCAACTGAAATAAAGGAAGAAACTTTGGAATTATTGTTCTTCAAATCATTTGTACTTTAGACCTGCAGACAGTGCAGGAAAGAAGTACCTTTTATGTGTTTTTATTTTATTTTTGCTGTTGTATTTCCATTTAGGCAATTTTTACCTCATCTACTTTATTTTAAACATTTAGCACTAACACTAGGCAGAGACTCTATGAAGTAACTTCCTATAGGTTTAGTTTCTTTACTGTTCTGTACAGCTCCATTACAACAGACAACAACAAAGAAACACTGTGAGCGCACAGGAGACAAAAACATAGAGATGAACAAAGAATGCTCCATCTAAGCATGAACGCTAATGTATTATGACAGACAGTCCGGTTTTCCTGTCTCTCATGACAAAAACTGACAACATGCTTTGCAAAGATGTATTTTTAGGACAAGTTCACCATGTCTAGTGATCTGCTTCTTCTCTGTTATTGAAGTTTATCACCCTGCCGGTATGCATGAAACCTATATACACGTAAACATGATAATAGTGCAATCACAAAAGCAGTGCTGCCAGGACACAAGTGTTGTTTTTTTATGCGTTTTACATGAGATGTATATTCACTTTTCATTTAATTAAAACACATTAAGTGTGTTAATCCACTGTCTATCACATAATGATAATGGTGATTGAGCCTGTTGACTACTGATAAATGTATCGCAATATTTATACATTTGCTCTCCTGCTAATACAAACATTTCATACTGCTGCAGCTTCACAATAAAGGCTTCTAACTGGTTGACTTGTATAGTAAAGTAATCAAAGGAAATGTTATGTGTTTGCCAATAAGCTGTTTGCTTTCTTGCACAGTGCAGCACAAAATCAGATCACGACTGCTCACAGAATGATTAAAAAAGCCAATTATTGCCTGACTTCTTGATTAAAACGACAAAAGTTTGTTATGCCAACCCAGGAACCATCGCACTTGATGAGTAAACAGGAAGGGATCTTAAGGATTGCCAGTTTAAAAAGCACGTCTCATCATATACCATCTTTCTTATGCAACAGTCACCCCTGCTGTACGTTGGATGGATTATTTCACAACATGTTTTTATGACTAACAGATAACCCAACTACCTCCCGTTGCTAGGCAACAGTGGTCTCCCCTCCTCCTCATCTTTTACTTTTCTCCAATGCGGTAAGAGGAGGCTGAGCTGCTGCCTGGTGATCGATGCGGTAGATTGATGCCTAGATCTATAAACATAACCCCCCCACCAGCACAAGCACCACACTATTACTGGCTCACTGAGCATCTCCTAAGGCCAGGAACACGAGCTCTGACATCCAATATGATTCTGCTCCGAAACTGTCCCCGCAGTATCCGAGCATCTGTATTATTAGTGATAACAAAGCATGAAATCTGAATCTGTATTGTGGCGACGGGAGCCGGGAGCAGAGCTGCTGATTGCACTGTGGGTGATACGATCAGTAATGACACAATGTTATGAGGCGTGACCAATCTGAGATGAAGACATTGCTGCTTATGTTCATGTGGAAACTCAGGAGTCTGATGAAATGAGTTTGATACAACACGTTCATCTTAAATGTTTGTCATATTACAGCATCGTGTTGCTGACACCACAACAAAAATTAAATCAGCTCATAACATATATTTCATGTTGATTTGACATGTGTTCCTTGTGTTCACTTTAAATGATTTGAATTCAACAACAAAGTAAAATGTTTAGCCACACTTAAGCAGTATGGAAAGCGATGTAGGTTTGTTTGTCCACTACTTTGGTCCTGACTGAAATATCTCAACAACTATGGGATTGATTGTAGACATTTTGTATAAACATTCATTGTCGCCAGAGGATGATCCTACTGATTGTGGTGATCAAGCATGAGGTTTACATTCATGGTTAAGTGTGAAATCTGCATGTGAAAAATATTGATTATATCTGCTCGAATATTTTAGGGGTTTTCCTAATGCTGACAAACTAGACAACCAACACACAAACAAACCTCAAAATATAACCTCTTTGGCAAAGGTAATAAAACACATCACTAATTGTCCCTTTACAGTGACTGGTGTTCAGCAAAAGTTACATATTCGATAATGTTAGCATGCTAACATGCTAAACTACTTATTTTTGTCTTGGAGCCAGCAATATGTTTCTGTAAATAACTAACCAAATGTTCAATGGAATGAGGCTATACATCTAGAAAAAAATCACACAAAAATTATAATACAATACATGTGCATTTAGTTGCGCTTCTTGCATTTGCAACTATAATACCCACCACCAATACCACCACCACACCAAACCACCAACATTAAACTGGAAGGGGACAACCAATAAATAATGTGTCGAGACAAGATGTGAACTTATAAACTTTCCAAAAACAATCAAGAAATGTGTCTCAGTGATGTCGAGGTGAAAGGGAGGTTGATCAAAAATGCAGAGGAAACTCAAAACCAATGACAACCACCCACTGAAATCAAAAAAATCACGATGCAAACGAGACCTGACAACAGGAGGGAGTAATGACCAGTCACCAAGCACAGGCAGGCAGGCAGGCCACCAGAGACCACAGTTATAATCATAAAAGAAGAAAACCAAAAACCAGAGTAGGGTGAGAGGAGGTGGGGAAGGTGAAGGGGGGATGATTAGGGAGGGAAGAGGAAGCCTGGTGGACATTGACGTCGGGTCGTCCTTACTTCTGTTGGGGGAGTTCCAGAGCGTGGCAGAGGACTTGGACAGCCTGTTGTTAATGACAGGGTCCACCTGTCTCGGCAAGTTGACCGTGGAGGCCGAGCATCTGCCTGCACCGGAGAGAACGCAACAGACAACAACTGTTCACAAGACGGGCGGAGTGCAGGCGAACCCAGCCGAGGGCTGCCGACTCCCCTCGCTGTGGATCAGGAGGAGATCAGGGACCATTCTGAGGCTCTCATTAACATTAAGGAGGAGATTATTCTGAATTCAGACGTGGGGGGAGGAAATTGGGAGGAAATTTGAGGAAAGCATGGGGAAGGGTGTGGTATAGTTAGAAAACACATTTAGAGAAGGCATGGGACGTGTCATGTCACCATTATCCTGGCCAAAAGAAATGGGATTTACAACATTATACTAATCATACTTAAAATTAAAATGTTTAATTAGAAACTCTTAAAATGGCACTGAAACATACTGAAAGCACTTTACTCCAAATCTGTTGACATATCTGAATCACAGATAAGATAAATATCTTTTTAGAGAACAAACTTTTAAATGAAAATCAAGAAACCTAAATAATCATAAACAAATGTCCATCTGCATAAATTAAGGATACAACTAAAATACATTGTGGGACTCGGTTCATTTCTACAGTACATGACCATTCCTCTTTCCTTTAAATTAAGCTGTATTTTTTATTTCTCTACCATGATAGTTAGCTACACAGGTTTTCAAAGTCACTCATGTGAGGATATTAACGATTATACTCATAAAGAAAATTCTTTGCAAACAATTATATGTTTATTATGAGTGTCTTTTCATCCCAATCCTTTATCGTCCCATCCCCATTATAGATCCACTGTTTTTTCTGCTACAAAAAGCATAAAATATCACACACACATGCTTCTCACACACATTCACTATCTTTCACACTTTAAATTAGAGAAACCTGTCTTGACCTCGGTGTCACAGATCCCAAACAGGCGTCTCGTCACATGTTTGAAAAGGGGAATAAGCTCACAGCTCTCTGAGAAAACACTGTTCACACTGCTATTCTAATGAATTCAAGGCAGTTTCCTTGTTCCATTGACATTCGCTGAGGAATTACAAGGGTTTAAATTACTGAGTGGGGTCATCTGCCTCTGGTCCCCGCCCTCATGACAGCGAGCCCTTCCGAAGTTATTTCCTTACATTGCATCAGTGGGACCAGTGAGTCACAGTCTGTGCAGCGGTGCTCAACAGGAAGGCCTGAGTTACAGTGAGGATGTGATATACATCCGTGATATATATTCCTGTAATTGTGTTTGAGTGTCTGTGTGATTATGGTTGATTTAAAACTCACTTTCTCTGCGGGAAGTGTGGTTGAGTCCTCCCGCCCAGGACCATCTCTGCTGGCGGATCTCGGTCCACGTCTTCTTTGTCGACCTCTTGATAGCGGACTCATATCTCTCCTGGAGGGACCAGAAAGTTAAAAACGATAGTTGAACGCACAGTATTGTATAATACAAATATAATAGAGTCATTTTCTGCTACAATATGTCATTTTCTAACCCTAATCAAAACAATAACGAAAGAGAAAGTTAGAGTACATTTTGAAATAGCGAAGGATTAGCTAGGTTAGCTTGGATGTTTTAGCCCGAGATACAGTACATCATTTTACTTCTTAATATTTCTGTTTAGAAAAATAAATCATACTAAATGATCAATAACAAGCTATAGAAACTTTTGTATTGTATTTTCAAAGTTTGGCCAGAGCTAGGCTAGCTGTTTCCACCCTCCACTAGTCTTCATGCTAAGCTAGGCTAATAGCCTGCTAGCTGTGACTCCAGATATGAGAGGGGTACTGATTTTCCTAACTTAATTCTTAGCAAGAAAACTAATAATTAGAAGGGAAAATAACCGTTTGGTAGAAAATACTCACGACTCATAATAAGCATGTGTAACTTACTTGTGAAGAGGAGTCAATAATGGACCAAGAGTCTCTTTAAATAAAGCTGATGATGATGACGATGAGTCACAAGATTATATTGTTGCCTTAGAAAACTGTTTGCTGCCAAAACATTACAGCTGATATTCAGGACTGGACCAAATCCCTGATACACAGCCAACTACCAGCTTAAATAAATACTGGCATACATTTGACTTTTCCACCCTGACTTCAATTAACACAAGATATTTTAGAGGCAGGAATCACTTCTCTCTCTGGCTACGAAATAAATATGTCTGTGTTATCAGCATGAGAAATACATTAGTGAGCAAGCTGCCGGGAAATTGACGGTTAGATATGTTCCATAGTAGCTCAGTGTTAATAATTATAAACAAGCTTTAACAAGCTTTAAACATAGCATTAATTGGAAAGCCAAGACTTTATTCAGTATCATTATTCAATCCATGTTTCAATGGGTTTGACCCTCATGAATTACTGTATTCTCTCACCTTGTTCTTTTCTAGTTTCTGTCTCTGTTTCTCCTCCAGCAGAGTTCGGCGTTTCTCGGTCTTCAGCCTCTGCTCCTCCAGTTTTCTCCTGCGATCCTCCAGCTGACTCTCCCTCAGACGTCGGGCTTTATCCTCTTTCTCCAGCCATTGGACCTTCTTTGTGCTGCAGGGTGACCACAGAGAGAGAGGTTAACATTTGAACAGAAATTCAGAATAGATGGAGAAAAAAATATATGGGACAGTTGGAAAAAAGGTTGATGACATCCCATTTGAGATATTTTCTTTTAATGTTGTGGTTATCTGAAAAGTGATTTGTAAGCAAAACCCATGCTATTTATTTATGTAATGTCAACCACTTAATCTTTAAAACTCATAATAATAATACAACATGTTTTCTATCTGGCACGGTTCTGATATGATGTTTAGAAGGCCTTTGTGGCTCTTTAAGCATGCTCATAATGATGCAAGTTACCATCCTGATGTTTACATAGTGATATTAACTGTTAATCATTTTAGATTGGTGTGTTTAGCATGCTGACAATGAGCAAAAAATACAATTACAGCTGAGGCAGATGGGATGATGTTAGTTTTTGGAGGTATTTGTTCAAACACATAAGTGTTAACATACATTTCATGGCAATCTATCCAGTCTTTGTCAAGAAATGTCATTTATACCCACAAAATGATGGGGGCACTGGATGAACATTTGGGAGAGTTATTTCACGAGATAAATCAAAATGTTGGTACTACAGAAGATTCAGGGAAGTGATAAGCTCATTATATCTATCTTCTGGAGACCCTGATTATCAGAACCAAATTTCACAACAAGAATATTTTTAATGACAGTCTACAGTATGTGAAGTATAGTAATACTCAGTGGAAATAAGTGATTTAAAGGAACTTCTCCATCAGAGTTTCAATGAACTCTTGAATCTTGAACTGAATGGGTGAAGCAGATGGAAGCTGCTGTGTTCATTACACTATAATCCTGATAACAGTAAATAAGTAGAAGTTTCCCGCTGTGTGTTACAGCTCCCTCCGGCAGACGCCTGCTACTCTTTGTTCATACGCTGCTGTGGCTCATTGCTTTGAGGAACAATTAAACAGCAATCAATCCTCTTGAATTAAACTCCATGCATATACTCTACCCTTTTTATATAACATATGTCAGGCAGTGTGGAGAGTATGATGATGATGAAGGTTGGTTACATGCTGGATACAACAAAAGCAATAGCATGGCATGATTCAATGTTACCTCATATTGCTGGGAGTTAGACGGCATTAGTACTGCAAGGATGTAGCAGTGTGGTTAAGCAAAGACCTTTTTTTGTATCAAGTTCAGTATTCTTTAGCTCGTCTTCATTAATGAGGCGCACAAGTCTGACCCTCATTCGCAATGAGAAAGCTTTCTTCATCCTCCATGAATCCAATTCCTGAAACAATCCTATTATGTCTGTGTTCCGTGCAGCAGGATGAAAAATGTCTCTGTTTAATGGCTTTTCATTTTCCCCTTTTGCAGAGAAAGCTAAAATATTCGAGTTGCTGTTACATAACAAAACCCCAATCCTTTCTTGTTTCTTGATACATGAATATAAAACAACATGTTTTGCGACCTACATGCAATTATATGCATCCTGGGCTGAAGAAATTGCATGCTCCACATTAAAACGGGTTAACGTTTCACCATGTAATTACAGACAGAAGCAGACTGCAGCAATCTAAACGGGCGCTGAGTAAACCTCAGATATTATCGATAAAAAGACGGCCGAACTCCCTTTCTTCTGTGCTGCAGCATGACCACATTATTGATGCTAATGAAGGTAGTAATTAAATATAATCTCTGTGAAAGGCCTGCTCTCAGTTTATGGTAATGACTGCTCATTTATCACGCCCTTGTCTCTGTGGGACGTTTCTGCGGGGAAACGCCCCACAAACTATGCTACGATTGGCTGCCTACATCCACAGGGAGAAGCCTTGTGTTATAAAAGTAGATGTAGTCTTTCAGGTTTTTAGACTGGAAAAATCTTTTTATAGGAGGGAAAAGTTTCATTCTGCAGCCATAAAGTAAAACCATGATTTAAGTGTGGGACACGCATGCTGCGCAGAAATGCAGAAGAACATAAAGTCAAACTTAAACAAAACATAAGCGGAAACATTAACGTAGAAAATTAACTGCTGAGGGTTCAAAAATGACACGCAATGACAGAAAGGTAAAAACATATTTGAATCATGGAGGGCTGAAGAAATATCATGACTGTGATTATTCCCAAATAGCATGACGGCACAAATGCTTCATCGGGTTTTAGTGAAGCCCCTTACCTTGCAGCTGAGTTTGCTGTTCTGAAAGCCATTCAAGGAGAAACAATAAGAGACGACAATACTTGTCAGTCACACCAGAGCACAGTGACAGAGGAAAGAGAAATGTTAATACTAGATAAGGAACAGAAGGTGTACATGCAACAAGTTGGTAATTAAAATGTCCAGCTTCATGCATCACAAACTGAGTCTCTTAAGTAATCAAATTTGTTCAAAGAAACATATTAAATATTCAACAGTTTTAGTATTTCTTACCAATATATCTGGCTCTTTCCTCTCTCCGCTCCTTGGCAAGTTTCTGTCGTTGCTCTGAGCTCATCGAATCTGCAGGGAAAAATAAAAAATAAAGCTCTCATTTGAAACGTACATCTTAAACCTCCAAAAACGAATTATATGGTGGTCACTTAGGGGCAGAAAAAGATGAACATTTAAGTAACAAACTCTAAAACATTTGCTTTTCAACACATCAAGCAGTTACTGAGCAAGATTTTTTGTTATTTGAAGTCATGTTTGTCCCCCATATGAATGTACGAGATATTCATTTTCTGAGTTTTTGCTCCAGGTTTGGTCCCACCACCTCCTGATGGAAATATCTGTTTCTTTAGCTGCTTAATGCTCCACTTTAAGCACCAGCTAGTCGCTAACTGTGTCTGCCTGCTGTCTGCTGCTGAGCAGGTCGCTCAAAGACAATAAAGCGCTCAGTTGAACTAAGGAGAACTACTTCAGAAATCTAGAAAGAGCTTGGAGTATCTGATTAGGATTCGTTTGATACGCCTGCCTCGAGAGGTTTTCATGGAACTACTCTAACTCAGAGACGACCCAAGGCAAAGGCAGAACACGCTGAGGGGGATTACACATCCCATCTGTCCCGGGAATGCCTTGGGATCCCTCAGGAGTAACTGGAGAAGAGGAACACCTGGGATACAGACATGTGGTGGCACAGCATTGCTATCTAAAAAATGTCAACAGAAAGGCATCATTTGTGAGACTGTCCTGTTACTTTATATCAGTCGACAATATGTTTTTAGTGAAACAATAGAAGCGACCCAGTTAAAAAGCAGCTGAAGCAGATTGTTTCAAGTAACAGTGACACTGTTTCTGGCTCATAACCCTTTTATATGTGTGATTTTAAAGCTGTGAGCATCATGAGCGCCACCCCCAAGATTTGATTGTTTTCCGTTGAATGTTGCTGATTAAAAACAAGTCTTTATCATGTTGCTTTCGATATATATAAAACCTATATCTGCAGGTTTCATTCATTGATTCAGTTAATCAGTTCAAAGCAGTTCCGTTTCCTCATACACTCACAATGTTAAAACTCTTATGCAGGTCCACTGTAACTGGGAATATCCTCTTGTTTTTCTGCTGCAGTGATAATCAGCATGTATCTGATACACTCTAAGACGCAGCGGTGTAACATGAGGATTTGTGCGTCTCTATCTTCTAGAAACTGGCTGTGAAAAAACCACGGCTGAAACCAGGACCCCCGGGGTGCACGTCTCCTTTTGTGGTTCTCCTTCACGCTATGTAATATGTATGCTGCGTATGTATTCTCAACCAATCACGGCGCCCTGCAGCACTTCAGCAGTGTCTCCATGGCAACCTGAATTTCCTCCCCACCTTTCGGAGAGTTTTTTCGGCTGCGCACTTCAGTCTGGCTGACATGCAGACGCTATGAAGTGCAGAGAACCTCATCAGTCTGGAGGTCTTGTACTTGACACGTCACTCAATGCTTCAGTCTCCCCCCCCCCCCCCATAGCACAGGACGATTTGGCTCGAGCCACTACCATCTGTCTGGTGAGAATGACTCAATGTACATCGCAACTTCCATGAGGACAAAGAGTGAAAAAATAGCCACAGTTTCATACATTTAGGGTCTTTTTAGGGGGTTTGAAACTTTTTTTCCTGATAATGACGGAGGCGGTGTTTTATGTGGAGCAATTAAGCCATTTCAAAGACGCAGGTTTTTAATAAATGAGATGAGGAAGCCAACAGCCCGATGGGGTCACATGGCCAGCAGCTGTAGGAGAAAATGCTGACTCCACATTCTACACCTCAGCAGCAATCAAACAACTTACCAAGTAAAACAAAAAAAGGAACTAGCTTGTAACAGAAGCAGCTATTTTTGCTGCTGCCAGTTTCAACACTTGTAATTGTAGCTTTTGTGATTGCAACCATAACAACAAACTAAGGACCACTGTGATCTTGCATTGTGTCTGGTTGACAGCCATTCAAGTGTGCACCATTGTCCCCCTGTTGCATCACTCTGACTTAATTACCTCATTATCTCTAGGAGCCAGCATCCTATCTGATCACTGCACTCATCTGCCTACAAATGAAGCACAAAAGTACCAGCAATTGTAGCAGTCCCTTTCATATTTTTGCTTATAAAGGAAAAAAATAACAAACTCCAACTGAAAGCAGCAACGTGTAGTATTTGAAAATGTTCTTCTTTTTTCCTTGTACTTGTACATAATATTTTATACTTCTCCTTGGTCCACAATTCAGACGGGTTTATTGTATTATTTCCCACTACAATACAACAACTAACTATTTGTCTAGTTTGGTGTTGATGAACTTGACCGGCCAGCACAAAGGGAGCTGACCTTGACCCCACTCAACACCTGTGGGATTCACTGGCAGGAGAAAGGCCTTATCACTATCAAATCAGCAGCTGACATCACTCATGCTTTGCTGGCTGAATGGGATACAATACTCAAAAACCTTAGAATGAAGAGTGTAGTAAGGTTGCATTAATATCATAAGGATGTGCTAATTTCCAAAATCCCGATCATGTTTAACAAAATATTCCGCTTCAATTCGTATTTGTTGTAAAAATAACATTTTTACTGCTTCTACTTGATGCACAAGAAAGGGGGCACGCATCTGTTTTAACAGGGCAGAGAGTTAACATGTTGCTGTCTTTGACTTTGCAAGCTTACCCAGGACTGATTTGATGTGTTTGTAGCTCATATTTATCAGCAAAAACCTCCATATGTCTACCTTTCTTGGGCTGAGGGCTGCTGCCCGGGTTGGAGGGCCTCACATCTGTCTTGCAGGAGGCATCTGTGTTGGTGGGGGTCTCTGTGATGGGGCTGGAGTCTGTTTTAGGAGAGAGGTCTGTGACGGCGGAGTCATCTGAAGTCAGGATGTCCTTCCCCAGAGACTTGTCCCCATTCTGGATGGACTGAGACTCCGTCTGCAGAGGAAGAGCTGGAGGAAGAAAAGACACAGATTGATTAAGACGAGTTACCATAGATGCTTTATTAAATGATCTGTCATGTCACACAACATTAAAACACCATGATAATGCATGTTCACAGATGCTTTGTGTCTGATATGTGACGTCTGGTTGCATCACTAGTGTGTTTTCCATTGCTAGTGACTGTCTGTCTACATCCATTTGTGACGCACCTTCACTATCAGCTTGGAAATATGTTTGCGACTTCATTAACGCAACACTTCGCCTAATTAGAAATCCTTAACATCTCCTTCACATGCAATTCACACACATCAGTGGATGTGTAGCACTGCACTTCCCCCTCCGTCCCTGAAGGTTTTAGAGGTGAAATAAAGGGCCTCATATTAACAGCTGTAAACACACTGTAGGTGAGACAGAAGCATGGGAGAAATCTCAGTTGTCTTTGAAGGAGTGGAGCCAATTCAACAGATTCTCTGAACTAAAAAGGCGGGATATTTTATTATACACAATGCTTTTTCCTATGGGGCAGAAGAAAAACACTAGAGTTTGTTGTGTTTATTTCAGCCTCCCTAAAAAGATGAATGCTTACACAGTTGTTATCACAGGGATAATGAATGATAATTGGTTGAATTATCCCCACAGAGACACCGAAACTGGAGTCTAAATCCCCTGACTTCACTGTGGGGGAACAAAAACGTTCAAGATAAAAAAGCGTTTAAAGTCATTATTTATGTGAAAATGATACTTTGTTTTGGTTTCTGCTTCTAAAATAAGCTGCTTTTCACTGTTTGAAATTACTTTTGGTTAATGTTCAGGATGTGGACTGTTGATGGGACGCAACAAGCATTTTGAAAATGTACGCTAAAAGATCATGTTTGTGTTTAAAATGTGAGAGACTTGGGCAAATAAAAAAAGGGAGAGATTTAACCCAACTGTAATTGAAGTTTGTCCTCGAGCTTTTACCATGTTTGGTAAACTGCATGACGTGAACATTTAATTTAAAATCTAAAGTTGGCATTGAACCTACTGATTAATCCATAAGAACAATAATCTTTACTTGCATTCAATCATGTTTTGTATCGAATGAAGGCCTCCTTATGAAGACTTCCTCCACACAGATCCGGTCACGAGGCCAGACTTCCTGACCTCTGACCCTTACAGAGGACGACAAAGAGGCCGAAAAAAGCCACAGAACACATCCTGTTTTAATCCCTTCTCAGACTCTGTTTTCACACTCCGGCTGATACCGTCACTGACTAGGCTATTGCTTGTTCGACTCCCCCCCCTTCCTTTACCCTCTCTGGCTGTCACACTGACAAAGATGGTGACAAACAGAGCAGTGACGCATGGAGGGGGTACGGAGCAGGAAGAAGAAGAAGAAGAAGAAGAAGAGAAGAAGAAGGGACAATTTGTGCACTTCTGAAAGGACATGTGGAGAGTGAGAAGAGAGGTTTATAGAGAAAGGGGAGCTGGGGGACAATGAGAGAGTGGACAAATGGTGCAGCAGGGTGTTTCATAATGACGGAGGAGGCAAAGGAAAGGATTTGAAAAGACGAGAAAAGGAGGACAGATAAAGACAGTAACAGCTAGTCCCAGAGCTGGAGAAATAATGAGACAGGAGTTCAGAGACAGTGAGGTAAGAAGGTGAGAGGCTGCAGGCTCCAGGCCAGATCTCCTCTGCAGCCAACAAGGGGCAGATGGAGCGTGAAGCTCTCCACAGGCCCGTCCAAACGCTCACCGAACCAGATAAATCACAGATTAACACTGGGCTCCTCTCCAGACACCCCCACTGTACTTCAGCACAGAGCTTAATGCACAGCCTGAACTCGAGAATACTAATGGAGGAATGATAGGGAGTGAATCAGAGTGTGTTTGCATTAGAGAGTAAGAAAGAAATACGCAGGATCATGTTGGCAGGATGGCTCCGCTTTGGTTAAAAGAGGATTGCAGTCCTCCTCCTCGCCTAAGAAGATTACAGTGTGGTAGACTTGTGTATTTCATCAGTTTAGCAGCCTTACATGGCTGTAAGAGAGTCCACATTAGGAATGATTAGCACAACTAAGAACACTTTCATTCCTAGAATTCAAAATATTCTAGGGAGGAAAAAGAGAATATAGCCTAAAGACAGGCAGATCAGGACATGACATTTTGTCCAACTGCAGTATTTTTGTATTACTTAACTATCATTTTGATTAATCCTTTAAATTGGTCACTCTCTTTTTGTTTCACCGTTTGTATAATGTTTTAAGGACTGTGTTTTTTACAATGTTTTGACAATCTGTATTTGTTGGTTAAGATGAGTCATGGTACTTTTTTAAGGGTAACATTTGACTTTAATGCTGTATAGTCTGAACAGAATAAGACGTAGCCCCCAATATAGGGCCACTTTATTTAACACCAATTTATAAAGGTTATATAGGGCTTTTGGAAACCAGGTGATGTGTTGTGATGACAATCTGCACAGTGAAACCTACCGGACAGAGGAGCAGATGTCACATGACTAGTTTATGCAGCAGAATTGAGTTGAGCTAGTTATTACCCTAAGCACTTCATTGGAGTGGTTGTTATGTTTTGTTGCATCCTAAATCCATCGAGAATATACAACCAGAAATCCGCTTGGAAATAAAGAAAAAGACGCTCCTTAGAGCTCCAGAACGCGCCTGAGAATCATCTCGTTTTTAAGTTTTCTTCAGTATTAAAATAATCCAGTGATAGTTGTCTGTAATTTCATGAGTCAATTTCATGATGACAAATTGGGACTGCTAATAGCTAATTCGGCATACTTTATATAGTGCCAATTTGCATGATGTAGCTAATTACTGGCAAAAACAGGGCTCAAGTGGTATCAGCATAGCTCACTGAACACATGGCAGCATTATACTTCCTGTTTATGTCCCCTGAAGCCTTGTAGGAAATGTATTTCCAAAATGATTACAGACAAATAGGACAGGTAATGTCTGTTCACAATTGCTTCCAAAACTAACAACTAACCTACTTAAAAATTATAATATGTGAATATATCTCAATTAAATTATGTTCACTTAATTATAAAACATGTTTTCATTGATGTCCCTAAAACGACAATGCTAAACCATACAGCCTTGCAGAACAACATGGTCAGCGTCAAGTCATCTTATCGCACATGATCAGCCATTCATGTGACAAGCTCCATTTAACACAGACACAAAATTCAGCATGATGTTCACCCCCCTCCTACAGAGCTCCTGGTCCCCTCCAAAGCCATCTCAGGTTTCTGTGCCACTGTGACAGACTCTGGGTTTATAAATAGCGATAAGCACCCTACTGAGAATGTCGGCCATAAAAGGGGCTGGCTCCTGTCGAGGCACCTTGGGGCAGCGCAGTGACCACAAACTGCAGCATGTGGTACGCCAGATTCACAGCAGGCGGTGCAGGACACTTCATTTGGTTTGTGTGTGGCCCACATTTCAGCTGCTATAATCCAAATCCATCTGGCATAGAAAAAACTGTTTGAATCAATAACAGAATCAAATAGAGGAGGGGGTCCAAATGAGAGTCAACAACCTGCCAAACCGGATGCCAACACTGACAGAAATTGACCAATGATGGTTAGGAAAAATCTGTAGACTGTTAGATATTATATGTTTTACTCTTAGACAATTGAGGAAATACTGGACTAAGGATGCTTATACTATATATATATATTATTTTTTTATTTATTCACTGTTTTCTACCTTTACATACAACCAACATCTGTACCACCTGTGCGCAGGACCCTCTCAAAAACGAATTGCAGTGCATCACAATAGAACTAGAAGAGCAATTGGAGAGCAAACATTAAAGTGATTATCTGCTATCTGTTGCTCCTTGGACCATTCTACACCTGTCAACCAAGTTGCTTGAAAATCGGGCCAGTAGTGTTTCCGTAATCCTTCTGACAAACAGACAAATTGTACAAAAAACCTGACCTGTTTTGAGTGATGTGAATGGTCTGAGGATTTTCCAGTATAGATGCCTTGTAATTGAGAACGTGGAGATGGGTCGTGCATGAAGAAGATGTGCAGAATAAACACGGTAAGTCTGTGGGATGGGTAAAGATGATCGAAATATCGCATGATGGACATTTTGGTGGCGTTGGAAATGTAAGTGTGGCAGTAGGCCGACACTCGTTTTCTATCTGCACTGCACCGCTTCAACATTTACATTCTTAATCAAGATCATTTTCTTACAATGCAGTAGAACAAACTCATATGCGTTTTTTATGCTTTTGCACACTGTTATAAAGTATTTTAGGTGCACAAAATAAGACTAATTTAGCTCAGAAAACAGCTTATATGGAAAAAGCAGACATTCACCTTTATGATTTAGTCATTAAGGTACATACAATATCATTTTTCAACGTTCCTGGTTCAATTTGAGCATCTTGTTCACCCTCTTTGTCCTTTTTTTTCAACATTGGGATGAAGACAGAATGTTCTAAAGAAAATTAAAATGACCTTGAAATAGCTTCGATGCTTTTCAGTTATTTTGTCAACTAAACAATATCGATAAAGGTACGCTAAATGAAATGATAACCTTCATTCCCTGTTTTATTCAACTGAATTAGATTGAACTAGGCGAACATATGAAAATGACAAATGAATATTGTGTTAACAAAGTTGCACAATGCTATACTAAAATGGGATAGATACATTAAATGACATCACATACTACACGCACCTAGAGGCACTGGGGCTGCATTTGTATTCTGGAATAATTTGTTTCATGTAGGTATTACAAATTATATTTTTGACATCTACAAAATATAGTAAGAGTTTATTTATAGGCGGAGGGGAGCAGAACCCGTGTGGTGTGAAGCAGGTCAGCTCTATTGTTTGGAGTTATGTTCATTAGAGAGCCAGTATGGGCATGTTGTGTGTGTGTGTGTGTGTGTGTGTGTGTGTGTGTGTGTGTGTGTGTGTGTGTGTGTGTGTGTGTCTCTCTTTGTGATGAGTGGGACATGTTGGATCTGGGTCAGGACACCCTCAGGAATCCCTGGCATCCACATTCCCCTTGCACGTTAAACACCAAATGTGTGTCTTTATGTGTCTGCATTGTCTGCATGCGCCAAGGACTCAAAGGATTAAAATCCTCCAAACCAAAGAGCTTCAATACTGTATGTGTTTTCAAAGCAACAGGACATTATCTGATAGATGTCACTTCCACAAAATGCACGAAATCAGATTAAGTGTCTCCAGGTTCCATTTGTAATATTCCCAACAAAAAAAACATATCTTGAGGCATCAAATCTCATTTTTAAAACTTTGGCAGGAAGATAATTGTTATGCTTACAAACTGTGCACTGCACATGTGGCCTTCATGGACTACTTCACCACCTCTTCCTCTGTGCATTGCAAAAATAAAGGAAACGCTCTTGGGCAACAAGAATCAACGCCTTAGGGAAAAGAAGAGGAAGAACATTCCTGGGACACTGGTGTGCTGAGAGAAACGACAGCTCAAATCAAGGCTTCCTTTCGGATGTCTGAATAGGTCTAAGGGGTGTCAAACTCAAATACACAGTGGGCCAAAATAAAGAAATCGGTACTAGTCGAGGGCCGGACTGGTTCAATGTTTATTGCAAAACTTATTGAAATGAACTTATTGCACATATTAAACCTGGAACTAACAAAGCTTAAATGATTGCCTATAAAAACAACATTAAACATTAAATAATCAGTTGCATTCATTTCTTATGGCTCTATCTGCAGCTTCATTTCTTATGGCTCTATCTGCAGCTTTTCCTCAGTCATTTCTTATGATTACATTTTTCCACAGGCCAACAACAGCTTCAAAAAAACAAATTTCCCTCAAAGAAAAAACCAAACATGCTGTGTTGTCACAAAAAAGAAAGTGCAGAAGGAAACATCCATTGAAACTCAGTGTGCTGCTCTGTGATGCTAGTTCAAGCCAGATACTTGGCATCTCATCTTGGGTGTAAGTTCATCAATGTTTGGGCTCAGGCTCTGAGTTGAGGAAATCCTCAGGATTGAGTGAAGGTGTGCATGCAATATACCGGCGGGCCAGATCTAATAGTAATTAGAAATTATCCTGCGGGCCGAAATTAAATCCACCAAGGGCCTGATTTGGCCCCCGGGCCTTGAGTTTGACACATGTGGGCTAACCAATGAGTGTATGAATAAAAAACTAAATACAAATCAAGTAACAGACTGAAATCCCCAGCTCTATCTCATGACAATCAAAAATGAAACAAAAGGTCATCGAGTCCAAATTCAATCATGCATGATATAATAAACAAAATGTCAACTGCATGCAACTGCCTCGGAGCAGGCACAGAAAGGCTTCAGGCCTCACTAAACAAATGCTGTACCAACCTTTGAACCCCTCAGATTCTCCCGATATGCCGTGAGAGGTCCCCAGAATAAACAGCTGTGTTTGCAATGAGTCCCAGGTCGGTAACAACAAGAACACAGCCACTAATCACTGTCACAGGAGAAGAAATGTGTGCTGATGATAAAAGAGAAACCTTCATTTTAAGGCTTGGTTTAAATGACAGAGCACTGTGTGTCGGCTGTTAAGCACAATGTTGCATTTTATCTTTGGAGTCTGGCTGAACAAAATACGACCCAATGCATCCTCCCTGTTGTCCAAAGCCGACTTAAAATGGAAGAATCATTTCGTGCAAATATGGCAGGTTAGCCATATTATAATTAACAACATATTAAATTAACTAACATTCCAATAACCCTTGAGTGGCTCTGTGGTTTTAGCCAGCTAGCTTACTTACATAAAAACAAATTACAAAAGCATGAGTAGACATGTCAAACTAAGGCTTAAAGCTAAAGAGGTTGATCATAAAAATATTCTTTGAGACCTCCCAAAAAAAAAAGGTAAAATAACAGCCAACTCACATGTTGATTTAACTTTGAATCCAAAACTTTAACCACCCTTATTGTATTTAAGGAAACTCACACACAACATAAATCCCAAACTATAGTCATGGTTAAATACCTTCTTCTTTTTTTTTTTGTAAGTTGGGTAAACTGTCTTGATGTAAACTCATATATCCTATTTCCTGCCACCAAACAACCAAACATTTGGACTGACCTGTCACCTGACACAAGATGCTGGTTTATATCAGCAAACATCAGACACCACATGGGGGACCATTTACTCTGTATCTCAACCCCTCTGTGAAAACAAGACTATAAGACAAGCTATTAAAGGTTAATATGAGTACTACATAATGAACATGAAAGCTCAAATAGATTCAGTCAGAACGGCGAGTGGCAGGAGACAGGATGTAACTGAACTGCAGAAAGGAGAGATCTCCAGATGCTTTTAACCTCAGAGAAGTGGGTTACCCAGTCACAAAGACGTTCAACAGAGCCAAGCATGAATCATATATGTATCATCTATTATTCACTTTTTCCTGCTTCTCTATCCACCGACTCAGAGTTGAAACTGAAAAATTCGAACAAAGGTGACGGAGTGAGAAAAGGGAATATCTCTGAAGCATTTTTATTGCAGGGTGTTGAGAAAAACTTTTCTTGGAGACAGAAGAGAGAAAATAGCTCAGACGTGGTTTGTTTTGACTGCAGCTGTAGTCAAGGAGTTTCACTTCTCTAGCCATGACCTCACCGTTCGGTCATCATCTCCGTGGCTTAGCAACAATAACGAAGGCATGTGATGTAAATAAGCACAGACACCATCTTTATGTTGAACGCATACGAAAGGAAGAAATAGGAAGAAATAGTCAATCACTCTCCAAGATGCAAGGGTAACAAACAGAACAACGGCCACTACCTTAAAGTGCTTGTGACACCATCCCACCTATTGTTGTGCAATGCAATGTTGGGCTACTAGTCATCTCGAACCATCAGTTTAAAAATGAATTTGCGATACCGTATTGATAAATATCAATAATTTCGAATATCGCGGGAAAAGTCCTTCACTCAGTTTCCTTTTTCGGGACGAAGGCGGAAGTGCGTCACAAAGGGCCATATTTATTCTGCTCCCATTGAGCCAGACAGGGACAGAAGGGATTTGTCACGCGTAGAGATGGTTCGACGATGCGTTGTGTCTGGCTGTTCCAATACAGCAAATGAGAAACTTAACATCAGCATACATAGCTTTCCAACGGATGTCAAGCGTCAGCGCACATGGGAGAAAAACGTGCCGAACACAAGGGCTGGCTGGTCTGTGATGAACCCCACATCGACCTACATATGCAGCGCCCACTTTCTGGCCGAGAATTTCGAGGAAAGGCCTTTGTTGATGGCTGAAACTGGGATTGATTTTTCGCGAAGACGGATTCTGAAGCCGTCAGCAGTGCCTACTCTCTTTCCCACGCCTTCCCAAATCCGTAAAGGCCCCAAAGACTTCGCCAACCCCCCAGCTAAACGCCCCCGAAGTGTCTACTTCGAGCAACAAGAGAAAACTCAGGTAAGAACAACAACAACCTTTAAACGCGATGTGTTTTTTAGGATACTGTGTGTGTGTGTGTGTGTGTGTGTGTGTGTGTGTGTGTGTGTGTGTGTGTGTGTGTGTGTGTGTGTGTGTGTGTGTGTGTGTGTGTGTGTGTGCGCGAGAGGGAGGGAAAGAGTCGGGGGGGTTGTCGTCTCCACTGTCCGACTCGGAGTTAATTTCATCCGATTCAGAGGCATATGGTTCGAATCTGTAGGGCATATAGTCAATATCGTCTACGAGGCTATCACTATCAGATGCTTCATCCTCATATGAGCTCTCAGACACATTCAAAATTAAACTACAATCGCAGTCGGAGCTTGCTGCTGTGTGCGCCATCGTTTGTTTGCATACAGATACTGGACTCCGGAAGCGTTCGTGTTCCCTCTGTGACGCGGCAACACCTTTTCGCGGGAGTTTAAGAATCCCAGAGCAGACCCAGAGAAGATCCAGAATATGGTCACATTGAAGGGCAGATTAACGGTTATCAAAGTACACATTTTCAAAAATCACTTCAGTAACGGTTTCAAGGGGACATTATTTACTGAAATTAATGGTTTGGATGATGGGGGAAAACCGTGTCACAAGCACTTTAAAGAGTGACAAAGCGGAAAAGCTTTGGAGAAAAAATATATATAAGTTTAGCTTTATGGCAATACCTCTTTGTGTACTTTTGAAATGTATAGAACTTAGAGTAACAAGTACCTAAAGCTGTCATTCAATGTCGGGTCAAATTTCAATCTTGTTACCTCCACCAAGGAGGTTGTGTTTTAGGTTTGCTCGTCTGTTTGTTAGCAAGATTATGGAAGCGTCTTTCACTTTGTTGTTTCGAACGTCTGGCCTGCAGCTTGAATGTTTTGGTTCAGTCTTTCCGCTCTCAACAAACCTGTTTCTAGCTTATATTTTCAGCTAAAAACCGGTATGCTATATACCCATATACGATTAACATACAGACAAAGTAAGCATCTAGCTTTGTTAGCATTAAGCATTTAAAAGCTAAAAGTAAGTGAATATTAGGCCTACATTCATCAGGAAACCAACAGTATGCTACTGTTAGCACAAATGTTCACTTACATTTGTTTATGTTGATATTGTGTGCGCAGTTTGATGCAGTGCCTCCAAGAGGCCAAACAAATATTACATTGTCTACGTTGTTGTTGCTTCTTGTTGAGACAACATTTATGAAGTTTTCCAAGAGCAACCTTGCCAAAAAGAGACTCCTAGTCTGCAGGTCCAATTAAAGTTTTCGTTTGTTCATTTTGGTGTCTATATAAAAAAAAACCTAACTCTTGATTGTCTTTGTAAAGAAAACTTCAAAGAGAGACATGACTGATAAAGTGTAATTAGACTAAAGCTGTCCCACCACACTTACCCACTTGTTTTGGAAAGTAGGGCATAACTGTATGTGGCTGACTAATGTTGACCTGGCAGTGCGGTGACGTGCAACTAAATGTAATCTAAGCTGAGGTCTGGTTTTAGTGCTGCATCACAAACAGTCAACACAAACACTTAGACAGCTGGAAAAAAACAATTCATTTACAAAAATAGTTAATATCTCTAGTATAGCTGACATTTGTATTATACATTTTTCTTTTAAATATTATTGTGTAATGTTAGAATTTAAAAAAAAGTATAAAAAATGATAAATAAACCTATTTGTTGCTGTATATTCATTGTGATAAATATAATTACAATTATTACTTTTATGTTTTGTGAAGAGATGTATATTTTAATTGCACTTCTTGCAACCAGTACAGACTGCTTGACCTTTCTTATGCATGACAC
Source organism: Dissostichus eleginoides (assembly GCA_031216635.1). NCBI lineage: Eukaryota > Metazoa > Chordata > Actinopteri > Perciformes > Nototheniidae > Dissostichus > Dissostichus eleginoides. The sequence continues at coordinate 10,715,798 of CM062280.1, forward strand.
AGACGTAAGATAATAGACTTGCAGTGAAATAATCAATTATTTCAATAAATGAATGCCGTGAAGATGAGGATATACCTCTTCACTAAATCAACAGGAATAGGGTGCTGCAGCATCTGCCCTGTAGTGTTTTGCTTCATAAACATTTGATGTTAAATCCTTTTAGGGAGAAATGATCAGGGATAGTAGTGACATTTCCCCAAGGTCAGACAGGGGAAACATTTGGCAACCAAGACGCTATGTAATAGTCTGCATGTCTAAAAGAAAGACCTGACTGGCTGCAGCCAAAATGTAATGACATTTTTCTTGAACATTTGTGCATATCAATGCATTAAAGGAAAAAGCCAGGTGCTAGCTAGGTCAAACTGCAACTGGTGTTTGGGTGATGAAAAAGGCAGAGTGGAGTCATTGAAGGAGAGATTGCAGGTAATCAATTGACTGGTGCAGCAGGAGACGCTGCATTTTGAACTGCCTTCTTATCTGTTGTTCAAAGCAATCCATGTGGAGAGCAGACAAACACATGGAGGGGTTTGAAAAGAAAGAAGGAAAACATCTGACACACCACATAACACATCCTTACACAACTGAACGATTTTGTCGGGACAACGGGAATATGCACAGTTGTCAAATTAGTTTTAAGTAAAGATGGCTGAACATACACTTATTATTATGGGTTTTGTTGTCCTGTCTTCCAGATTAAATGAGGTTGCAATATGATGTCTGTTAGCAGAATGCATCCGCCATCAACTGCACTCTAATATTAGAGCCTGTGTCCTGTGACTGAGAGGATGTGTATGTGTGTGTGTGTGTGTGTGTGTGTGTGTGTGTGTGTGTGTGTGTGTGTGTGCTTGCGCACGTGCGTGCGCGCATGCATGTGTGTGTGAGTTTAAGTGGAAATGAGCATCAAATGTAACTACATCCGGGCTCGTATCTCCACACACACACAAACAAGCATAAATACAGTACAGAGGGGGGGAAGGGGGGTACATCTGCTAGCGATTCCCCCAAGGTTGGAGTAACACATCAACAAAAAAATCTAGTACATACTGCAAGGCAGCATGGGTAATGGGGGACAAGTACAGGCAGAGAGGGTTTTAAGAAAGGAAGCGTCACACAGATAGGGCTTTCACACCAACGCGGTTCCAGGGCCGGTTCGGAGCTAGAGCCTGAAAAGCACCGGTTTTTCCTGTTCACCTTACTTTGACCATCCGTTCGCAGTTATTGATCATTGTGGAGAGCAGACAGACGTTTTGTTTTGTATTATAGCAGCTATCGGATGGAATCAATACATGGGCTGCACAGGTTGTCATGTCCGACTATCACAAGTAGAATCATAATGAAAAATACGCCGGTAAAATGTGCCTGTAGAAAACGGATTATGCCACAATAGGATAGCAACAACAAGTAGTCAGTTTAGCTTCGGTTGCTATGCTAACATCACCCATTTTATACCAGAGAAACTTTAATAACAGCGTTGTGATGCCAAACAGCGTCAATTCAGACGGACACACATTCACTTATGGGGAATTGGGGATATGTATCAGCTGCTTGTGTGACAGTGAATACTTTACAGCAGACGCTGCCGTGTGAGCTAACCCGGAGCTAACGGGAGAATAAACGGTACCACTTTACAATAACATTATAAAGGGTTTACGAATAGTTTGTAATTCATTTATTAATTAGGTTGTGAACACTTTATAAATCATTAATAAGCTTTTATAAGACATGAGATAAACAGCTGGGTAACTGTGACCGGTTGCTTGCCAAATAGTGAGCCAACATTTATCTATGAAGACTTCGTCCTCTTCATCAGCCAGCATCCTTGGTATCTGTTGCTCACTGAGTTGATTCTCGCTAAGTAGCCAATATAAGGCTTAGTCATCTTGCCAAATAGTGAGCCTGTGTTGATGTATGAAAACTATGTTAGAACTGGTTTATAAATGGCTCTTAATGATTAATAAAGTGTTTACAACCTAATTCATAACCTAATTATAAACCCTTTATGAATCCTTTATAAGGGTAGTCTTATTGTAAAGTGGTACCGAATAAACTCCCGTGGAAGAGCAGCCAGCACTGCAGCAGTCGGTAAATGCCGCTGAAACACATTAACAAACAATGAACCACGGCACTCTGGAGAAAAGTATAAGGTTGGAGAAGTCGTTATTTAATTTAATCTGGCTTCCTATGATTAAAAGTAACACGATCATCGACCCGACGCAGTCCCCCATTGTTGTTGTTGTTGTAGTGAGCGCCGTAAACGGTGACGTCATGACGCAGCAGCGGCAGCACCAGTCGGGCTCTGGGCGGTGCGAACAAAACGGGGCTGAAAAGAAAAACCGGTTCCGAACCAGAAGAGCTCTAGCACGGAGCTAGAACGGGAATCGCGTTGGTGTGAAAGCCCTAAGAGAGTCAGTTTCTTGGATCCGTGTCACATCAGGTTTCACCCCTGACATGGGAGCAGCAGGTCTGAGTCTGAGAAGTGAACGTCAACAAATAATTTAACACCAGAGACAAATCAGGAGAAAATTCACTTTGTTCAAGTCAAGACCAATTTGTCTTATTGGACTGTCTCAACATCACATTGTAACTGGATCTTACAAAACCAATATCTCATCTTTCTGATTGTGCTCAAATGTCGCTGAGGGGACATTAGAGCTTTGAATTAGCATTATGGAAATCGATACGGCTCCACAACACAGCGATGCTTCCAATTTTTCTCGTTTCCAATAGCCATATTTCAACAAAGAACTCCCATGTATTAATTTGCACCCCGAAATAGCTGCGTAAATATAAAATGTATAAATACGCAAGACATTTTAGGGGACAGGAAGTGTATACCATCTAGCATCATCTTTAGTTAGAGCATCTTTTTTACGCACAGGAAACGCACTAGTTCAGCTGAAAGCTTATGCAATAAATCTTGCTATCATAGGAAACGGTGGCCTAAATAACACTCAACATTTAAATGTTGATTTCCTTATGATTCTGAGTGTTTGATCTCGTATTACTGCTCTAAAAGAGTCCCAGGTGTGTGGGTGTTGCTACAATGACTCTTATCTATTAAATGTGATATGACCATTCCTTTCATGACTAAACTCTGCCTCCCACCGCTCTCTAACAGGATTATGCTGCTAACAGGATTATTATTCAGTATGTATCAACATCCCATTCATGATTTCTGCTTTTTTATAGCACGGGAAACGCAGGAAAACATGACTAATCTGTGCATAAGCGCTAAGCGAGCCACATCCTCCTTCTGCTTTATACTCAGAAGCAGCAGAATGGAGCATTTCCTCTCCTTTCCTGTGAGAGGCTGTGATTTATAGCATCTGGTTACAGGGACCGCTGACGTGGAGTGTTGAAGGGAGAGAGCTCTGGCCTCCTCCTCCTCCTCCTCCTCCTCCTCCTTCCTTCTTTTTAAAAGATCCACTTAAACCAAAACAATCTCGCCTAAACCTGGACTCCCTGTCCAGGTTCTCAGACTCATTCTAGCTGATCTCATCCTCACAACCCTCCCACCCTATTGAACAGGCATTTGAGCCCCCAGGACACTAACAACAAGACACAGTTGTCAGAGCTGTGAGAACTTGAGCCCTGTCGGACTGCAGGAGCTGAGAGGAGCTTTGTCTTGTGTTTTAGCTTTAGCCTTTCGATGCTAACAGAAAGAAAGTATTAAAAACGCTGTCATACTTGAAATAATGATTACACAACCAGCAGTATATCAAGAGACAATTCATCTGCTACAATTTGTATTATTAGTTGATTAGTTGATTGCAACCCAACCCCCCTTAACCACCTTTGGAATTTATTGTTTTACTCTTGGCTGGACATGCTAACGCTTGCAATGTATGTACTTCCATTATTTGCTGTATACACAACATGGGACATCCCGAAGAAACCTGTTTTAAATACACAAGGTACTGTCAATAGCTAACACATTTTTTTATACATTTAACTTTAGAAATGTCCACCCACAAATTACGCCGTACAGTATGCCGTTCGACAGCTATGTTAAGCTAACGTCCATACGCTAAGTTCAGCTAATGGTCATGTGTTACAATAATTTACAAAGTAAAAATGGTAAAAACTGTCTTGGTCTGGCTTCACAAATCCTCTTATTGTTGTTGTTATATATTTTTTGGTTTTGGCCAAATAAAACAAGACAATTACGAAGTATGTGTTAGTTGCGGACCTATACGTTAGTAATGCAAGTCTTTAATAGCTTACAAACCAGGCAGAGGTTTTCGCTGAGTTAAATTGAGTAGGGCTAATGATAACGGCAAATCAAAAGCGAGTGGAAGGAAGGTTTCTGGTCCAAAATCTACATTTCCAGCCAGGCTGTAATGTTGAATTACTGCCAAGAACACAACGTCAGCATGACTGGGAAGCTCTCGAGACAAAAGGGAGTCCACGTCTCATGATTACTTCCACAGAGGAGCATTGACTGAAGCCAGTGACACTGCAGATAACAACTGTACAATTTAAACTCCTTTTACAAACAAGCGCAGAGATTTTCTGTCTTCACCACACAATGAGCCGGGACCACTCCTATTGTGAGACCTAAACAAAGGCTCTTTGAACAAGTCATGTCTTGGAGAGTTCGACTCCAGCCCTTGCAGTGTTAGTAAGAAAGGAAGCTGCAAACTGTATTCTGCAACATTGACTCTGACACACCAGCAGACGGACTCTGATTAAGTGGCGTAATGTCTCTGGTTGACTGGTTTCAGGGGGTGTGAGGGATGACAGGAGATATATGAGGTGAGGAGGGGTGTGTGTTTGCATTTGTGTATGGGATTAAATGCATTAGGGTTAAACCGAAGGTCCTTCAAGCTCAGAATTTAATAAATCACTCTGATATTGGGATTATGAGTCTGCAGGCTACAGTAGGCTGTACAAAAACAAGCAAACCATTGTTGGATTCAATATCTTCTTTTCTATTTTTTCAACAATGAGACTCAGAGCTCAGAAGGAGTAAGAGAGTAAGAATGTTTCTGTTTATGTAACGCTGCTGCCTTTTTCGGCATCTGGCATTCCTGAAAACGTCACATGTTGATCAACCGTGTCGCATGCTGCAGATCTCACCGGAAGGCCTGCAACCAAAACATGCTTTGTGTTTCACCTCAGATCACTTATTGATTGGTAGATAGAATATGAGCTTGTTGAGTATTTCAATAAACAATAAAGTCTCATGATTAGGCTCCAAAAGAGAGATTCCAAAGTTGACAACCATGCCTCAAAAACACAGGCTGTCGACCTCCTCACCGAACAAGCAGGATCCAGTTGACAGATTGTTTAAAGCATCACTGTTCTACAATGAAAAACAAATACGCAGCAATAACTATTTTTTGTTTTGTTATGAGTGCATTAAAATGGAAAGAACAAACAGATAAATCATAAATCATCATGTTTCTGCCATCGCTCAGAACACTTTGGACTAATTCTGACTTTTGATTGTTCCAATATACCAGGATCATCACTGCAACCTAAAGGAGTCAAGAACAGGATCCGTTTATTCAGTGGTATGTCATATTTAAGCTTAAACTAGAACGATATATTGGTCAGATTATGAACATATCGTCAGTATCGAGGTACGGGTCCAAAAACATAAAGTAAAAAAGATTGCGCTTTAGAAATGCCAAACAGCGTCATAACCATCACATCATTTTAAAACCAAGGAGTTGACAATTTCAAGAAATGTAAAAAAATGAAGAGATAAGGGATCTGCATCCACATTGTCCAGTGTTAACGCAACTGCCCGTGTATCCTTTCAACTCCCAGATGTTAATATGAATTGGCCTCAAAAATCTAGCATCCATCAGAATATGGTTGCAATATTTACAGCCGATGTACAGACCCCCACTCATGCAGCGAGCCAGCACCATGACAGCCGCCCTTAGCGGTGATATAAAACTGCAGCAGACGCTTGCCTCCCTCCATCTAAAGGGGGAGGGCTGCACAGAAAGTCACCTTCTACCAGCACACAGGTAAAGGGGAGATGTGTGATGGAGGTGCTTTTATAACTGTGTCATACATAATTTGATTTAAGCCTCCATCCAAATATGGAGATTTCCTGCTTTTCTCGGTTCATATCCTAAAACAAAACAATGTTGTTGTGTCAGTCATAACCCAAAGCTTTCCATAGACCTCACCTTCGACTATGAGAAACTGGGATGTAACACTTTCTAAATGTTCTGATATTGCATAGAAAATAATGATGAGCTTACAGACAAGACATCACAAACACATGAGCCAGATCAAGAGTGGAAATAAACCAGAAATTTAAATAATAATTCACTAGAAAAACTGATACTAAGCTGTATTGAAAAGCCTTAATTAGTTATCACCTTCTTTACCATGGTTTTGAATGCACATTTCAGGGTTTCTTGGTCTAATTCATGTCATATTTACATTATTAAATGAGGATAGCATGTACAGTTCAAAAATTGAACTATATAATATATCAGCTCATAATATGGGTTTCACTATAATTACATTTTCTCTATGGTTGGTGGAGCAGCTACAAAGAAGATGGAAAGTGTGAGAAACCATGAGATGGGAATGCAGATGTTTAAGGTCTGCATCAGGCTGCTGACGTGCTCTTGAGCAAGAGGAAAAGAAGATAAAGAAAGAGTTTTTACTGTTATTCTGGGATCTGATTAGTATCCCACTGACAGTGTGAGGAACAGTGATTGTTTTTAGGCACAGAGTCTCCAGCTTGCCTGGTTGTACATGCGGGCCATTTTTCCCCCTGTGCACCACTGACGTGTTAGGTAATGGAGACCTCAGCTTGGTGCAGCATTTCCAGGGGCTCTTGTAGCGCAGATACAGCCCACATGTGAATAAAGGGGAATTACAGAAGGGTTGCCAGGAAGGGAAAAAAAACTCCCATCTGTAAAGATTGAAGGGGGAGGAATATGATGTGATGCTTCAGCTGTTGAATCGAAAACGTTCATTGCCCAGGAAAGCTGACCGGTCAAACACATATCCGACACACTTTTATAATAATTGGTAGGATAAAAAGATTAAGGACAATAAATCATTTATAATCACAATCACCAGCAGTAACGTTATTCGTGACCTATTTGTTTGTGTATGTTGACTGGCATATACTCACATTTGTCTGTTAGTGCCAGTTTCTCCTCGAAATGATGTCCCAGCTCTTTATAATCCATTGTTTCCATTCAGGCGGAGCGATTCCCAGTTGCTGTCATTCCTCACAGTCGCACCAGTACAGGAGATGAAACTCCCGGTACAGATCGCCCCAAACACGCCCTTTGTAAATCCAACCGATAGAAGAAAAAGTGACCAAAAGAATAATGTGGAAATAAAAACAGGATCCGACTGAAAAAGGATGGGAATGCCTGAAATGTTGAATTATAATAAACTCTTGTCAGTGTCTAATGAATTAAATAAGAGACCCAGCCCAGTCAGCGGGTCTTAAAGTGGAAAATCTACAGTGAGGGAATAAAAAAGCTTCAGCGAGTCCTGCGACCCGCATTCGGGCTACAAAGTATCAGAAAAACACTTCCGGTTATACTTTTCAGAATAAAGGAAATCCCACTCTAATTCCAATAATTTTTGTGCGGTCTTATATTTTCAACAAGTTAACAATATGGTTATGACAGGGGTTAAATAATACTAGATATTTCTTTTAAATAAAGTAATTCAAATTTGATATTCTCTGACTACCTGAAAATGGTGAAGCCTGAGCTTGTTTTGTGCCTTTTCTAAATACGTGGAGTATCAAGCATTACCCAATATATGTCTTTTTGTTATGTGTTTTTTTTCTTCTATTTTACTTTTATTTTTAAGTCCATAAGCATGGTTGTATACAAGCCTTTTTCTCAAAAATATGTAATGAAAAAACTAAACACAAAGGTACTTGTGTAAAATGTAGGTGACAATTAAAATATATTTATATTTATATAATACAAATAAACTGACTAATTCAAGTATTAGCAATAATTAGATTTTGTTCATGTTAAAATGCAGGTGTTATCCCACAATGTTCTTCATAATGTGTCAAGTGGAACAGCCCCAATGTAATCTTATGAAAACACATGACACTACTTTGTTTAAAATTATTATTAAAACTAATTATTGGTTTAAAAAGATCCATTATTAAATACTTCAGAATGCTTTATTGGCTTCACATAAAAAAAAACATATTTTATAATATGTTGGGGGGCTGTGGCTCAGTGGGGTTAGTGTGCTGATCTTGAATCAGAGGATAGCAAGTTCGAGTCCCACTGCAGTCAGCATGTCGTTGTGTCCCTGGGCAAGTCGCTTTGGATAAAAAGAATCTAACAAGTGACATGTATTGTAATATTATATTTCAATATGATTTGCAATATTACTGTTTCAATATCCTGTGCAACATTTGTCTACTTTTCTTTTTTAGTGTACTGATTTTATAAAATGATCTTATCTTTATTAAGGCTTCTTATACACTTAATATGTACTACTTCACATTTTGTATTCTTCTGTAGTATTTTTATGCAATCTTGCTACGTTTTCCTGTCATAGGCTGTACCTTATTCTGAAGTGAACATTGCTTTATTTCCGGTTCAAGTCTTTTATTACATTGTGCAGCTTGACGCCACTAAACGTAGCAAAAACCGCATGCCGGAGAACTGGACCGTACCAACTATTTGGCAATGGAAGCAAACCATTTACACATTCATTAAAACACCAAATAATCTACCGGAGAAGAATCAAAAACACTTAAAAACAAAATGTATCGCTATAAGGCTTTTTTCGTTGGTTTTAACACCAGTAATGGCACAAAAGGGTCCTCTTGGACCCCGTTAATGGTTTCATCCATCAGATGATTTCCAGCAGCTGAAAACAGACCGCTGCCTGGAAAGAGGTGAGTTGTCATAACATCGAAAAAACGCATTGTATGCGTAATTAAAGCGAGTATTTATATATTAAAGAGCAACTTGCAGGTTTTTTTTTTACTAGATTTATGCTTAACCTTGCCTGAAAATTACAATTAAAAAAGTTAATGCAGGATTTGAAATGTTTTACAAGACATAAGGGCAATAATTCAGAGGGGAAAGGAGCCGTTTTGAGCTCTGCTACTAAAAACTGCTTTTTTTTAAAAAAACGCGTCATATTACGTCACATGGGGGAGCAACTTTCTCGGACTCCTTCTCTGCCCAATCCGCGGTAGTAGTTTGTAGTTGGTTTGAGCGGTTGTGATTTAGTGAGCTGGTATTTTTTCGGTAATTTTACATTGCATTTCACCATTTGTAATCATGGTGAGCTTGAGTTTGTGCAGGTTGCACAAACTCCAGCGTGTCAGGACATCGAGTCCACAGTTTCCCTAACAGGAAAAGGACCGGAGCTAGCTTTCGTTCCTGGGTGCGTTGTGCGAGGTGCATCCACCTCCCTGCAGCACATACTCTCCACAGCTGAGGCCTATCAAACAAAACGTTTATCAGGAAACCGTATTACATCTCTCTCCCCCCCTTCGTTCCTCTCTCTCTCCCCCCCTTCGCTCCTCTCTCTCTCCCCTCCGGTACACAGCACCGTAAGACGTAGTGTGGAGTTGCATTAGGTAACGCTGTGGTGGCTGTACTCCTCCAGCCGTCTCCTTTGTGTTTGTTTGTTTGTTTGTTTCCCCTGTCTGTGTGTTGTTTGTGTGGGCGTGGTGGCTGTCACTCCTGGCTCCCGGCTCAACCTCCACTCACCTGCTGCAATCAGCTGTGCACCCTCCCCGACTACACACCTGCTTTCCATCAAGCCATTTACAACGGCATATCAACGGAGGCTCCACAACCTTTCTCCGCCAGATCGTCCTGCCAGTAACGTTACTATATTATCAATACTACTTTAGTTATAGCCTGATATATGATAGCTAACTTTACAATGTTGTGATGTGACCGACGTTAGCTAACATTAACTGTAGCTAACGCCGGTCACTCACCAAGACAGCTGCCCTGTTCTCCACTGGTTCTCCTCACACCACAGCTCCATTTCTCGCCGATGGCCGTTATTTCTTCTAATCCTTGGCTGCTCCTGGTCTCTTGTAAGCCTAGCAGGCTCATAATTATATGGTTGTGGTCCGTCATATGCATTCGAATATTTATTTTCAACCTCTTCTGTGTCAAAACTAGCATTGTGATCCATGTTTATTACTATGTTAGACCGGCCGCTCTCCCCCATGTGACGTCACACGCGGGAGGTCACATGGGGAGGCTTTTTTTATGCGGAAGTAAAAATGTCTTACAAAAACGACGCCAGATGTCACTGTAGTGTATATTTATGTATATTTTTTGGAAAATCTAGTGTATACATCATTTTCCTACACATTTATTCACTGGTGTCTCTAACCTGCAAGTTGCTCTTTAATTATCAGTAGTAACAGTTGCATTAGAAAAAAAACAAAACATTTTTTTTCTAATGCAATCGTGATTATATGTTATAATCCCCAATCACCTTCAAGTATCTTTATAAATGTACCAATAAAGAGATAAACAATCCCACTTAACATAGGGTATACACTGGGATGATTCAAGCTTGTAGAAGCACAGCATGCTGCATTCTACAGGCTTGAATCATCTTTCCCGTGTATAAAAAGTGTCAGGGCATTGTCTCATGACATATTGGAGACGACATACCAATGAACATTGACTTGAACTTCCTGCCACTGCAGGAGACAGAGGAGGTCAGTCTTCCTGGAGGAAGTCTGCTGCCCATATCTTACCTGATAAAAAGAGAAGCAGCATGAGGATGAATAAATACATCTTAAAGAAACAAACCATATCCCAGTAAAACATGTATATGGCACCATAGCAGTATCAAATACTCTTTATTGGAGGGCTATGTGATCAAAATACATTGACTCAATCCGGAAGATTAAATATATTGTAGGTGTACATCAATGATTTTCATGTTGAAATGAGGGTCAATCTTTTATATGAAATAGATAAAAGTGGCCTTGCAGGTTGGAGGGGCAGTGCGAATCATTAATATTTAATAGAAGGATTTTAAAAATAGTAGTCCAGACAGAATTACACCCAGTAGACTTTTTTTGGTCATTTGAATAAAAATAAAACATATTAATTATAGATGAGGTCATCTGTTTCCTCATGCCTTTAAAAAAAGAAATCTGCATGACGTAAAGGACACTGAATGCAATATTTATGTTTAAAAGCAAAATAATTCTCCAATGCTCATTTTTCTCTTTAGTGCAGAAAACAACATGAAGTTGGAAGTATGCTTAATGCTAAAAGGGCAAATGTATGTGAGCTTTACCACAGAGATCAAAAATGCATGACCCACTTAGCTGCTGAAGACACCAAGGACTTACAGACCTCAGGACTCTTCGGTTATTGCAATATAGACCTCTTTCGTTTTCCTTATAGTTCGGCCTAAATAGAAATGTTGCCAGTGAAACCTTATTTTATTATTCCTATAAATGTGGTACATGGCGGCTAAAGATAGCCAGTGATGGGCTGAAACACTGCCAATCAATCCTACTCGCCTCCCTGCGACACATGAAAGGGGAAGGGAGCCGATTCAATCGCCTAATGGAGGTGGATCTGACTGTCGGTGCCTGTTAGGGAGTGTGGAGGTTAAAAATGATTTGTTGACCAAGTTACGGGATTTCGAAACGCAAGGGCAGGAAATATAATACAGCAGTTGAGAAAAGGCAGGCAGCGCTCAATAAACCCTCCATATCTTGTTCGTCTGCATAATGACCTTTGTCTCCTCCTTAAAGGGTCCCTATTGTGTTCATTTTAAGTTGATATTTGTATTTAGTGTCTCTACTGTGACATGTTTACATGCTTTAATGTTCAAAAAGCTCTTTCTTTGTCTCATACTGCCTGTGCTGCAGCACCTCTTTTCACCCTCTGTCTGAAACCAGAGCCCAGTCTGCTCTGATTGGTTTGCTGGCCAGCTATGTTGCAATTGATGAACCGCTTAAGAATGTCCCGCCCCTTAGCCTATCATGTACAATGTGTTAGAGTTCTAGCCAATAGAAGTGCGAGGTTAGCCTTTGCAGAACATTTACATGCACAGAAACCTATATAACACTACAGGAATGAGAAAAGGCCAAATAGGACCCCTTTAACCTCTATAAGTTATACTGCCATTTAAGTACTGAAGTATTTGTTGCTCTTCTTCCATGTCAGCCACTACTAGAAAAATAAGATATCACATGAGTTAAGGGGAACTTCATGACTCGGATCACACTGTAAACTTGTGGTGTTTTTGTACTACTGTAAGTCATGTTACAGAAGAGAGAGGGGGCCGGATGTATTCATTCTTAAGGCTATAACCTCAAAATAAATAAATGACCTAATTAATCACAGCGCATCTTCATCAGTGAAGGGACTGTTTGTTGCACTGGTGACGTATTCAGACACAGATTGCAGAGAAACGATAAACAGACTAACCTTTTATGATGCTCTCAGGTCACATCTACCACACACTGCAGCAGAATGAATATTACTGGGCAATCATTGTTATCCCAAAATCCACTGGCATGGCTAAAAAACAAAATCGGATGGACAAACAGGATAGGATCTTTTTTTGTTTTCCTCATATTTCGGATTCTCCATGACTCAATACATGCACCACGTGTCTTGAATGTTTTATGCAAAACTCATAAAAACACAGTAGAACAAATTGTGCCTGCAAACCACTGATGTACTGCCAAGCAACAGATATAAATTGACACAGTTAGCTCTTACGCAGACAGCGTCACTTTAACTAGACAAATTACTTTTATTAGATCTGTCTATAATTGGTATCATTGAGGGAATTATCTTACCTAATACACCTTTATAGACCACTTAAATTAATGAATAAGGTTTAAATCAGTGGAGGTTGATGGAAAAGTTATTCCATCCGCATGTATGAATGTTTCCTGAAACAAAGGACTTTCTCAATGAGGCTTCTTTTGAGGGGGTGCATGTCCATACTCGCCTACACCTGAGTGAGACATGGGGAGGTTCAGAGAGCCTCCCATAAACCCATAGAGGCATGCGGTTAATTGCCCCTCCTACACACAACCACAAAGGCAACCACTGACCTAAAAAGCCTGCAGTTACATTTCCAGATCCTCCCTACGCTTTGCACCAGAGGGGGAGAGCACATTTTGGTCTACAAAGGGAGTTATAAAATGCTCCTCTTATTGTAAAAAAAAACCCCAAGTGCACAATGGCTTGGTTTTACAAGGCAAGTACACATATTTGGAGAGCACACTGCTGAAGTCAGAGTCTGAATATAACTACAGCTGCTGCAGTGTGGGAGTCAAACATGTCTGCAGTTGGTGTGGTTATCGAGTGCAGAGCTGGGGAAACGTCCCCAACTGATTTCCTTGCGAGCAGATGACACACGGTTTTCCATTCTTTGCACATGGATAAAAGCTTGACGTATAAATAGCAACTCTTTGGCAGTAGGTTGTCATTCCCACACAGCACAGCGCTCTATGACAGTAAAGGGCCTACATTATATAAATACTGAATAAAAATGCAGACGGACTTCTGTTAGGTTTTGATTCAACAACTATAAATATAGAAAATTACACTGGAGTGTCATCACAGTCATTACTGCCTGAAATGAAAACGGGGCTTCAGGTACAGGCCCAAACGACAGGTATATTCAGATAGACCGTATGAGAAAAATAATGTGTTTTCTGAACATTAAAGCATTTAAACATGTTCTAGTAGAAACCCAAAATACGTAATATGCACCTGAAAATGAGCATCATATGTCGTCTTTCCATGTCAACAACTGTATCTTAAAAACAGAAAATGCCATCCCTCTAGTGAAAAATGAAAACATTTTGTGAAAGACTGTTTTCTTTCTGGCAGAGAGTTAGATGAGAAGATTGACACCAAATCCATAAATATCCGGCAAATATGGAGCTACTTCTGAAGAACAGCTAGCCTGGCTCGGTCAACAGCTAAACATTAAAGCACCCCTTAAACTGACTCATTAAAACATATCTTGTTTGCAAAAGTGTAAAAATTATAATTTGCATTTTCCAAGGGTCAAGAAACAGTCCTTTTTTAAATCATGTTTTTTTATTTTTATTGGACTGCATTTATGGAGCGCTTTTCTATCCCACTCCAAATGCTTTCCAACAGCATAAGTAAGCATTCACACACATTTATTCAAAGGCAAAGGCCGACATATAAGGTGCAATAACGGCTTTTTAATATACATAGACAGCGTGTGTGTAATTATAAAAGAGCAGTTATTGCAGGTGATGATATGTGTATATAAGCATGTCATGATGTATGAGGTGATATAGTGAATTTGTTTCTTGTATCCAGCATTTACAGTGAACCATTATCTTTCATTTTGAATCGTGTTTCTTTTCACCTGATGAATGAAAGTCAAACATTCAGTCTCTTTTTGCTCTGGTTTTGGTCTCCACCACCTCCTTACGACATAAATCTGTCTCTTTAGCTGCTTAATGTTCCACTCTTTCCCCCAGCAGCTCTATCTGTGTCTGCTGCTGTTTGCTGCTGACTAGGTAGTGTACAGTGAATGTGTGTAGCTTTTTTTTCTTTAACAGCTGTCGGCTTCAGCCAAAAACTATGCGAGAGCCATGAGAAAGAGCCAAAGCAATAAAGTTGCAGCATGACAGCGAAACAATGGACCAAAACTCACTATAAACTAGAGGAATTGCAGATTCAGGTGTTAAAGTTCATCACGACAAGCAAACTCTTCCACATCTACTGATATATTTTTATGATGTAAAACTTGATTATAGCTGTATTTAAAAAAACAAATATCAAGGTATCAATATGCTTGTCTAACTCTAGGCCTGAAAGCAAACAAGCATTATCCCAAAATGTAAAATTGCCAGCAAAGTGGGGTCAGAGAAGTGTAAAGTAACTGTTCCAACAATATAACATCTGATGAAGGCTGATGACGGATGTGTACATTTGTCTTTCTGGGTGAACACCATCCCTGCCCCATGCCCGCTCAGTCACATTGCTCACATACAGTCACTCTCCACCCCTCGCCTGCCCTCCAGCAGTTGGCACAATGGTGTCATCTCAAGCTCTCAGCTGTTATTGAGGCGTACCACTGACCAACCAGCAGCTGTCTGCGACCGCGGCAACGCTCACTGCTTTATCATCTCCAGAGTGGAGCATCAGATATGGATAAATACAGTATATGATTCAACCTCTAAAATATCTTCTACTTGGTATACTTAAACATGGAAATAGAGACTAAATGGTTGCAAACATTTAATTTTCATTGTTTCTTCTCGACAAATACTTAGAAACACATACCTTGCATAGAAGCATTTTGAAACAGATAATCACAGTTCATGTGTCTGAGAAATGTACATATCTGCAGTATAGATGACCTTGAACGTTTCATACAGGAAGCCAGACTCTGGAGTCGTTAAAAAAGAAGGACTGCTTTGGCAAAATCTGTGGATCGTAGAAACCTGAAAGAGGGAGATAAATGATTTACTGCTTTTATATTAGCAATCTCACCAGCAATTAAAATAATATAATTAAGAATACATACATGTCTTTCTATAGCTAGAGAACATTATTTCAGAAAAATAGACACCATGAAATGTGAAATGTAAGGGAGGAATTTACCCACAGGTCACTTATTGGCTTTAAATAAGGATGCTTTGCACATTTTTTTTTTTTTTTTTAAATTAGGTTATATTTAATGGGAATAGTTGCATTAACAATTGTGTTGAACAAAACGTATATAGAATTTGGGTTTGCCTTGAAAAACCCAGTTATAAATCACACTAAATTCTGAGGGCGTCGGTTGTGATAGCGTAATACAACCAATCTGTGTGGTTCGTGATGTAATCAACAGCGATGTGTGCAGATAAATAACACGTGAAAGTATAACCACAAAACTTCACTCCAGTCACCTCAATCACCTTCTGACATCATAGGTGTCAAGGGGTCAAACCCCAAGAATGTAAATTATTTACCAATGCAATTTAACCAATAAATAATGTAGACGTAATGTAATGTTAATGTTTTCCATGCCATTATAATGACATACACAACCAAACATCATATTCAAATGCTTCTTCAACAGCCATGCATAGTATAACAACTAAGACTAATTTAAGTGAGCATGATTGATATGTTTGATCATTAGAAAAAAATATTTAATTTAGATAAGCATTGAGACTTAAAAAGTGAGACTGATAGGGTTAAATATCTAGAAGCTTGTCTGAGTAATTTTTATGGTGAAATGTTGTCATTAAATGTGTATGTGCACCTTCTTTCCCTGCCTCATTTACATATACTTAAGTCAGCAGTTTCCAACATTTCCAACACTCAATTTCAACTGCTCCCAGAGAGGGGCTGCATATTTAAAGCAAACCTAATCTTATACTTGTGTTTTTATTTAAAGACATACAAATTAGCAACATTTTCATATATTTCAATTGTATATGAAATGTAAAAAATGATTTGGTTTCACTGGATAGATAACACAAGCTGGAGTTTTTATGTGGTGTTAGTGAGTCAAAAGGTTATCTGTATCTGCACTGGAAATATCCTATAATCACCTGCTTGGTTGTTGGTATTTAAATAAATAAAAGTACATATTACCAATAGCCGAAATGTCTTGTGAAATGCATGAATGTGTTGATGTTTCATTTAGTGGATTTGATTGTTTTTTAGGCATTACCTGGTCCTGGCGTCATGCCGCCCAGTGAGTCTTGGAGTGTCCTTTCAGTTCTGGATGCAAACGCTGCAGTTGGCTTGGGATACAGGCAGTTTTTATCCCTTATGTCATAATGCCCCGGGCCTGGAAAGGGAGGGTCCTTAGGGACAATCAGAGGAGGTGCTGATATTGCCAAATAAAATCCTCTCCTTGAAACACAGTTCACAGAATTCACATTGTTAGATTATTGAAAATAATTAACTAGAGTCAACATAACCAGTCAGATAAATATGGTTTGTTTACTCACGGCAGCATGGTCTTCTTCACCGGTGCAGGGGGCTGATGGGGGCTGTAGGCTCCTGGGCCTGGTACATGGTTGTCAACCGGAGGAGGGATTCTCTGAGTTTTTGATTTGAAAGGGGACACGACTGCTTTGGAGCTTTGCTGGATTATATTGCTGCGTACTTCATAGTGGCCTTCAACAAACGTATGATGTAAGACAAATAATATTAAGACAGAAATATGAAAACAAATATTATGCATGATCTTTAATAGAGAGGTAATTACATGGTGATGGCAAATCATTGTTTAGGTAAATAGAGTCCCGTTTAGTTTTTGACAGGAAAGTTGATGTGCCAACCCCTGAGGAGAAGCCCCCTCTGCTGCTACAACGGACCTGTCACAAAAGCAACAAAATGAAAGATATAAGTTAACTACAGGATGCAGAACACATTATTTAAAAGCACCTTGCATTATTCTCATACATCATATTGATTCGGGGCTGGAGTTGGGTGCTTCGGACCATCCTTCTGCACAGCCACGGGCAGCCTGAACACCCTGGAGACTCCTACGTTGAACTTGTTCTTGTTTACCAAGGAGCTTGGCAGGGTGTAGGCATTCGGTCCTGGGGTGAATCTCTGTGGGTTACCAGGACCCCTGGTAGTCTATGGGAGAGGATGATACGACAAATAATGCTCCAACTAGAAAAATATTGAGTATATTCACAGGCGATCAGCAGAATTTCAGAGTTTCAGGGTCATAAAATACCACTGTTATCATGTAATTTGTATTTTGTGTGGGGATTTAAGCAGTTAAAGGACACCATATAGACTGTCATGTTGGAAAATCTTTACAGACATGTATGTTTAATTAGATACTCAATTACGTAATCGACAAATAGGATAAAATATTTGCAATAAGTAGGACTTTTTTTATTTTTAATTGACCACTGAATTCCTATACCATTGCACATTCATTTTGGGATCCTGACCTTGTATCCAACAAAGCCTGTGGTGCCTTTGTTGGAGAAGGAGGGACTTTGGACTTCAGCACTGGAAATAGATCCATAACTGCCTGGTCCTGGACTTTCATTCTGAAACCAAAGCATAATGTTAATATTGTTTATATAGTTTTGTTTTTAGCTGATCATTTAAAGTGAGGGTTGGAGAGTCCCTACCAGACATTTGTTTGAGGGGAATCTCCTAGCTTGAGATGAAAATCCTTTAACTTCTTGATTTGCTTTCACCACTCTTTGGTATGTTGTTGGTAATTGAGATGAAACGATGTAAGCCGGAACCGTTTCTGCTTTAAAATTAAAATATGAAATATTAATGTTGTACTTATTAGTTCAAATGAAATAAAGTGCTCACTTGGACTCACTTTCATCAAATCTTCGGTCCATTTTGCCCATGGTTCAGTGAAGACGCAGAAAGTCAGCAAATCTTATCGTGTTTCCATGGCGATGTAAACACAGTGGATGGATGGCCCTGACGCGGTCGTTCAGCCCCACCTGTCGGTAACATGGCCGACAAACAGGCGCTTTATACCGGCCCGCCTCTGTTTTGTTTCCAGATAGCTCGATCCATCATGGCGATGCATGCGAAAGCGACTCCACCACAGATCCCGGACACCCGCCGGGAGCTCGCCGAGCTGGTGAAGAGGAAACAAGAACTCGCTGTGAGTCCCGTAACCGCAATGTTGTCAAAGATTAAAGTGGCAGTACTTGTTTGTTATTTTTCCATGTAGAATTGCAGCTAACCGTAACTTAAATGTCAGTGAGTTCTAGCTCAGGCCTTTGCTAAATGCTAAGCTAATGATAGCCGTTGCTAACGTTTGCTTATGCTAGAAGCCCCTGCCTTTATGACTTAGCAATCTAGTTCTCGTTTTGCTATCTAATTTTGACTCTGCTGGTCATGTTTAATAAAAAACACCCCTGTGTTGTTAGCGTTTGGATTTCATTTTATTCAGAAATATATTTTTTTCCGCTCACAGGTATTGCTGCAGTCAGTATGCTAACTAGTTAGCACAGCTACAATTTAGCCGCCGCCCGGTGGGCTCAGTTCTCGCGTTAAGTTCTTCTTCGTCATTTTACGGCAGCCAGCCGGCAACAGTTCAATTGCCGCCACCTTATGAAATAGTCCACTACTGTGTCATCTTCATTCTATATTAAATGTAACTTAAGATGTGAAAAGATATGCTTTATTGGCCCTAAGATAACATTTGTCTGGGCAGTAGTAGGCTACTAGACACAGCTGCATCAACTTAAAACAATATGCATAGGCCTACGTCAATGATATATGTATGTTTCAGGAGTGAAATCATTAAAGCCATCCTATCCTTTCATTTAAACAAGTGTCTTTTAATAAGTGAAACCGCTGTATTCCTTTACCTTAACCTCAATACTCTAGAATACATTCTTACTATTGGATATCTACAAAACATCAATGTGCACCTATACCCATAGGAAAGTAACCTCAGTTTGAATGATGTAAACTTTATTGGCGAATTAAGGTTACTAGGTCTATGTTAGTTAGGCTAGCGATTATGTTTGGCCATTGAATAGTACTAGTACTCAAGTTTGTATCTATTTTTTTTCAATATCTTAGGAGACGCTAGTGAACTTGGAAAGACAAATATATGCATTTGAAGGCAGCTACCTAGAAGACACCCAGATGTATGGCAACATCATCAGAGGATGGGACCGATATCTCACTAATCAAAAGTAAGTTTTACTCTCGGACTGTCTGCATAGATGTTTTGAAGTTTATAGAAGAGAAGTAACATATTATTACAGCTGTTACAAGAGCCACATTGATTCCATAATACACAAATACTTGTGTAACCCATTTTTTTATGGATGTAATGAAATCGAGACTCTTAAACTTTGTTATAACAAGAAACCAGACAAGTAATTGATTAAACTATATTGGTGAGTCATGGAATTATTGGGCCGTTGCATAGTGGAAACTATGTGTCATCACATTTGATCATAAGCTTGTAACCATATATTTGTTATTTTAACAGGAACTCCAATAGTAAGACTGACAGAAGGAATAGGAAATTCAAGGAAGCAGAGCGTTTATTCAGCAAGTCATCCGTCACATCAGTTGCAGTAAGTCCCTCTCTCACTTCCCTTTTTCCCAAAATGTGTCAGTTGCTCTTTTGCTGCCCACAACAAGAAATCTAACACATCTGCACTCCCTGTTTTTATTTGCAGGCGGTATGTGCACTTGGTGGGCTACCGGAACACATGAATGAAAAACGTGAGTTGTTGTTGTAAAATGTTCAGGCCAAGCATCTTTGGGATAGTTTCTCTGTTGTTGGTTGTTTTGTTTTTTTTATACCTATATCGTGTCGTCAGGTGAGGCAGGCAGCGGCACAGAAAGCGACGCCTCTCCAGATCTCCAGAACCAAGAGAACGAGCCGAGCCAAGAGGACACGGAAGATGTGGACTCGACGCTGCAAGACCTAAAGCCTCAGAAAGCTGCCTCCTCCTCATCCTCAGGCAGCCATCACGGGAGCCACAAGAAAAGGAAGAACAAAAACAGACACAGGTACACAATGTAGAGATATTACTCTCTTCTTCTTGAAGAGTGATTTCTCCCAGTAACCAGACTTCTTGTGTGCATGTAAACACACAAGAAACCTGGTTATTTGGAGAAATCACGTAATATGGGAAGTTTGAAAGTATTTACAGGCACAGATGAGACCCTATTACTGTAACATCCATGTTTACATGCATAAGGTCAGGTAGGAATTCCCCTCTACTTTAACCTGTGTTTGGTACAATGGCGGTGGTACAATACAAAAAGTCGTTATAGATTTCTTAGTGTTACAACATGCGACATGTTGGAAGAAAAATAAACTCAATTTTGTACAAAAGAAACAAAGCGTAGTGGCCGGAGTATAACTCTTTTTATGAGATGCTTGTGTTTGGAAAAACATTTTAAAAAAGACAGAATACTTCTAGACCAAGGCTGTTGGAAAAGTTACCTGGATACAATGTTAGACACATTTTAAGTAGAAAGTTAAAGGATATTTGATGTTTGGAATAAGTAAATGTATAGACTCCTTAAATTAAATACTTCTGTAGCTTTAATTATTGGAAAATGTGGTGTTTTGAGGGATCCAATACCTAGATAAACACTGACGTGAATGCATGTTATAAGAGTCACTGTGTAGGGTGACACAAACTGATCCATATGACCGTGTTTTTCCACTTGCCATGTTTAATGTGTACATGTTTCCCTGACTTAAGGCTCCCCTGCTCTAACCACATAATAACACAGCAGGTTCTCCACTAACACACTGTGACGGAGTGCATCTCTCACTCTGTAAAGTCTGGACTGCAGTATTATATAGACGTAGGGCTTTAGACTCAGGTTGGTGAACTAACAGTTGCTGCTCTCTTCCTTCCCCTAATGCTGACCCCCCAGTCCTTCTGCCATGTTTGATTATGACTTTGAGTAAGTCTGAATTTTACTTCCTGCTCTTGTGGTGTTTAAATCATGCCTGCTTCAAACCCCATCCTCACCTTTTTTCTGTGTTTTCCCTGCTCTGTCTGCTTCTGTTGACCTAGACTTTGAGTT
Source organism: Dissostichus eleginoides (assembly GCA_031216635.1). NCBI lineage: Eukaryota > Metazoa > Chordata > Actinopteri > Perciformes > Nototheniidae > Dissostichus > Dissostichus eleginoides. The sequence goes on from CM062280.1 coordinate 10,737,289, forward strand.
TAAGCCTGCTAGTTATTCAGCCATACTGCATGTCCAACACTTCATCATTTGAATGCATATCAGCATCCGGCACTCTGATCTCCATTAGAGTTTCTTGCTTGGTACTTTCATGTCTTTCTGACTCCCAGATTCATTTCAAGTGTGCTTCCCAAATTCCAGCAATTAAATAAAACATGGTTGCTGTTGTCAGATGCTGGGCTTGCTACACAAACAAGAACAAACACATGTTCATTTAGTGTTCTTGTTTTGGGGCTTCTTCATGATACAGTAGATATACTGCCTCTCTCCACAATTCCCATTCAAACCAGGTTCTAATCTGTTGTCTAATGTAACCTCTTTTTGTGTTCTTTGCAGATTTGACATGAAAGTGAACAAGAAACCGAGAGCTGTAAGTTCATTTCTTGTTGTTTTATTGTCTAATTATTCAGTTTTTTGTGTTGGAATCTACCATTTGTGTCTGTAACACATGCTCCATCAAATAAAAAATAAAACACTTGAACAAATATAAACAATATAATAAATAAATAGCTGTTGCTTCCTCAGCATCTGAGCGACGCTGCTCGCTCCTTATTATCTTGATTTATTGTTTTGTCTGTAAAATATCCGAAAATTGAAAAAAGAAAGTCATAATTTTACACGTCATTATAATTGTATGCAGACCAAGATGGCTTTGGACAAAAAATAAATGTTTATATTTTTGTCCGCCCCAAAAAATATTTTAAGTCAACCTTTACTATAATGTACAACAAAGACAATTATTAATTCCTCCCAGAAATACTTAGCATTTTTGCTTAAAACGGACTAAATGAAAATAATTTCAAATATAAAATAGTTTTTCTAGTGATTGACTTATCTTTGCTGTAATTGCAGTATTTATTTCTATAAATGAATTCCATTCTTCTTCCTCTGTCCCCTGCAGGACTATTCAACCTAGCAGAATGACTGGAACACGTGGACTCACATGAGGACGATACCTGTAGAGAAACACAAGATTTCTGGACTTTATGAACTTTGTATGCCTTTTTTTTTTTCTCGGATGTCATATTTCAGCCTGTACTGTCTCTGTGTATTGCTTGAAACATTCCCCCCCTCCCATTTCTGTCATCTACATTTTGGTTTTAACCCAAGTACGTAGAAATATGGTGTTGCATGTTACTTGAGGCCGTATTAGGCCCATCTCCAGTAACGCACCATTTTGTATAGTGTGAAAAAAGATTGTATTTATTATGTAGTTAATTTCCCATTGTAGGAATGTTAAGCTTTTTTATTTTTTTGTGCTTTTTTTCAAGCATTACGTCGTCGCATTACCCCCCGAATACCCCAGATTCTTTTATTACATGGTTGTTTTGCAAAAAATTAATAAAATACCAGTAACGGGAATATGTTTTGGTTGTTTGTTAAAAGGCAGTGCTTTGCGTCACTCATTATTATCATTATTGGATGTAGGGAAACGGCTCATAATTGCTTGCTGGCTGTAATAAGAACACTAGTCTCTGTTGTTTTTATGTCAATCAGGCCGACACAGGCCTGTGAAACTTTAACATTGACCTCCAGCTGGATGGAGTTCCCACACTATGGGATCATTTTTTTTGGAATAGTCCAAATATGAGTGTTTACATTACATATTCAGGAAATAGCCGGCACATTCTCTTCTGACAGTTCCCAGTTTGTTATATGTAAATAATTACCTAACTAAATAGAGCACAATCTGATTGACAGCATCATGTTACAAGACATTGCCTGGTTTTTGTCTGTGGAAAACTCAAATATCTAATACTTTTCTAACAGTGGATGGATTTAAACTCTTAGGAACAAGTGTCTTTTATGCTATTTGATCAACAAATGTTGGAGGAAAGAAAAGAAAAGAAAATCTAGGGGGGTTCAACAAAAAAAAACAAGTTTAATTGCTGCCTTAAAAACAAGAGTTAACATCAAGATAAGCTTTGTTTCAACTCACCAAGTTAAGTTATACAAGATGTTTCATTAATTATCATTTATTGTTCAAACTTTAACTGTTGAGTTGAGAAGAAACCTTAAATGATACATTATCGATTGAAGAACACTTTAGTTATCTTGTCAAATCAACTTTAAGTTCTCAACCATCTTAATTCACAATTACAGTTAAAGATAACGTTACCTATATATATAATTGTCAATTCAATTTATTATTATAAATTGTCTCTTATCTCGAATAATAATGACATTTACCAGTTTACTAAAACTTCTGACTGAATGAACTTTAAACATCAACCAAATATGTATTAAAAGGACATCAAGGCTTAACATTGCTGCAATTATTCAAGTATTTATTTATTTTTGAAAAAATGTAAAAAATATGTAAAAGCATACATGAATTAAAACATTTTGCTTGCAGATACATTAAAAGGATTTCTAATACATTTTAAACAAAGGGCCTCTATTCTACCCACCCAGAGCTAAGACCTTTGGGTGATTTACTTTTTATTTGACCTCCTGCATTTCAATGCAATTGTACTATGTTACCCAGAGTAGCCACTACCAGCACAAACTAAAGCTGAATCTCTTTATTGTTATAAACAATTCAATTCTGGTGACCAAAAACAAAGTTCCCACTCCTAAAATCACAAGTCTGTATGTCTTTAGGCTAACAAAACAAAACGTATCCACATTAAAGGACTGTAACACAATACACTGGGAAACAACACACTGAAATTAAATATAGTATTATCTCTGCACAGCTTTCGTCTCTGATTTACGGAAGAGGATTAGGGCCACATGAAAAAAAATGTTTTTTTTGTTCTGAGAAAAAGGTCAGAATTCTTTTTTTTCACATCCCCACATTTTTTTCTTTCATGTGGCCCTAATCCTCTTCCGTACTGATTGATTCGTTTTCAATATGTTGCTGAATTTGAGAACAAAAGCAGCCCTACATTTGCTTACTAAAAATGAGTTGACTTCAAAAGTTAAAACAATTAAGCTGGAGTTTGCATTATACTTTGTTCTGAATGATGAGCACAGACAACCTTTGTTGGCATTGGTGACACAGCACTTTTTCCACATATTTAGTTTCACTTCCCAAGATATGTTAATGTATACAATTGGTAAATCACCATTTTACTAGGGTTATTATACATTAAAGTCTGTTGGTGGATGGTCTCTCTGCTCAGTTATGTTGTGTAACAGGAGCATCTCCAGCTTCCACTCAGAGTTGCTTTTGGAGACTGTTTGACACAAAAACAAACAAAAAAATCACTGTAAACCACTGTTATCCTCTAGTGTTTTATCATTGTGCCGACAAAGTACTCACATAGGCAACCCAGAGTTATGAGTCCAGTCAGAAGGAGAAGACACAGCAGAGCCAGACACGCTGCGACAGCTCTGCAGGAACTCTTCTTCTCTTCTTCAACACCTGAAGGTACGAGTCAGTGTTTGTTAAGTATTTGTTTCTCAGTGTAAAATCAAACCTAAAAATTAATTGACATATTGTTGTTCATGTTTTTGAGAGGCACCGGACACTAACTGAGCGAAATGTGGTCATTCCCTGATTTTCTTGTGCCACCAGAATTGAGATTACCATCTACTACTTTGTGATTAATGTTAAATAGTGAGTCTTATTTTGCTAAAGCATGAAACATTATCAGAAACTGCAAACATTATATTTTCATTTGCATGCCAATTATAACATTGTGCACAAAGCTCTGCTACATGCCACCTTGGCTGAAGACTAAACATCGGGACTAAAGAATGTCAAAGTGGATTTTAGAATTTCAGGTCTCTTTTGCTCTGCAGTGACCTTATGTAGTTCTGCATTTAACATGTTATGGTCAGGTTTGATCCCAAAACGTAGTTTCGAGCTATACCCATGACAGCAAACCAGATTATTCTCCTATAATATCTTGATTTTTTACCTCGATATCAATCAATCAACAACTTTATTAATCCCGCAAGGGGCAATTGGTTATGAGCAGCAGCTTATGTCATGTACACAGGCAGGAACATACAGGAAGAAAACACACAGATACACCCGAGAGCACAGATGTGGATCATTCCAATTTACACGATAAATAGTTCATAGCATCACAATAATAAATAAATAAATAATCAAGTTAAGAATATGAATCTGAATAGGACATAATGACATTAATATATTAATATTATGTGTGCACTTGTTTGCCAATGTTCATTACCTGAGGGTGCAGGTCCAGTGCTGTGCGGCTCGATGGTGTGGAACAACACGTTTTCATAAATACTTTCTGAACTTTTTAACAAACTCTTCCTCTTGCCGAAACTAGCTGTTGGGTCCTCTGTATTAACATAAATGTCCATCAGTTGATCCATGATGTTCAGCGACTGAGCAGTTTGAGCCTCAGTGTCCAAAAGTATTGAGCGTGTGCTTTGGAAACGGGGAAACAAATATAGAAACACAGATGGCAGTTCACCTTTAATTCATGTCATTCTCCGTTTAACAGGAAACTGAGGGAGAGTGGTAGAATTATTTAAGGTATACCAGTTTGGTCTTGCAGCTGCATGTCGAAGCTTCCCATTCTGTCTACAACACTACATGCAGTTTCGGTTGTACCTGTAGAGCATTTACTGCGTATTTCTGATTTGGGAATTTGGGACAGCAGGTATATCAACATGTACATCGTTTTTACCTCTGGATCCCATATGACCTTTTCTTTATGTACTTAACACAAATCTTATTAAAAATATCTCTTAGAGAATGGAGAAATAAGTGGACATTCACTTGTAGTTATAACATGTCTTTAAGTCAGGTCACAAACTAATGGTCCCTGTTTAGAGATGCCCTCCATCAGCGTGTAGTGGCACTCATCCACCACCTGAGGGTGCAGCAGAACCAAATAAGTCAGACAGAGAATTTCATTTGTGAGTTGATGAAGAAAAGAACATTTAAACCTGGAGATGATCTTTGACCTCCATGAGAGCAAATAATTCATACTTGATAAATAGTTTCAGTTAAATGTTTAGGCAAAGCTTGACTCTTGCAGAATGGAGTCAGTACTTGTACATAGAAGGAGGCAAAGTTAATTCATCTGCACACTACATGTAAGTCTGAATTTTCAGGGACAAAACATACAGAAAATACATTTTAAAGTTATGGATATGTAAAGGAATGCTGAATTTATTACACCCAGTACTTCCTTGTGCAAAGGAATTGAAAAGCAGTCAAAATATGCTTATAGATGTATAAATGAACAGTTTTTCTATTTATTTCAATAGAAAATCAAATCAAAACATCTCTAAACTTAAAACTATGATATTGAAAAGTTGGCATAATTCAAATAAACAAAATAAAATAAGTTAATCCACTACTGTAGTAATTTAACAATTATAAAAAATATATAAATGGGGTTGTAACTACACTGCAAAATATGTATTATACCCTTTTCATTACTTTATTACTTACAGACAGTTGTGAATGTTCGTTTTACTGAGGCCTTCACTCTTTACCTGGGTTGGTGATTCATAAGTAATGACAGGATTTACACAGGTCTGGAGACATACGGCACATTTTTCTCCCAGCAGTATTATTTCTTGGTCTCCTCCCATGTCTCCTCCAGACACCCAGACCATAAATACTGCAGGGGCTGTGATCGAGACCAGGTTACATGTCAGCCCAAGCCTCACTCACAAGTCACATTCAGCATCGCCAATTACGTAATGCAATCTGGCTGGAAACTCACGCACCAGAATACATTCCACACGTTTAACCTTGGGGTGTGTGAGTAATGAGGCATGGATGTACGATGTGTGTTTCACCACTTAACTGTTAACAGCAAATCTTTGTTTCATTTCCTGTCACTTCAGGAAATTATCTGGAAATAATTGACCAAGGCAAAACTTTAATTACGCTTTTTGGAGCCAAATAGAATTCCAGCAGTTTAACATAAAGTGAGTCAGCTGTATGGGATTTGAATTTCTGAGACTTTTTGAACAAATAAGGAAAATGTGAATTGTAGTCTAAGGCTTAAAAGAATTTGAAGATTTACACTTAATGACAAGCTATTTTAGCGTCTCCTGGGAAGATTCCCCGATTGTGATGAATGAGGTTGCTGTGTTGTTGAAACCACCATATGAGTTCAGTCAAGTGTCAGCCCCACTATGAAAAAACAACTTTAAATAATGATGCCTTCAGCAGAAAGTTAAGAGTAAAGCATACAACTTCATTTCAACCCTGCTGAACTTTACTGGAAAGGAAGCTTTTCTTATGTTGTTATTTTTTCATTACTTGCGGTGTTGCTGCTCCACTGAGTCAGAGCATGATTCAAACACTGAGGTTGTGTATCTCTTCTTTTGAACTAGCCTCAAAGATTCTTAAAAAGTGCCTTTAATCTTACAAAAAACACTTACCTGTTCGATATAAACCATGTTTTAATAGGTTAAAGACATTTTTGTATCTATGACTTTATCATAATTGCATGGATTATGTTATTGAAGGCAATGTAGGCATTTATTTATCTAATTTTATATATTTATTTGAATATACATGTATGTAATTTATCATTTCTAAGAGTTTGTTGTTTTAACTCTTTTTTGAAAACCTATTAAATATATATAAAATAAAAATAAATCAATTACCAGGACAAATATATGGCAGTATTGTTATTTTTTTATCAAGTTTTGGGGTTTTATTCACTGCTTAAACAGAAAACAAGCATTATTTTCTAGTAATCATATCTGTCAGTTGGAAAAACAATCTCTAAAAAATCTTATCATGTGATCCTCAGTTGTAGAAGTTCCAATTTGACTTCCTCTGAGCTCTCCAAGGACTCTGCACCATGTTGGTTCAGCTTAGAGATCAAATGGACAGATGCCATATGCTAAAGGAGATCACACATTTAGCTTTAAACAGCTACTAAATGGACCGTGTGGTAAGATAAAAAGAATGAAAGGTCTGTCTTGGGCTAATCCAGTTAATTGTTAATTGAATACCTGATGAAGTGTTACACCATTGTCACAAAGCAATCTGCAGTTTTCAAACAGAAGCAACCAAGCATAGAGTATATAGAGGAAGGACCATAAACCTCCCTGGCATCAGTTTCCATCAGGACTGTCTTCTACCAAACTATCCACTTCCATTATGTAGGGCGGGATATCTACGTAAAAACTGAATATTCCGTCTGTCTACAAACCCTGTGGGATAAATGACAAATGTGTTTTGGTCAACTGAACCTCGGAAGGTCCAAGCCTTTTATTCATATCTGTGGTTTAAGTTAAACTGACCCTCTTTAAAATCTTTAATATCATTCAAAAGTTACAACAGAAACCCACAGTAAATGGGAATTCCTTTCGATAGTACACACAGTCATCTAAGGACTTAAGGAAATATGCAGCACAACACCCCCTGGTTACTTCTTCTGTGGTCACCCAGTCAGAATGTCTTCTAATTACTTTAACAGCCTCCACCAGCAGCATCCAGCTGAGTTTAAGTCCCCGGCCACTGAGCGGGGTGACGTGAAAACTTAAATATTCACTGAGGAGCTTCAACCCCATCCTTCCTCCTCCTCCTCCTCCTCCTCCTCCTCCTCCTCCTCCTCCTGGGACTAAACAAGACATCCCCGCAAACAAGGTCAAACTTATCTCAGAAAGAGTCATGGGAAAAGTTCAAACAAATATCAGCACCACATGGTGCTTGTATTTTTCATCTGGAGTCGATCTTGTGATAAGATTTTAACGGGGTAGAGAACATGCTTGTTGCTGCGAGTCAACACTTTAACACCAGTCATAAATGATGATCAAAAGCAGGAAATAAAGGAAATGTATATCACTTCTGGACGGCTACATTTCTCAGTTTATGAGGGAGTACTGGGCGCCTGGACTGAGAGGCGGCCATATTTTCACATTAGCAACTGTCATTTTGTTATTGTTAACTTTATATCTTTTTTTTATTTGAATAATCTGATCTCTATGTACGCTTGTTAAGTTTTACTAGAGTTGTGAATATTTCAGTCAAAGTAAAAATGTTAAGGTAAAAAATATTGTTTATATAAGAAATGCTGCTTCCCTTAAGAATGTTCTTTTATTTCTGTCTAATTAAAATATTTTCTGGACACAAAACAAGGTATTTCAGTTAGCATTAGAAGGAGATGTAACATCGGCTGAAATAACTTTTATGGAAACGTTTCAGCGTGCCTTCACTACATCATCTTGGTTTTCTGCTCCCTCCTCTTGACATGGACACTAGCCTTACACAGACTCCATATAAACACAATCAGAGCAGATCAGAACAGAGGTTCTGAACTGTAAATATTTATGTAGATTATGTAAGTAATACTAAGGGAAAGTCTGCATGGGACTACTCATATAAAGCCATTTTTGGTTAACGGGGTAAGGATCTTCTTAAAGAGGCCCTGTTGTGCTTTTTGGAGTTGGAGTTTTCCCTTTCCTGTAGCGTGTTATAGGATGTTTGCATGTAAATGGTTTCGAAAGGCTAAAATCCCAAAGTTCCATCCAAAGGGGGTTTCCCACACACTCCCCCCGCTGCCTGAAACGCCTGTATTGGACTCCTTTGTTTACTTCTGTAACATGATGACATCACTATGTAACACTCGCGCCTCTATTGGCTAGTGCTCCTACACATTGAGTGTGATGGCCAAGAGGCGGGACATCTCTAAGTGGTTGACCAATAAACAGTAGTCACCATCTTCCTGATTTTTTTTAAATGTAATAAATGTGAAGAATGTGAAGACATGTAATGGGTTATCACAGCAAAATTAATATTTTGTGTTAGGTCCTCGATACAAATCAAAAGAGACTTCTGACTACTGACCTTTAACTCTGTAGTGTACAAATCCTACACAAGAGACATTTTAATTTAACAGAAGGCTATTTGTTCAATGTTATGTAATTTCTGAGTGTATTGTAAAAACAAGAAGCACACTGTTTGCAGGAGGAAGTCAATGTTTAAGGCAACATTATTGTGCATGTACATGTTAATATAGACAGTTAGCCATTTGTTAGTTAATATCTTCAACACACTTTGTTTTTTACATTTATTATTATTCCATGTACGCCATTAGAAAATGTTGTAAGCTGAAAAGAATACAAAATATATGTTTCCTTCTAACAGGTCATTTTCAACAAATCAGTTTACATACAGCACATAGAGAAGAGCAAGGGCTGTTATATATATTGTAATATTCTTTAAAAAGTAGAAATACAAGCATACGTCCTAGCACTTACATTTTGGTTTTGTCTAGCAGTGATGAAGAAAATAGTCAAAATAAAAACAGTTTAATTTAAAGTTATACATATATGTTTCTTATATGTTATATTTCATGTGTGAAAAATATAAAATGATGGGGAAAAAAGTCATACACATATATTGCAGGACATTTCGGCAGAATTTATACAAACATATCAATGTGCTAAAGGCTGTCATGAGTATTGAGTTGTTAATACTGAGCTTTGTATCAGCTTTACACTGTGAGTGAATTAGGAATATTGCAGTGTTCATGTGCGCTGCCGAGGTTTATACGTTTTGCTGCTCCTCTCGGCCGTGGTTGATGTCTGTTGCAGGTGTGGTGTCGGTCAGTCGTCGTTGTTGCAGTCTGTACACAGAATCTGGTCGCGGTCCGGGAAGAAGCCGGAGCCCACCAGCGACACGGAGCAGCGATAACACTTGAAGCACGGCTGGTGCCACTGCCGCTCCTCAAAAGAAACGTACTTCCCATCTCCAAACCCTGAGAGACACAAATACACCACATGAGCAACTAATGAAGGAATGTTTGACTGGGGGTGGAACATTTAATAACAGCCTTGCACCATGGCGGAAATAACAAAACTGAATTCAAGATAACATCAGAGGTTAGCAAATACAATAAGAAAGGCGCTTGCCAGTTCTGGCAACCTGCTCGTCCTCATAGCTGTGGTCAAAATATCGATTTAAAGTTTCTCTTAAAGGTCCCATGTCATGCTTTTCCGGTTATTACCCGTCCCCTTGTGTGTTATGAAGGTTTTTCTGCATGTAAACGGTCTGCAGAGTCAAAAACCCTCAAAGTACACCCTGTAGCGAGTAAAACTCTAACACAGAAAGACCTGTCTATGCTGCCCCAGAACGCCTCGTTGGAGATTTCTCTTTTTCCATTTGTTTCTTCCGGGAACCGCATGACGTCATGCGGTTCCCGGAACCAAAATGGACCAATCCGCGGAGCTCCTCACACACCAGGACCTTTAGCATACATTTTCAACTAACAGCGAGTCCCATTGACTTGCATAGAGCTCCCTGGTTGGTAATAGACGAGTTGGGATCGCGGAGAAATTCTCTCCGCAGGCCCATTCTCACAGCGTTTATAAACCTTTTTCTTACTCAATATCAAGCCACACTTATTGTTTTTACTTCGGCTGTGAGTGTTTGTGTGTGCTCAGGATGAGTTTCGCGCTGTCCCGCCGTATCGCCGACCCGGAAACCACACTAGTAAGCCAGATCATTGAGCAGCGAGCCTCGCAATGTCCATACCAATCAGAGCACACTGGGCTCACAGGGAGGGGGCAGGAGCTCAGACAAGCCGTTTAGGACAAGAGTGAATACCTGGTGAATACACATACTATACAGAGATGCTGTATGAGAAACCAATGTGAGTTTGGAAAATTGCACAATATAAATTACTTTAGTATACCTCAACAATGGAATTATGATCAGTAGAAATGGCCATGACATGGGACCTTTAAAGCCATCATGTGACGAGTTTGTATGTGATTTAGTTTTTTTTAAATGGGAAAATTAGACAATCCTGTCAGAACTGGCTCTTTATGTGCTTTTATTCAAGGATACTAGTATCCAAAGCTTCTTTTGAGCCTTATAGCTAGTTTCAGCTCATTATTCAGCCATCTGGCCCGCAACTTTACTGTTTTGGTTGACTCTCGTAGCTCTCATAGTGTCGTTTTTAACCGCATAATGCAGCTGTTTTCGGATAAAGAACTTCTTCAAATCCACTGTATGCTGCTACCTGTTCATCACCGAACAGCAGACTGATGCAGTTAGCAACTAGCTGGTGAACATTGAGGAGCATTTAGCAGCTGAAGAGACAGATATTTCAATTGGGAGCTGGTGGAGACCAAAACTGAGATAAAAGAGAATCAATTTTGGACTCCAACATGAAGGAAAAATCACTTATTGCATGTTTAAACCTATAAATCAAGTCAAGGTTTTCGCTACTATTATGATTAGAATTTGTTCTGAAATATCTATTCAATGTATTTATATTATGTATTTAGTGGAAGAGTCTACCATTTCGAGTGGGATTCAAATTGTCGTCATACACATGAAAGACTCACGGGAAATATGTTATCAAAACTGATCGAAGCTTTACTGCTCCATCTTCTAATGAAGGGTCAACACATTAGTAACTAACTGCTAATACCTGATCATTTCTACTGCTGCCTTTTCACAATAAAAGCTGGCCAAACACAACGCAGCATTGATTTTATTGTTTTTTTTCTATTGTTGTGTTAGAAAAGTTATTTCTTTAGACAATAGAGAGAAATCACACAACACAAAAATAGGATGAACGCAGATATGCAAACCGCAGGGAAAGTATTAGAGAGAAGTTTAATCCTGACACACCTTAACGCCTACACCTGTTTGTTGAAGATAATTAATTTGACATTTTGTTGATAGTAGATAGTCGACACAGACAGGAATGACAGGGAGAATAAAGATAGGAGTTGACAAACAACCCCAGACAGACTTGAACCAGGGATACACCTGAATTGTTTTGAGGTCCTGTATTCTCCACTGACCTGTGATGGCCGTGTTGCAGCCGGCACACTTTTTGGCGTACAGGCTGCTGAAACACTTGACACAGTACGGACTCTCCCCCTGCGAGGTGAAGGGTTGGCCAGCCAGCGGAGCTTTGCAGCCCGTGCAGAGAAAACACTCTTTGTGCCACACCTCGTCCTTGTAGGTCACCCCTCCTTTAGTCAGAGCCTGCAGGACACAGAAGGAGTCCAATGGGAGAATTTAAGAAACTTATTTTCAGTGACACATTGTTTTTCTACACAAATAGAGATTTCCAACCCATGTTTTTACTGTAATCTGACACAGGTATGGTGAAAAAAACAACTTAATTTTATTAAAATAAATGTTATCAGTCAAAAAAGAATTGTTGTAGGCGGTAGCCTGTTCCTTGACATATTGTGGTTTAGTTTCATATTGTAAAAACGCACGCAAACTCTTCAAAAGTGGAGCAATGCCTACTTTGAAATATGAAATCCTAGTTTTTGTGTATTTTTTACAGGGCTCCACTTTATGACATAATGGCTTTTTGGCCTTCTTGTTTCATTCCTTTCTCTTATTTATTAAGAACTTAGTTTTTCCTTTCTGTATATGCACAAAAGTCAAAAGAAAAGGAAAAAGCAAAATATTGTTTAACCATTACCTATCTAACCAATTAGACAAAAATATTATCAAACAATTTTGATAATTGATTTATCTTTAAAGTCCTTTTAGAATCATAATTCTCAAACTGCTTCTCAGTAGCTGAGATTTGCAGATGTTCTGTATTTTATAGCTTTGTAAATTAAGTATCTTTAATTTTGGGCTTATGGTCTAAATAACGAATCATTGGAAGTTGTCCTCTTGGTTTCTGGGAAACACACATTGGTGGATTTGATCATATATACTGTATGAATCATTGGAAAAGTTCTGTACAGATCGATCAGAATCCTGTTTCACCTTCTTGCAGTGGTTGCACTGAGGAGCCACCCTGCCCTCATAGCACGGCACACAGTAGTAGTTGTTGTCGTCTGGGATGAAGGCCTCGGCACCGATCGGCTTCTCGCAGCCGTGACACACAAAACAGTCCTCGTGCCACGTGGAGCCGCCGTACTCCAACAGCTTTGACCCTGTCAGTGGAAAAGAAAAAAGGAGCAGATGAGAATGAACATTTACATTTTTGTAAAAGTGTGCTGAAACACTCCCTGACATTTGCATCCTTTGTGTGTGACTTGGGCATTCCTTTGATCTCTGACTATGTGCGTGTAAGTAATTATAAGCTGGAATGAAATCTGATAGCATTCGTCACAATGAGAGAACCAGAAGTGATGATTCAGTGTGACGGCTCAACCTGTTTTTACGCAGCCCTCCTGCACCATACAATTACCTCAGCTTATCTTGCATCAAAACAATCTGACAAGCTGTAACAAAGCAATGCTCTCAAACTGGCCTCCTATTTGTTTTCCAGTTTTAACCATTTCATAAGTGGCTGTTTTCTTTGCTTTGAAACACATGCTTCACTGAAGAGGTTTATAGAAGTAAGGAGCCAGTCATGCCTCTGAGTTTCATTTAATCACGGGGCTTGTTACAACCTTTTGGGACCTGAAGTGCAACCCAAAGGAATGACAGTGGGATACACTTGAACTTGGTTGCACTTTTAGGAAAACGGAGCTGCATTTAAAGGCATTCCAGGCTGAGCAGAAACTGAAGGAAATCACTGCTGAGTTCAGAAAATAACTGGTGAGTTTTGATATTCCACACTACCCACAGGCCCCTGGTAATTTTCAGTCATCCTACACCACTGCTGTACTGATGTCGTCACAGCGGCCAGAGCTGAACAAAACCCTGCTTGGGGATATTTTCAGCAGAGCAAGGAATCAATCATCCTGTCACATCTTTAGCTGTCACACCCCGGATAACAAAAAGGAATTAGCCCTTTTATCCCCCCACAGACAGGGTGTGAACTTTTTCAACTATTTGAGTAATTACTTAAGGATGTGTCCCCGAGGAGCTTTGTTAACTTGGTGTTGGAGGAATAAAGAGTCTTTATTGTCGTTACCTGGCATGACTGTCTTGTCGCAGGACACACACTTGGAGGAGAACTCGCTGCAGTAGCAGTCGCTGCACACCAGCGCGGCCTCCTGGCTCGTGAAGGGCTCGTCTGCCAGAGAGCGGTCGCAGCGGAAACAGCGGAAACAGTGAGAGTGGTAATGTCTGTCCTGATAGAAGAGCTCCTGGAAGAAGAGGGAAGTGAAACTGAGCAACCTGTAAAACCAGTCAGGTTAAAAATGGCCCCATAATAAAAAATGCTAAAGGGTTTTAATTAAATCAGTTTTTTGCCCAATTATGTAGGGGACAGTTCATTTTTAAAATGCCTTACAGTTGAAACCTTGTTTGCCAAATCAAAAAATCCAGGGTAAAAATAAAACTACATGATATGTGATTAGAATGTAATGGATCACAAAAGGAATCATACACATCCAGACAGACTGGATAAAACAAAGAAGAATCACAAGATTATATCAATCAAAACAGAAGTTTAAAAAATAAATAATAGTTAATCTAATAATTGGTTTGGATTTTCATGTAATGTAAAAAAAAAAAAATGTGTAAAGAAGTCTTTAAAGTAAAATTAAAGCAGCTCCAGAGCAAAACTAGGAATATTGAGAAAGACTACACTGTAGGTAGCTTTTTAAAATAAGACGTAGCAAGTGTTTTTTTTATTATAATTAATAAAAGTTGAAATCTGAAGAAGTAAAATGCTTGCTTGCTCAATCAAATACTCCTTTGCTATACACTCAAAAAGTTTGCTAAACAATCTCTTCATCCATCTCGTAGGACATGGTAGTGAAGTCAGATATTGAGAGAAGGATTATTGTGTTGTTGGTTTTGGTCTTCTTATGGCATTTGTTGATAACACAACAAATCAATGAATCCTTTCACTGTCAAAATATGAGAAATCAGACATTTAACCTTAAACTCTAGGTTAATAAAAAATAATTTATATTTTATGGTTCCTCACACCTTGATTCATTGTTTGCTGCATAGAGGTCAGGGGTCACGGTCAACAACAGGACTAAGTTACTTGTGTTTTGGATGTTTTTGGATGTTTGCCCACATGAGTTCAACCCTAAAGATTATTTATTTCCACGACACCCTGCTGTGAACAGTAGAGTATGAGAAAAAGCATTGGAGAAGTTTTTTTGTGAGTTCCCTATTCTTCATTGTTAGTACACTCAGAATAACACCGTTTTCTTTTTTTAATCCAACAGCTGCATGTGTTCCAGTTCATCTACAGTTCAGGCGAGCTCTGTGGTGAATGGCTCCACTGAACGGTGGGTGAAAACTTATTTTTGAAGCGTGGAGTTTCACAGTAAGAGAAACAACTAAAGCAGGAGGATGACGGATGGTGAAAGATGAATGTTGTTGTGTCTTGTGCTTAGGAGGGACGGCCAAAGAAAGCAGAAGTTTAATTTACTGCCGGTCCCTCGCAGGGAGCACATCATTCACAGCACACTGATGGCCTCATGCAGGCTGTGGGTGTTTCCTACAAGACAGTGTTTCTAATTTTCACTAACTAAGGCTTTTCACAATCTCAAAACAGATTACGGATCATTTGATGTTCTGGAAGTAGAGATATGTTTTCCAGGAACTCCAGTAGTTAGAACATTCATCATAATGCAATCAGATATCAGTGTACTCAGAGGATTAACCTCTGTACTAGATTCAACAATACAATGTAAAAAAAAAACCTAGGGCTCTGGGGAAACTGTGATTGTCATTTTTAACTGTTTTTAAATGTTTAATAAACCTAATGATTAACAGATAATTAAGAAAATGACCATTAGATTTATCATAAATCATCAAGGAAAAAAAAATTGTTATCTGCTAATTTATAAAATCATCTCATAGATTGCATTCAAGTCTTAATGTAAGCTAAGTAGAAGTATAAGTATAAGAAAAAAGAAGTAAGTGAGTAAGAGCCATTGAGTAAATGTACATAGTTACTTTCCGTTAGCATTAGAGCTTACCTTGGCATTATGTCCGATGACTTCTTTACACTCCTGGCAGGTTTTGGCATACAGGCGGTCGTAGCAGGGGATGCAGTGGGGCTTCTCCTCCACCTGGATGTATTTTCGCCCGCACA
Source organism: Dissostichus eleginoides (assembly GCA_031216635.1). Lineage (NCBI taxonomy): Eukaryota > Metazoa > Chordata > Actinopteri > Perciformes > Nototheniidae > Dissostichus > Dissostichus eleginoides. Next base: position 10,753,152 of record CM062280.1, read on the forward strand.
GGGACTCGTTGCATGTTTTGCAGTCTAAACGGTCGCTCATGATGTCTTTCTTCTGTCTGAGAGAATGCACAGACACAGTTTAGTATTTCATATCAGCAAGAAGACAGCGCAGGAAGGAGGAGGAGAAGGGAGATTAGTAAAACAGAGAGAAAGCATGAAGAAGGGAGGCAGACAATTTTTGGATATACAGCTAAGACCAACAGGAGAGACAGAAATGGGAGTAAAAGAACAAACCTTTTAAAGAGCTACAAAGTGCTCAAAGACACTTTTTACACAACTTAAAGAGATCCTAGAATTTTTAGCACGCTTAAATGCATCCACTATTTATTTTGAAAATGAACTGGAGGGGACCAAGCATTGAACCCTGTGGGACGCCTCGACCTGGGCAGACTATGAGACAATGGGCCCCTGGGCACAGACATGCAAAAGGCCCCACTACTTCTCCTAAATATACAAGGGCACACATATTTTAGAATTCTTTAGCCTCCTTTTGCTATTGCTTTAACTCTCTGTCGTCATCTCTCTGTGGCGTTGTGTCTTTTTGTGGTTGCTTGGTGTCGTTTTTTATTTGTTTTGATCCTATAATGTTGTTTTTTTGTCAGTGGTTGCTTTGCCACTTTTTGCATTTGTTTGTAGGCATTTTGAGAGTCTGGATAGTTGTTTTGTGTCACTTTGTTGATGTTTTGCCCTGTTTAAAAGCTGCAATGAGTGTCTTTGTGGTCTCTTAGTGTCTATTTGGAGATGTTTTGCATCTATTTGTTTTGGTCTGGTGATTGTCTTTTGTCTCCTTGAGGGACATATTGAAGGTAAATGCCAGGGGGGTATGTGCCTGGCAACCTCAGCACAACAATAAATAAATATAAGTTCCTATCTTGTCTTGAAGTAGAAAGGTGTGGTCGATGGTGTTCAAAGCAACAGAGGGGTTGCAGAGGTTAAACATTTTCAAATGAGCAGAGTCTAAGAGGAGGAGGTTGTTGGAGACTTTCTAATAAGTGTTGAATCTCATTTAGATTAACATTTAACTTGTACGAAATGGAGATACCCTACCAAAAGACATTATACTGCAGTTAAACATTGCAAGCAGAGAAAGGCTGAACGAACCATCTAACACAGAGTCAATGTATTGTAAATCAGTAATGTAATTATATAACTGCTTCTCCTGTTTGATCACTACCCACTAACAAGTAAAAGTTAATAATGTCTGCTTCTCCCTCCCCCTCACTCTTGAACGAAACCCCCTGTGGTGGTTTGGCGTTGAGAAAGAGAAACCAAACAATATTAATTGTTAGGAGCTGAACTGAAACAGCCTTCTCTATTTCAGAGGCTCTCTCGAGGGCTTTTTCATCTTTTTTGGCCTGTGTTTAATGGGCTCCTTTGTCTAGTTTATACTTTTCTAGTTTAACCAAATTCAGAACTTTCTCTTGTGTTCTGTAACAAAATACCATGCTTGTAATGCTGTTAGGATGTTTCATTGCTGCGACTTAGTAATTACTCAGATCTAGACAATATACTGTGTATTCTATGACAGCTGTGAACATTTCACATCACTTTCACACGACATATAGTACTCTAAATATTGTACTTCTTTATTGAATAAAAAAAGACTGTCTTAAGAGAATACCGGTTATATTCTTCACGAATACAACAGTCTGCAGGGTACTTTTAATTTACTCCAGAAGCCCAACTTTGTTAAATATTTAATTGGACCTCAGTTGCTCATAAAATATTTGAATAGGAGTAAATTACATCCTAAATCCCATTTGCCTCATTATGGAGCTTTTTATGATGCTCTTGATGCTTGCCTGGGTTTATGAGACTAAACACATTCCCAATAAATAAAGATGATTGATCTTCGAAAATTACCTCAATTTAACTCCAAGCAGATCAAAAGCCGGGGGGAAACAGGGTAAGATGGAAAATAAAGTCTATAATATATGATAGGATAATGAAAATAATCATAATACAGTCATTGTAATGCTTTAAAAAAAAAAAAAACCTTAATGACAAGTTTCTTTGTACAGCTTAAATACATTGAGTCTCTAAGCATCAGTTTAAGAGGCCCTTTTTGAATAAATCATTGAATCCAGAGCTTGTTAAGCAGAGGAAGGACAGGTGGAAATATGTCTGGGAACACTGACAATAACATCATCACACCATTATGACTGCACACAGTGAGGCATTAGCAGGGTATGTGACCCCATGTTCTGCAGCAGCGAAGGGAAATGAGCGAGGAAATGAAGTGTGGGAGGTTAAAATACCCTCCTGTGGAACAGTTAAGACAGGCCAGACATGGCTCAGAGAGATATATACAGTGTGGATGAAGATTATGGATAAGGTCTCTAAGTTTGGGTATATGTTCATGGTCCGGATCATTATGTCTGGAACATTCACAAAGGCAGACCTTGAATATATTTTACTTGGAAACAGTAATTGTTTATAATTTCTCCCCCTATTTTAGTCACAGCATGGCTTTGAAATGTTTTTATAATGTCAGAAAAGAGGAGGTGGGTTCAACAATGTACAGCTGAGAAGCCATGTGGCTTTGAAAAATCCCTGAAGGATGACTGTCCCCCCCCGCGCCCTGCCCCCCATCCTAGCTCCCTCTGGAAGACGTCAGCGAAACGATGAGAGGACCCAGACCACAGTGTAACCCAATGACGACCACTCTTTTTACACAAAAATACACATTTTATAGTGCTGCTACGAAGCTGGTAAGAATTAAAGGTCACTCGTTTTCCAGATCCAGACATTAATCATTACTGCGCCTCATGATAGCTAACCAGAGGTGGAAAGTAACTCATTAAATTTACTCAAGTACTGGACTTATTTAAAATGTTGAGGTTCGGGTTTGACTGTTGGTCTCATTAAACAAAAAGTGTGAAAGTTTCACTTTAAGTAATCTTGACATCATTTCTTAATATTTGAGGTATTCTTACAAACCAAACTGATCAATTATTGAGGTAAAAAATCATCATATTAATCCATAATGAAAATAATTGTTAGTTAAAAGTTCAACATGAGCTCCACCTTGACCTACTACAACAACAACAAAATGCTGCTCTTACATTCATTAATAGGTAATATTAATCTAAAGGTATAATTGGTAAAACAGTCACAGGGGTAACATTTTCAATGTACATTTTGATATTAGCACGTTTCCTCAAGGATCTAAATGCACCACTGACAGTAACCTCCAAGTATTTGCATCTGGTCTGCTTAGGAGTCACCGTGAAAGTGCAGTTTACATTCCTCATGTCTGTCGGCTATCAAACATTTTGTTTCTAATAACCAATGATGCAGCATTTTCGGATAAACATAAAAAGATAAACATGGCCTGCTCTCGCTCATGTTCTCAGTCGATGCCAGAATCAGGAACATAGCCTGTTAGGAGACTTTTTCTCTCATTGCAATGTTAGCACGACACAGAGGACATCCCTCCTGCATCCCTCCTCTCTGCAGATAACAACGCTGCTTCCTCTTGCAGGGCATCAAGCTGGGTCAACAAAACAAATTGGACCAAACCAAACTGAGAGAAAACCCCACATCCTCTGTCTATTTTCTGTCCGATTGCTGTCTGGATGAGGAAATCAGTCCGACTTCCCTCCTAAATTGTCTAAAGAGGTTCGGGCTTCTATTCTCGTCCGTCCATGTCTACATTGAATGCAGTGATAGAACAATGGCTTCCCTTCCGGACATAGTCTTCCCAGTGTTGAGCTTTATGTTTCTCTTCCTGAGCCACAACATCTGCGAACACATTTGTGGTTTCCAGCTGTTTTCTTGTCATCAAATTCTCCTTTAGCCATCCAATAGACATAACAGCATCTCATTACAATCCATTACTGTTGAAACAAGTATGTTATGGTTCCTATGGACAGTCCAATATAACTTTATAGTCAGCAATAAAAAAAGGCAAATATGCTAAGAATCACACTGTAGGAACATTTGGGTGAGAAAGTGAGCATTTATCATGATGCAGCGTTAGCTTGGCATGAAGACTGAAAGCTCTTTACAAATCCCCAAAATGCCCATTAAAACGGACTTTTTAAAATATTTCGGTTTAGTCCAATACACAAACAGACATGTTTTTTACATTTCTGTCCATTAAGGGATTAAAGTTGTTATTGTGTGAGTTTGGTGTTTACCAAGGTTTAGTCTGGATTGACCAAAGTCACACAATAACACAAAGAAATTACTATCTATCTCAGGTGTTATGCGAGGAAAATACATTTTTCAATGAAGTCTGGTGGCTTATATACCGGTTTCAGTTCCCCATCAGAAATTACTCTGGAACGGCAAGGTAAAGCAATGGAAATATAAAAAAAAAAAAACATACACTCAAACTGATATAGATTTGTTTTTGCTATGGCCTTTTTCAATAGGTTTTGTTGACATCTCTGTCCACAGCAGTTAATTTCTTTGCTTTTATGGATGAGTGCCAACCATCATCTACTGCAGGTTAAAGACTATGGACAAGAACCTCATATAACCCGCCCTCAAACGATCCAAACTATCCCTTTAAGGTCATAATTGACATCAAATGAACATCTGCTAAGAGTCTGCTTATCTTCACACCCTCCAGACTGTGTGACATTAATAGTCTGAAACAGTGACTCACATGCAGACAGCTCTTTGTTAAGGAGGTTTTCACTTTGCTCTACAGGTGTCCTCTTGAATCACTACCAAGAATACTTGTCGCCCCTGTTCTCCTTCTCAACACAGCACATTAAAATAAACACTCCATCCTACCTAAGTACTCGCTCTTTAGTTGCACGGCAGCTGAAACTATTTAAGCCCACAATTCACCTTGATGAGTGGACATGTTGAATTCTCCTCCTGATACACTGTCTGTCCCGCTGAGAGATTTATAAGAGTGTCTCTGGCTCTGAGCGCTTTGTAGTGGCAGCCAAATGGCAACTGTCTCCCAGGCCTCCTGTCTCATGTCCCTTCATGGCTCGCTGCTGTTGTTTCACTCCTCTACAACCCGAACACTTTCTTACGACCGGAGCCAGAAAACACTGCTGTTCCTGGTGCTGGGTGTTAGTGTTTATTTTTCCCTGGAGGAATTTGGGCTTCATGTCTGAGGTTTACAAACCAGATTATTCCGTGTCACACGTAATAAAATCCAGTGCAACAAAAAATGAAGGTAAGCGGTAAACCTGTCAGAGCCACAAAATACGAATTAACGCGCTATAAAGCAGGTTCAATGCCTTTTTTGGAAAAATAAACATTTCCTGTACAGCCTCCTGTCCTTTTTAAATGTATTATTTAAGTAACAATCATAGTTTTCTCATTTTAATATTGCAGCAAGAAAAGTTATGAGACTTTTTGGTCAGTTTAAACAGGAAGGTGGCTTACAAAGCCTGTTGCTATAGTGGCATGGCTCTGGAAATGCCAGTGAAACTTTGATCTTCTGAAATATACATCATCAACAATTTTATGTTTTATCATGTCATTTTGTATAGACATTAACGGTCCCAACACAACGTATACTAATGAGTTTGGTGATTCTCATACTGTTATTCTAGTGCCACCATGAGAAAGAGAACGTGGCTTTGAGTGAAATACCTCAACGTGTATTGGTTCCTATTTGGGTAATGCTAACATTAGCTAATTAAACCCAAAGTAAAGCTGAGATTGATGGGGCGTCTACCTGTGGAAAATTCAACTGACATGACATGATTTAGAAGCTAAGCAAAGTTATTATAATATAAAGGTTCACATTTGACAATCAATTCCAGAGTAAAAACAAACACATGACCTTAAAGGAACTGCCTACAGAGCTTTAGCTGTACTTTAAATACTTGTGTAGCACTAAGGGCAATCAGATACAAGCTGCATACCTCCCTTTTTATTTAAATTGATTGTATTGGAGAGAATAATCAGGTTTCATTCAGATTTGCAGGCTTTTCAGGCATGTTGACTGAACATAGTGAACTAGTGGTTTGTTTAAATTTCTGCGGTTCTTTTGAGAAAGTCAGAGACATCATCGCATTGTCATAAATACTTCCTGTAATACCACTCAGAAGCTGAAGTATTTCCTATTATGTTGCCCATAGCACAACATAATGCCTATACATAAGTGTAGCCTTATGGGGCTTCTAGCGTGGCTGTAGACTTAGTTTTGCTTTTTCAATGCTTTAACTAACAATCCTTGCTTTCTCTTTAAATGTAACACCCATTAAATAACCCACACTGTGTGAGCATTCAGTAAAAAACCACCCCACTTTCACTGTTTATTCCCTTCTGAAATGGATTAGGGTACTTTAACGGCCTCTGGAGCTCAGAACAGTCCTCACATTGTGCGACTCCCAGGGTTGCATAACCTGGATTTGGGGAGGTGAATGAGAATATTGACAGTCGCACAATACTGTATGGAAAACGGCAACAACAGTTGAGCCCTGCAGCGTTGGAGGGAAAGTGACACCCTCACGGTTGCAGCTATAAACTGATACAGAAAAAAAAGAAAAGAAACACAAGACTGGTTTCTTGTGGCTGTCCGATGACTGCGCTCCCTTTCATCACCAGAACAAAGACGCTCAATGTGGTGCGGTTCCTGCAGATCACAAGGCTAATTTCCGCTGCACGCACGCAAATCAACAAGAAAACACATTGAACATCTTGATGTCTCTGATTACAGGTCTCATCAGGATGGATTGCTTGTTGTAAACAATGACGTACTCTGAGATGCTGCGTCGGCAGATGTGCAACCTTATTTTGGTTCCCGCTACATGAAAAAGTGCCTCCTTATAAGGGCAAGTTAAGATTCAACTGTTTACCAATGCTTCATTTTATCATGATCATATCACCAATTATCTGTTTACACACCAGTCATATTAAGACAACGACATAGGGAATAAATTGCTTCTAAAAATAGGGTTGTATAAAACTTCCTGCAAATCACATGTTCTTTTTCAGCTTCACACGCATACAAATCAACAAAAAGACCATTGTTGTCTCGAATAAAAATCTCCTCAGGCTGAATTCTTCTTAAACACTGAGATTGTGAGATCAGCAAACTCTTAGCTTCATTAGATGTAAATTAATGTCATATTTTTAAAGGAATATGTTCTCACACTTTAACTATAATCTGATATGTTTTATTAGATACTAATGGCACATAACGTGTAACATTAAGCCTATGAAATGATGGGATAAAGCACCTTTAATATATACATTTGTCACACAGTATAAATGAGTACGCGCAATATCCAGTTAATGCATAAACAGGTTGAAAGGTTCAACAGGTTTAAAGAGGTGTCTGGTGTTTTATGAGTCTCCTGCTGGCTGTTTGTTTATCCTGTGACACAATGTGGGCAGCAGCTGCAGCTTCACCTCTTTGCTGTCCCAGAACTCACAAACACATCTCAGTCAGACAACAAGTAAACAAGTCACCACCGTGCAAATCACACAATGACCTGATGCTGATTCCTATGGGATGGGGATGCTAGTTGACTACTGAGAGACAACAATGGGGGGGAAAAACGTAGCTTGTGTAACTTTTCTCAGATTTCTTATTAAATACCACATAGTTTAAGTTCCTCCAACCCTCGAAAATGCTTTTTTTAATGGCTCTATAAAGGTTTTCTTAGAAAGACATTTTTGAAATGGGGCGAACTTAAGCTAAATATGAATGTCCTTTAGAGAAAATCACCATCTAAGGTCACCTAAACATTCATTTATTGTTCAATCTTTCTTTTTCATAGTTGTTTTCGAATGGAAAAACATTACAAATCTTACAGTTTCATTTGGTTGCTAGCAACTGAGCTTTGTGCAACACCGCAAACCCGATCTGCAGAATAATACTTATTTTCGTCTTTAAATCTGAAGGAAAAGCTAGAAAACATGCAGAAAGATTGGTTTGGTTTCCGGATTCAAGAGGAAATGTTCTCATTCAATTTGTCCTTTAATGTCTCTTCATGATCAGCTGACCTGTCAAGGAAGTGTTCCTGAACTGAACACTCTTCCATTTTCCCCGTCTATTCATACCAAACTACTTTATTCTCTTCAGGATTTCTATGGGAATGACATAGTAATAACAGATAAGGTTTGAGAAGGTCACATGATTTTATGGACGATTCGGGAATCAATTGGTCAAACTTCAACCCGACGCTGGTGCTAGAAGGAAAGTCCAGGATCAAAAGGGTTCATCCTCTGGGGGACATGAATGTGTGTATAATGTTTCCCATCAAGGGAACCAATACTTGTTGAGATATGTCAGCCTGGTCCAAAGTGGTGGACCTACTAAACTAACATTACCATCCAGAGCTGAGTATAAATGTGTCTAAAAATACATGTGAAACGTCTGAATCTTTCTACGGATGACGACAGAGCAAAAGTAGAAATAAAGATTAAAAAGATTATAATCAAGTGCGTCCGCGGAGTCTCTTAAAATGAGGTTCCTTCATTGAAGTTAGTTTGGCAGCGTAGTTGTTGCCCTTGGATTTTACCCGTAGGCGAACATTGACCTATGCAAATAAACAGTCGGCCTGATCTTAAAATACTGACATCTATCTTCCAAAACAAACACACAAGTAAACATATTTTCCCATCGACTGCCAGCTGGCATTGGGCGGTTAAAGTGCTGGGTGTTAATGGTAACAGATCTTTGTTTTCTGAGAGAATGGCCGGCTGTCTCTGTTTCATGTCTGCTGCTTAAGGCTTTATTTGAGTGCAGGAAGGTAGAGAGTTGGTTTTGATACATTGAGTAATTGTTATAAATATCAGCAAGAAAAAGCAAAAACTGCTGGGTTTTCCTCCAGAATTAAATACAGACTAACAATTGTAGGGTTGAGCAACAAAGGCTCAAGTTTAAAATAGACATTTTCTCCAAACTAAAGTTGAAAATGTTAAGTTAAGGAGCTTTTCTCTGACTAAAAAGGTAGTTAGACATTTGAGGAAATGAGCTAAGCTAATTTACTATCTTTGCTATCTCTAGCTGCCGGTTAGCTTAGCTTAGCATGCAAACTGGAAGCAGGGGGAAATAGCTAGCCTGGATCTATCCAAAGGTAACAAACTCCACCTAATAGTACCTCTAACTCTCATTGAATAACATATATCTTGTTTCTTCAACACAAAATCAGAAATACAATTTTTTGTTTTAGACACGGTCGAGGAGATCTGAAAAGTCAATGCTCATGGCTGTTGTTTGCCAAAAAAACTGTTGAATGATGTAGCTATAACACCACAAATTGTTATTTATAGATTTCTTAGCGTGTAACCTACCAATGAAACCAATTTTCGTAAGATTTAGGCATTTCGACTATGGCTATATTTTTGCCTTGCTTTATATGGTTATGCTAAGCTAAGGTAATCACCTCCATAGCTTCAGTGTCATAGGCGACGTTATGCTCTATTTCTTGGAAATATTTTAACTTACAATATAGTCTATCAAATAGACCCCCTGAAACTGCAATCTTTCTATTTCAAACTTGTTATAGTTTCTTGAAACTATGAACTTTTCTCATGCTGTGCAGCAGAAATGGGAAATGGAAAAGACATGAATATGTGAGTGAGACTGACTCATGATTTTATTTTATCGACTGTCAGTCTCTTTGACAATCCAGAAATCCTCTCTGTTTTATTTTTGTCTGGCTCGTCTCCAGTGATTGTACACGGGCACAACCTTCTTCGCCCATGGCAAGAATCTCAGAGGAATGCGACTGTGGTCAAAACGTGGCAAACTCTTGTGGTTGAAAATAAGAAGTAAAAAAAAAGAAGCATTTTTTCTTCCGCCCTCTGTTTTCTAAAAAAAGACAAGAGTTCCTGGAGAGCTGCACTGTTTCAATGAATGTATTAATCTCACCCAAATGGATTACAACATGATGGCGGTGTGTATGGGGATGGTGTGCAGTGATGGAAACTATGAGCGGCCTAGGAGGAGGAGGGGGGATGGGGGGTAGCTGAGTCTCCAGAAGAAATGTGTAATCTGAAGGAAACATGACATCACTAACTCAACAAAGCTGAATGACTTGTTAATATGCCTTCAAATAAATTCAATAAAATAATTGCATGATAAAAGCGTTCTCATATATTAAGCTTGTCGTCTTCCTCCAAGCCAATTCTAGGAACATTAAATGAAAAGGGATTGTTTCCTCAAAAGGTCTCTTTGTTCTTCTCCTCATAAATCCTACTTGAAAAAACTGGACAGGGGGCCACAGCACTTATTCATAGTATCAGTTACTCACTTTGGACCCCGTTCAGGCCCCCCGTTCAGGCCCCCAACCCCCAATAACATCCATCTCGCGCTAAAGAAGGAACATCCTTTCTGGTCCATCCTGGAAGTGGGGGTCAAATATTTGACTTGGAAATATGCACTTTTCACTAAGTCACCCTTTATAATGCCTTTATCGCTGATACATATTTCCCTTCATTAATGAGTCCAACTTTTGGGTTGCCAATTTCTCAAGAATCCCACTGGTTTTGGCAGGTGTTATACATTATAGTGATGTAAACACATGTTTGAGATTCTCAGTTTTTAATTTGCAATCAAACCGGCAGTTATACATGCTCTTAACTTTTCAATACATAGATTTTATTTAAATTATTTCCAAATCTGCAATGATTGGTCGATCTACAGAAAAACAAACGACCAACCCTTTGAAAACCGATTAAACATCAACTTTTGAAGCAATATTGTCAGAAATGCAGTTTTAAGCCCCTCACACAGGGAACTTTCCTATTTTAACTGGGAAGGACGTTTTTCACAATTTCTGAAATTGTACAGACCGATTGACCAATCGATTAATCGAGAAACAAATCGGCAGATTAATTGATAAAGCGTAAGGTTATGCTCTGGATCACTTTAATGAGAAAATAAGTGGTAACATATTCTCTAACCAGGAAGTCTTAACAACCTGTTAGCCCAAGGTTTTTTTGCATGAATTGCATTTAGCTGATCTATAAAGCTAAAGTTCATGAGTTATGACCAAAGCATTAATTTATAAACATCCATTTAGAAAGAGAGAGGTGCACAATGTATGTTAATCATATAAGTCTCACTGTGTTTAACTGAACAGAAACAGGTGAAGTGAGCATGTTAGTTCTTCAGTTATCAGACTTTAAGTCTTCATGAGTGCACCATAAATCACCACAACACGCTTTAAATTCCCTTATCATACTGTTTCACTCACAAAGCCCCCTCTAAATCCCCTGAGTGTGAGCGTACCTCTGTGTGCCCGGTGCTCTGGAGATGCTCTCAGGAGTCTCTGCAGGATCGTGTCTGCTCCTGGTGCTCTGCTGGATAAAATGACAGATAATCAAATCCTCCGAGAAACTCCTGCGCGCTGCGGGCTCTCCACTGACTGAAGCATCTGCTGCGTAAAAAGGAAACCATTCCCTAAACTCCGCCCTTCCCCCCCCCCTCCCTCCCTCTCTCTCACCTTGTGGGGAGTTCAACCTCCGAGAAGGTACACTTATTGTGTTTTCTTTGGATGTCATTGAATATTTTAAATACAGAGTAAAAATGTAGCTCCCAGCTGCTGACGTAAACCACGTTATTATCTCTGAATGGAAAAAACCTTATAGTAACCTACGAATAATTTATTGAGCTCTACAGCAGTTTAATCCCACATGAATTCAGTAAAAGTCATCTGAGGACTAAGTCCATCATCAATATATAAAATATTGCTTGCAAAATATTTTTTAATAGTTTCCTTAACTTTTCTTAGACTTAACTTTACCCCCTTGCATTTCTGCAGTTAGCAGTAGCATACACTTAATAAATGGTTTAATTTAAGTTTAACATAGTTCATATGAGAACATTCTTTTGTGTTTATTTTTGTATTTTTTAATCAAATAGCTTAACCTTATATGTATTATATACGTACAAATATAACACAGATGCTGCACTCATGATTACATCTTATATAAGTTACTTATTAAGTGTATACATGTTATGGCAATTATACTATCAATGCACATTAACGTGTTGATAAAATTATAATTATAAAGCTTTTTTACCTGTTTTAAAGTATTTGATCTACTGTTTATACATGATAACAAATATTTATTTACTTTTTATTCATTTTAGACAAAAATGTTTTAGTTGAAAATAGAATTTTGACAAAAAACCCTTAACTCAAAGTTCCCTCACTGGATGTCTCACAGAACTTTTCTGGCGTTCTTCAGAGAGAGATGAAGTTGGTTCAGATGTTATGAGAGTGATGATCATAAAAATAAATGCATATTAACTTTATAGATATACTCTATAAAATGTGTCTGCCTACAACTAACCTTTAATATGATGTGTATTAATTATACAGAATGTCTTAATGGCTTATGAAAGACATTCTGGCTGTGAAGTTATAAAAACCTTTTTGCCGTTTGGCTTCATTTCTCTGCACAGTTGGAGGATAGTGAACAGTTACTTTAACCCCTCCACAATTTCTGTATTGTTTTTCACTCTCAAGTCTAACCTTCTTGGCGTCATGAAATCTTCTGCGGTCAGGAGCAAACTGCAGGGTCCTGGAAAAAAGAAAAATCAAGATATCATTTCCCCTCTCATTGACCTTTATTTTCCACAGTGGTGAGCAGGAGGTCTGGGGACGATTAGAGGCTTCAGCTGCGGCTCCAAACTGCCACTACTCATTAACTCAGGACTCACTGCATGTGTATATGATGGAGGCTGTGTGTGTGGCATTTCTAAGCTTATTTGCAGATGCTGATGATGGGCTGTTAGAGTTCATGGTAGAGGACTCGTGGTACATATTGATCTATTTGAACTATTGCCCGAGCAGTGGAGTGAAATCTGGTACATCTTTCTAAAATGTAAAATATTAACATTTGATTATGCTGCCACCTGTTGTTTAAATGTGCTACTTACAACAGTCCCAATCTTTGTGAAATCTTCAAAAATGATTAAGGTTATTCATAAAATGGCTTGATTATGTCATGACTTGACTATGTGCTTTACTTCCTTGCTGCATGTGTAGGTCTAATTTTCGATGTTATTGTTGTAGCTTTTTCATGATTATCTTTATGTTCCTTTCATAAAGCTTTTACACTGTCATTGAATTGGATTATTTAGAATGTTCCTGTTGTAAACACTGTAACGTTTTAAATGGTTCTACACAACATTTTTTATGATAATTATTAATACTATTAAGTCAAGTTCGCATTGTAGTAATAAAAAAACACCATGTGATGGATTTATTTATATGTTTTGGTATCATTGTCTTCATTTTGATTGTTGTGTTGTAGTTTTATTGTTTTTTTATCTGTAAAGCCACTTATCACTTTATATTATTGTGAAACCGTTTTTCATAATGCTATCTGTGTTCAATATATAGAATAAATGTAGAAAGATATTAAACAATAATAAAAAGTAGTAGTCATATGTTTGTCTAAGTATGTGATAGATTGTTATAGTGTTTCTCAAAATGATTAAATATTATAATTACTATCTTAGAATTGTAAGATACCTATTATGCTTTTAAAAAGTGAAATCCCAAAGACACAGGTAAGTTTGACTCATCAACATATTTAACATATTTTAATAAAGAATTATGTACAATAATAAAAAAACAAATCTCTGACAATATTATTCAACGCTTGCATCGAAAAGGAAACTGTGGAGTAAATGTGTTCAGAAGCTTCATCCCAAGCTCTAAAAAAACAAGTTGACAGCAGGGGGGGGCGGGTTTGTGCGAGAGAAAGGCATCGTCCGTTATTTCCAGACTCCATTAGGACCAACACGCTGTTGAATCGAAGCGAGGCTCTAATGGTGAAACTGGCACAGTGCGGGGATCCTGAGCAGAGCACATGAGTCATTATCAACAGAAAACACAGCAGCACAAACACTCTGCTGACTTTTGTTCATACAAGGGATTAAATCCCTTCACAGCACTCTATAATTCAAAGCAAAATAAAGCAGGAACATGAGAGAAGTTTGGACTGTAAAGTTTTGTTGGAGGAAATGCATTTGAGAGCTTGTCAAAGGAGTTTTTCGCTCACACAATGAGCGCTTAAGGAGTATTTTTACGAGTACACAGAAGTAACTGGCCATTAGGTAAACATAGCTGACATCTCGATACCGATACATGTGCAGAAACTAGGAAACAGTGTGTGTTTTTGGCATAAAACACCCCTGTAGTACTGGACAGATGTGTATTTCTATATTCATATATTTCTTTGATCATATTTAGTCTATTTTTATTATTCAGCCGACACTCTGTTGCACACAATAAGGCAGCATGTGCTTGTAAGGAGTAATGTTTGCTTTCACATGTTTTTTATGCATCATTTTGTGTATTAAACAGCACTTCCGTTGTGCGCGCCGGCGTACTTTAGTCCCGTCAGGTTGTTACTGGACGAGCGGGCGTCTTGAGGCAAGTTTCCCACTTCAAACACTTCGTGGATGGCTTTTCGGAAACAGTGAAAGTTGTACTCTATCAGACCTGCCAAGAGAACACACAAGTCATTTAAAGCTGAATTTAATTTAATAAGAAATGTTACAACCATAGCATCCAAAAACAGTGTTCAAATCTCTCAGAGTAAATGGGAAAAATACATATTAGCTTTGTCTTCCACACTTAGGAAAATTGTTTGAGATTGTAATATTGACATCAATATGTGCCTTGCTGTTGTAATTGGTGCAAATTTGAGCTATTTAAACTGTAGTTTAACCTAGAAAAATGCATTATATTTTCCATATGTATACAACATTTGTATACTTTATCATCTTTAGCTGTAAATAATTGTAGTGTAGTAATAAGTATAATATTCTAAAGTATAAGTACAAGTACCTCAAATGTCTACTTTAGTACGTACGTACTTGAGTAAATCGACTTACACTCCACCAGTGAAAAATAAACAGAATAACATTTCAGATGAAAAACCACAATAAAAAATAAACGCATTATACATTTTTGATCTTAATCTTACTCTCCACATTCAGTCTTCCTTTTTTAAAGCTAAATATTCAATACTCATTTCAAAACACCTGGCCAATTTAAAGAAGTTGACTATTTACGGTATGAAAAAGGCTGCCTTAATGTGTGCAGAAAGTCTTTAATCCGCTTAGAATTGATGATAAAACAGCCGGATGAAACCTCGTTTTAGCTTTAGACACCTTTGAGTTGGCAGCTTCACACCTCCTTCCCTCTTTCCTGTATAATCAAACCGCTGTCGACTAGTGCCAATGTAACTGACCTTTCCTCTCGAAGCTCTCCTCCCTGAGGATGCAGACGAGAGCGAGGAACTTTGTGACCTCTTTCAAATAAAGCACGGTGGTGTTGTTCAGCCTGATGATAGCCGAGGACTCCTTGTCGTAGGCGCAGCCGCTGCCATCCTGCATCAGCCTGCCAACAGGGGAAGGAAGGCACCTTTAGACTTTCAAACCAGAGGAAACTATCTGTGCCAACACTTAAAACAAATATAAATCTCCTCACCCGTAAATGCACGAGACATCAATGACAACATCGATCATATCGCAGCAGAGTTCGTAGGACTGCATGTCCACCGGGGAGCTGTCTGTGGCGATGTAAATCTTACTAACAACGTCAAACAGGAATGCTTTCTCGATCCCAGAATGCTGTAAACAGGAAGGATGTAAATAAAGACGGTACAAATACAGACGTAAACGTTCTTTTTCTGTAATTCAGTGCATTAAAAGTGAACATACTGAGATGAAAATGTTCAAAAGGTTCTCCAGTGTTGGTAACTGAGGAAGCAGCTTCTGGACGACTTTACTGAAGGCTTCGAATATGGAGTGGTCGTAGATGCTGGTTAGGTAGAGGCTGAGGAGGGAAACAAGAGAGAGGTTAGCCAAACAAGTCTCTAAAACTATGAAGGTTTCTCATTTCTCTAATTTCCCCTCCTCGACTCCTCGGTCCTCCGGTAGTGACCCGGAAATGGATTTCAGCGCGCCATGTTGAAGGACATCTCATTTCTCTAAATGCACATCGAGGACTGAGCATCGAGGAGCTATAATCGAGGATACACTGATGGTTCCTCCACGGCTCCTCCGCGGATGTATTTCCGGCAACAGAGATGTTTAAAAGAGTCGTGACGCACGGCCGGACTTATCTCAGCCAATGACAGCTCTGCATGCATCCCCTGGATATTATTTTATTAACTGCTTTCATCGCGACGCGATGTTTACAGAGAGAACAGCTGTGAGGTCCGTGCAGAAAGCAGAGCAGTGTGTATAATATATCACTCAGTATAACAGGCCTACATTACTCTTACTTCACATGATAAAATACACAATGGCTGTATCCTGATATGATATGCTTTAGGAGCTGTAGGTGCGTGTTGTACAGTGTGTAGGTGCGTGTTGTACAGTGTGTAGGTGTGTGTGTAGGTGGTGTGTGTGTGTGTGTGTGTGTGTGTGTGTGTGTGTGTGTGTGTGTGCGCGTAGATGCGGCGGACAGACAGGTCTCAGTTGGTTTGGTGTCCTATGCTTACTTTTAATACTTGTAAATAAAACGTAATTTCAATTCCCCATTTCAGCGACCAGAGAGGGGGGGCAGGGGGGGGGGGATATATCCAGTCTCTGAATGTGTTAGTTGTAAAATGCAATTTATGGTGCTAATACATTTCTGCTACAGTTGCATCCCTTAGAGTGTGGCAAGCAGGAAGCACAGTTTCGACTGCAGTAAATATGTTATTTTGTTTCAAGACTTAAGGCCACCCACTATGAATTGTAACAGGATATTTTATATGTTGTGAATTTAAAAAAGGATCTTATCTATCTTTTTTCCAATACATTTGGACTTTTGGACAACACCAAGCTCTGGAGTTTGTGGAAATGTTTGGATGTCATCATTATGAATGAAGCTTGGAACTTTTCGGTACAGTCCTATCTGCACTAACCAAATTGTTAAACTAAGTGAGTGAAAAGGGACAGGCTTATAAGAAGCCAAACAAACTTAAGCTTATAACGTTTTTAAAATGAACAGTTTGCAAAATTAGACTATTGACACATGCATAACTGAGAAGTCACTGGAGAATTATCTGTGGCTTTGTCAAGATGAGCGACATCTTTCACATTAGACACATTTTCGAAGCAGGATTGTAAGTAAAAAACATTGATAATTGAAACTTTAAGCACTTAAATGCAGA
Organism: Dissostichus eleginoides; assembly: GCA_031216635.1. Classification (NCBI taxonomy): domain Eukaryota; kingdom Metazoa; phylum Chordata; class Actinopteri; order Perciformes; family Nototheniidae; genus Dissostichus; species Dissostichus eleginoides. Next base: position 10,770,213 of record CM062280.1, read on the forward strand.
TAGTGCCAAATATTGTAAAGAATCAACTAGAACTAATCATTTCTAGCTAAATCTAGGAAGTTAACACTATTTCTAGAGCTAAATCTTGCAGCTAATCTCGCTCACCTGAGGTGCAGTTTCTCCAGGTTAGCGTCTGCCAGCTCGTCGTTGGCCCTCTGATGAATGTCCCTTTGTGTTTCTATTTTGTGGTCGTCTGACAGACCGTCAACTTTATGGATGAACACCTCAAAGTTGATGTCTGGATTCACTTTGTAGGCTCTGGATACGGTGAGATGCAACCGCTCGAGAGCCTCGACGTAGTCATCCTGACGAGAAATAAAAAGAGACGTGTAACTTCATGTCACACAGGAAGCCTTTAGAAACCTACAAAGTTCTTCTCTTGTATCCCACCTGAGCATCAATGACAAATATCAAAGCGCCCGTTCCCTTGAAGATCATCTCACTGTCAAACGTGGGGTCCAAGAAGTCCACCTGGCCAGGAAAGTCCCAGATCTGGAAGTTGACAAAAGAGCTACTGGAGATGTCGTCCTTGTAGATTTTGTTGGTGCTCTCCAGGAACAGCGTCTCATTGGGGGACATCTTGTGGAAAACAACCTGATCAGAGGAGAAGAGGATTAAGGTCAATCTCTTGATTGATCCACAGCCTTCATTCTTTTACGCCTATGTTTTTCTGCTTTCATTTATTGCCCTTGATATTAAATTAATGTGATTGATTTGGAACTACATGCTACTTCTGTTTATCTGTAAATAAACACCTATCCCATGTCTGTCCATCCTGGTTCTATCAAATAGCTTTTCCCTGAGTTTCTGACTTTTATGCTTTCTTGGGGATTTATTGCAGGATATGTGTATTATTTCTAGCCAGGGGGCTCTAATAAACTGGAAGCTTGTTTAACCTACCACAATGCATCATACATTCTTAAGTCATCCTATGTTTTATTTGAAAGCCTAATTTGTAGTATTTAGCTCGTATAACTCTCAAATAGTTGTAGTGGAAGTATCAGTCTAGCAGTAAGCAGATTGACTTACTGTTGCACTACAACTACTTCTGGGGGCACTAACATTAATGAAATGTGTAGAACGTGCCCTACCTTCTGAATTGATGACTTCCCGCTGCGCCTCAGTCCCATCAGCAGGATCCTGGGTTTGTCAGCTGATGTGGAGCAGTTCTCCTCCAGATCCTGCTCCTCCACCCCGTACCCAAAACTTTTGGGAAACGACCCCACAACATCATAACTGCCCGCTAACGTGGGGTCCTCGTACTGAATAGACATCCTGTCCTTTTCTCTCCGGCCTACTCTTTGTTCTTTTAGATGTACTGTCCTTAGTTTAAGTTGTAGCTAACTGGCTAATAAATCCGGACAGGAATGTTGTTGATTTTCACGACGAACTAGCATGGCAAGCTAATTAGCTAGCAGCTGTCACCGCCGTGTTTATATAAAAACGCCAAGTCAGGCGGACACGTAACCACACGGGGTTTAAAATGACCAAGTTACCAAGATGTTAAATAACCATAATATCGGTAGAAATGTGGGTAACGCAGGTTACAAAACAGACAGGATTAGTAAAAAGAAAAAAGCTAGTCACAAGTTAGACGCCTCTTGAAGCTGATTGGCTGTTCTCCCTAAACATAGTCATGTGACAAACAGAAGCAGGAAGAACACACAAGCGGTGAGTAATGTTTTTTTGGACATTTAGGGTGTTTTAAAACCTTATATATTGCTTTTAAAGTTAAAGCTCCATGCTTTGAACGTTATGTTGATTTTCAAAATTCTACATGTTTAAAATTCTGCAATTGCATGTTTAAAATTGTAATTATTTATTGGTTTATTTGATGTTAACCTCTTTGATTAGTAAGTTAGCTTGTCCATGCTAACTTCCGCAATGAGTAATTTAAATTGCCTTTATGTTTTAAAAGTACGTTATAAGGTCTAATTCCCTGTCTTAGCTTTGTGGCTTTTGCTGATAGATCTGAAACAGTCCATGTTATAATGAAGTGAACGAATTGAAGATAATAGGAAATGCTGCTGTCAGCTTAGTTTCTGACTGTCACATGACTGCTACAGAGCATTTCAGCAACATTTAGTTATCCCAAATTGGGAGTAAATCCTTAAAAGGGAGTAATTCAGGAATAATTGTAGGTTTACCTAATGTGTGAAAACAAGGAAGTATTTCTAAGTGTTGTTACATGTACAGAAAAATGAATAATTAGCCATTCTTATTAAAAGAAGATGTAATATATAATAGCTCCTGTTGTCTTGCAGTGTTATGTTTTGATAAAGTAGTACAACATTAAGAAAGGGAAATATGTATTACATATTTCACAACATAAAAATGCAAAATTCAACCCCTCATGTGTTTGTTTAAAGGTCCAGAATGAGAGCAGCCCTCCTGTGTTTCCTCCTGGCGGCTCCAGTGCTGCTGGTTGCAGGAAGCCCAGTTTATAAATCCGACAATGGGACCGTACCACTGGTGATCTGGCATGGGATGGGTGAGTGACGGTGCTGCTGCCCATTCTTACACTGAAATAATACAAAATGACATTAAGGAGCTGTCTTATCAACCTTCCTGTGGTGTAATTTGATCTGTTTATTTATCCCTTTAACATCCATTTTCCCACTTTAATTCTGTAACGTATCTTTAAGTTTAAAAAGAAATCTTATACAACTCAAGTATCACTCATATCAGCTTGTTCCAGCTCTTTAATGAAGCTACAAGGTGTTAAAACTAAGGGACATATTATACAAATACAAATCTCATATCATCTCTACTAAAGATGAGTCTGGCTTCACAGCATGACTTTATAATTATGGACCCTATAGCAGGAAGTGAGGTTGTGTTAAATGCGATGACATTTTATACACTATACAATGCACATATTTAAGCATCTCCTTTGTGTTACAATTCTAAGACTTTACAAGAGACTAATAAAGCTCCTGATCTTGCTTTGAAGACTTAAACAATCAGTTTCTTGAGCGTCTGACTTATTTCACAACAGAAAGGGAAAGGTACTGCAGGTGAGTGCTGTGATAAGTGAAAGCAAAGAAAACCCAACCACCACTTCTTTATAGACTTTTAAATTCAAACTGACTGACCAGACCTATGATGTGAGCGAGGTGTGTCGTGCAGGCTCAAAGTTAAACTTAGAACTTGCATACTGTGGAAGTGAAAAACAAAACACTTCTCCTTCAACAAGAATGGCCGGTACCTCTGAGGTCAAGTTCTACACACAATTATGATTCCACTTAAGCTCCTCCATGTTTTAACATCAGAATATTGTTCTGTGTGTTTCTGAAAAACGTCTTGTGTTTATGCACTGCTTCCTCATGAGCAATACACTCTGTATTATTATTTTTGTGAGTCAATGTGAGCTAAATATCTTGAATTCTAATAAAGGAAATGTTTCTGTGTCCACCAGGCGACAGCTGCTGTAACCCGCTCAGCATGGGGGCCATGAAGAAGATGATCGAGGAGGAAATCTCTGGCATCTACGTGCTCTCACTGATGATTGGGAAGAATGTCGTTCAGGTACTTGAACACTTCCCCAGCCAAAACCAACCCCCTTACAAAGGAACTTATAATATTAAATGAAATATTATTGAATATCTCTCTGTTCTGTCAATTCGTTGGTTTTTTTGGAGCTAATTTTACATGTTTTATAAATATTATATTGTTTTTTTGTGTGTTTCTCAAGCTATAAAATAGATTCCCTATAGTTTTGTAACTCCAAACTTATAAATTCATATTGTATTTTTATATCAAATAGAAAAAACTTCCTTTATTCCTCTTGTACAAACAAATACATCTGAACATATAATAATAATAAAAATAAATGTACTTCTACTACTACAAATACTAATACAAAAAATTGTTTTTATAGGAATTTTAAAAAGCGCTTACAAGGTGTTTTACAAAATACAAGGCTTTACAACACAAGTATAGAGAACAAAAGAACATTTCAAATACAATCACACAGAGAAAATGCAATAAAAACATGAACATATGATGTGTTTAACCATCACATGTGAATCGAACAATCATAGTGTGATGAATACATCCACCTGACGTGTGAGGATTCCCACCCTGTGATATTTGCAATGCCAGTGGCACAGGTTACTTCAGAAAAGGAGCTCTTTTACAACTTCACGGTGTCATTTTTCAGCGTTAATATTCATAGAAAACCTGCATGACTCTGCTTTGATCTGTCGTGACACCGTGAAGTCATCTCCCCGCGTTTCTCCTCAGGACGGTGCTCGTTTTCTTCGTCTTAATCTGCCTGTCATGCTTTGAACTTTTCATATTCCCCCTCCTGCAGGACACAGAAAATGGGTTTTTCCTGAATGTGAATGAGCAGGTGTCCATGGCGTGCAGTCAGCTGGCCCAGGACCCCCAGCTGAAGGGAGGGTACAACGCCATGGGTTTCTCCCAGGGGGCGCAGTTTCTGTACGTAACTGCTGTCCTGCACACTTGATGGTTTTTACATTAACGTGGTAGACATTTAGCTAATTCTCTGTTTTTGTGTGAAGTTTCCTTCTTGTCTGCGGAAGGAATTATTGTAAAAATAGCAACATCATCGAGAAAAGTTTTTGTGTGAGAATCAGGAAGCTTGGTTTTGATACTTCCTGGTTCCTCTTTTTCTAGGAGAGCCGTGGCTCAGCGCTGTCCCTCTCCACCAATGAAGAACCTGATCTCTGTCGGGGGCCAGCACCAAGGTAACATCATTAAAAAAAAAACAGCTCACTTCCCTTGGGATAGCTGCTGCTGCAAACCATTTCTGTTTTTTTTGTGTATACTGATCAAACAGAGTTAATGAATGGATACATCTATATAACGTGTTGGAGTCGCATGTAATAATACAATCCCTAAAATATTGCTATTATGCTTTTAGTATATAACACAATCTCTATTATACTTAAAATCAACAATAAATGGGTACACTTACTAGTGTCATCTTTGTTTTCAAAGTCAGATACATTTTCTTCGTCTGCCAAAGAGCTTCATTGTTGTCTCAAAACTATAAAAAGGCACCAGTGAGTCACACAGACATGATCCTTCATTACCATGATCGTGGGCAGTGTAGTTTATTTTTTAATACTGCAAACATTGTCCTGCTGCTGTAAATAGTCACCAAGTGTGTACATTAAAACAGCTTTTCTCCTACGTGAGTTACATTTGCAAAAACATTGGGAATCAAATACAAATTGGTCAAGTGGTGTAGCAGTGATGTTTAATCCCAATAATACTCAGGTTTCAAAGTTCTTTCTTGATATTGAAAATAACAGTTCTCAACACAAAGGTCACTTTATTAGCTTTACTGAGCTTTGGATAAAAGCACATGATCTTACTCAATGTATTTTATCAGTGCTGCTCTGACCAAATACATTTTGTCAGTCATTTCGTTGTAAGCACTTGAAGGACTTCTCCATGTTGAACCACTGTTTTATTTTCAGATCCTCTAGTGTTAAAGGTCACCTATTATTCAAAATCCACTTTTCATGTCTTGTATACATCAACATGTGTCCCCTCTGTGAAGAGATTCTGAAAGTTTCAAGAAAAAAGATTCTCTCTCTTTTTGTCCTGATCCATTTATATAAAAACCTGTCTGAAAATGAGCTGATCAGATTTTGGCCACTTTACGATGTCATAATGATTTTTTGGCTTGTGTAACCTTTAGCCAATAACCAACCAAGGTTAATAGCAACAAGTCGTCAAGATAGTCAGTTTAGCTTCGGTTGCTATGCTAACATCACCCATTTTATACCAGAGAAACTTTCATAACAGCGTTGTGATGCCAAACAGCGGCAGCACTGCTGCGGTCGGTAAATGCCGCTGTAACACATTAATAAACAATGAACCACGGAAAAAGTACAAGGGTTGAGAAGTAGTTATTTAATTGAATCTGGCTTCGTATGATTAAAAGCAACACGATCATCGACCCAACGCCGTTGGGGGGAAAATCAGCGACGTAAACGGTGACGTCATGACGCAGCAGCGGCAGCACCAGTCGGGCTCTGGGCGGTGTGAACAAAACGGGGGCTGAAAATAAAAACCGGTTCCGAACCAGAAGAGCTCTAGCACGGAGCCAGAACGGGAACCGCGTTGGTGTGAAAGGAGCATCAGAGGTTGTGAGGAGTGGCTCCTTATTTTCATCTAAAGTAACAGACAGAGAATAAGCACTTTTGAAACAGGGCTGAAACAGAGGGGATTATGGGATGCTACAAGGATCTGTTTGGTATTTCAAGACAAACACTTCAGAGACATGTTTTGTATATATCTGAGACCTATAATATATTGATGAAAAACAGTATAATAGGAGACCTTTAATACTATCTGGTCACAAATTGTCTTGTGTTTGCGCCCCTCAGGAGTGTACGGGCTGCCCCGTTGTCCCGGAGAGAGCTCCCATATCTGTGACATGATCCGCAAAGCTCTGAACAGCGGAGCTTACAGCGACTTGGTTCAGAAACAGTGAGTTTCCTCCCTCTCTGAAGGATTGTCTATCTCTCACTGATGAGTTCAGCAGTGTTGATGTTGTTTGGCTGTCTGTCACACTATCACTGACCGGATGTGTTTGTGGTTATCAGCCTGGTGCAGGCCAGTACTGGCACGACCCGCTGAACGACGACCTGTACAAGAAGCACAGCCTCTTCCTGGCCGACATCAACCAGGAGAGGGTCAGTATGGAGGATTTATAAAGACAGCTTCAGTCTGCAGCTGCTGCACCTCAGACAAACTGAAGTCTGAGGAACAAATGCAAATATAACATTCATGCAAAATACAGTACAATGAGTTCAGGTAGTGGGAGCATTGGCTATTGTGGGAAAGTAAAATGTTAAGTAATAGTTTTTTAAAAAGAAAGTAGTTTGATAAGATACATGGAACTACAGCTCCTCTTACTTGCTGTTTTTGAGGCTTTTACCTGCTGAATCTGGCAGATTTCATTGACGTATTAAGACTGAGATGTGGTAAGAGCACCAGTTAAGCAAGTAAGAAAAATATTTAATATTATTTCCCAATAAGACACCCTTTAGAAACAGTTATAACTCATATTTATTTAATGGTTGATAATTATTAATACAATTTAAAAAGAAACTGTAGATATGTCATACAAAATTGATACTAAGTCAGAGTATAGTGTTTTTATAGTATTTCAAAAATATTTAATCAAATAGTCTCTCACAAAAAGGTCTTGCAAAAGTCAAATTTACTATAAAAGAAACCATAGTTTCCCTTAAAATACAAAAAGTAATTGTGTTGCATGCAATTGATTTAAAATAAAGTCCTCCTATAGTGTGTCTGAATGATGTACAAACTGTTTGTAGAAGCTGCTGTTGCTGATTGAGATATGTATGTATTCATAGTATGAATCAAACTGACCATCTTTCTCAGTATGTTTCTAATGTCACACGTCCTTCTGCTCTGAAGGCGGTGAATGAGACGTATAAGAAGAACCTCCAGCTGCTGGAGAAGTTCGTCATGGTGAAGTTCCTGCAGGACACCGTGGTGGACCCTGTCGATACAGAGGTAACAAACACACTCTATATTGTATGTTACACTAAATATAATAAAGCAGCATCACTAAACCTCTGATTCTGGCTGTAGTGGTTTGGCTTCCTGAAGACTGGACAGGCCAAAGAGACTGAAACTCTACAGGAGAGCCTTCTCTACAAGGAGGCAAGTGTGTTTATGATAGCATGATACTTGTTCCCCTCTCTTCAATCTTTATTAATGATATTTGAACTAGATGAAACTCATTTTATTAGCATAGAGTCTCAGTCTTAGCAGGGTTAGGGTTAGTCAGACGTGCTCTACAACGATTTTATACAAGTATAGTTGGTCTGTCATGGATAGCACCTTGTAAAAACAGTTGCAATCCCTAAACTTGTACATGTAATACTAAACCACCGGACATTTGAAATGCTCTTGGATTTAGATCAATTGGTCTTTTAACCTTTTTAAAACGATTCTCATATTTCTGATTATTGACTTATTGATTTTGCCTAGTCGGTTGTACATTTCATCCCAACTCTTTTTGCACGGTTAAAAAGGTGTTGAAGTTACAAACAGAGCTAAAGGAAAAACGTTTAGTCTTCTCCTTTCTGAAGTACTTTTACTCGATTTAACCCTCCTGTTGTCTTCGGGTCAAATCTGACCGATTTACTACTTTCATCAATCTTAACTTTTTTGTTTTACATTCGATTGCATTAAGGCTTTGATATCCTTCACAGTAGACATTTGAACATACAAAATGGCTGATCACCACTTTCATTGAATTTTGGATGATTTAGTCAACTTTGTAACACCCATGGTGTTCCCGGTCAAAAATGACCGCCATAAAGAAAAGGAATTAGTAACCATCCGGATCAGATAAAACACACACACAAACACCCATACACACACTCTAGATGTGTTTCCCCCCCCTTATGTGCCCAATCCCCTGATGTGAATCACACCTGGCACACACAGAACAATGTGACACATTTCCCGCTCTTATGTGCCCATCCCCCACATGGATCACACCTGGCCCACGCAATACTGGTTCAGTGTCTATTCTTTGTATATTTACTGCAGTTTTTCATGTATACCAGTAGTCTGATACAATATTTACAGTTTGAAAGGGTGTTAAATGAAATTTGGTGATGATTTAATGTTTTTTGTGTAAATGTAATAGCAGTTAAAACAGGACCGGTCAAATTTAACCGAACACCAAAGTAAGGGGGGGGGGAAACGAAGACAATAGGAGGGTTAAGACAAACATTGTCCTAAGGTCAAGGAAAGATCATTTATAAAGACTTGCGGGGGAATAAAGGGAAGGGTCTAAAAGAATCCTAGGGCACTGAGGATTAAGGCAGATATTATTCAAACTTGTTTTGCTTGATCTTGCTGTATGGGATTTTGGGATCACATTATTTCCTTTCTTTTTTCTCGCCTATATATGTAATAAATCATTCCTAGCATTTAGAGGACTCAAATAGCTCCTATCATGGCTTCCACTTCCTGGTTATTTACCTTAACTAGGAACCTTCCTTGACAAAATAATGATGATAAATGCAACTGCAGCCATGGTACCCTACAGCGAGGACTGCCTTTAGTTCACTTCCTGAAGGTGAATCACGTTTGTCTCCATGCAGGATCGTCTGGGTCTGGCTGCCATGGACAAAGCTGGAAAGCTGGATTTTCTTGCGACCGAGGGAGACCACCTGCAGTTCTCCAGAGAGTGGTTCACCGCAAACCTGGTGCCTTATCTACAGTAAAACCCTTCCAGTCTGTCATCTCAGAGACATATAATAGCAGACGTAAACTATTCTATTTTAAGAGCAATATATTGCAAGTTAAGAGTAAAAGCTTACCGACTAGGCAGGGATTCTGAACTCCCATAATCCATTCCTATTGCACTGATTTTGTCGCATGTTTTTTTTATGTTAATTTTAGAAATTGTTCACATTTCCACTGTTATTTCCACTGTGAGCTGTTAAGATTCCTAAATGTAGTGAGACTTTTTATTGTATTAGTTGTAGAAGCCTAATGTACACCATCTAACAGCCTCTGTACAGCTCATGTGTTTAATCCAATAAAGACAAAGCACATTATTTATTGCAACATTTTTTTTAATGATATCTCCAGTACTAATGAGCAGAATTGAGATTTTTGGACCCAGAAAAGAAAGAGGTAAATAAAGAGAAAATATAAAAGAAAATTCAGCAAAGAGCCTCGAGCTGAACATTTAACCAAAGAGCATAACGCGAGCGAGTGGAGAGACGTCGATGGTCAGGCTTATTTAAGACTTTTTGATAATGATCAATATCTTTACGTATCATTTCAGATGCAGATATTTCCTATCTAGAGACTAAAGTGAAGCATTTAACAATTACAATGTCTATCTCTTCCACTTAGCATCTCTTTGCTCTTTATCACAAACCTTTTCTTACATGCCTCCTTTTATATGGAATGTTTTCTTTGTTCATATTCAGGAATGTCCTATGTGGGTTAAGGGAAAGCACATGGAATGATCATTTTCCTGCTATTTTACTTATTACAACATCACCTAAATGAGAGTTTCACATTGTTTTACCCCTATTTGTGCTTTGAGTGTTTTTACATTATCAACTATGAATGTTATTATTATTATAGTCAACATCAGCGGAGGTGATATGGATGCCATTATCCTCTTAGTTTGACAAGTGCTTCACCGGTGAATTGCATATAATGGAACAGATCAAGGTTACAAGAGAACCAGCAGCCCCTGAAGCATCCTGCTAGTGGAGCCTGATTGTTGCAGAGTAATAATATCTCTGTTCCCATGTTGGCTATTCTACATGTTAAATTTAGCTTAGCATTATCCAGATAGATACAGAATATCATACAGAGCATCGCAGCTATTGGCAAAACTCATGAATCGTTTTGAAAAGTGCTCCAATTTGAACCACAAGCCGCTCCCTGCTGATTGGCTGGAGGATTTTGCGCCAGATAAAAGTGAGCATTCCTCTCATTGGCTGTTGGAAGGGACAGCTTAAGCTGTGATTGGCTGATAATGGAAAGAAGGGAGGGAGATATAACACACGCAACAAGGTCCAAATCTCAGTCTACAATGTGAGAGTTAGCTGGTGGGGTGGTCGATCAGTCAAGAAGGCATTTGCAAAAAAAGGGGGTGGAGATGGTGCCGTGAAGGGGTCGTGGTATCGCATGCTGCCCCCATCTATCCAGCGATCTCTGTTGATGTGGTAACGAGCTTCTTGCCATCCCAGACGGTCTTGAACTGCTCAGGAACAGGGAGCTCCGTCTAGTGGAGAGAGAAAAGTCATGGTGAAATATTTCCTTTTTTAAAAAGCCGTTTTTTATGCCCATGCAGAAATAATGAAGCAGGCAAGACTTCTTGTTTGTTGTCAAAAAGCACAGCGTTTCCATTGGTTGGCACTTTCTGACTTTCCTACTCTGCCAGGGGCTCTTTTACTCATTGGTTCCTAAACAAAAGTATAGGCTTATTTCCTAAAATATCTGAACATTGAGTTTGACCAAAATGTTTCTCAATCAGGAGGAAATTATGCATCATGTGTTGTGGACTATTTTCAGCTGTGGATGAACACACAAATAGACATTTGCCACTAGTTAGTATTCACGGCTGCAGGAAGGTAGTGTGTGTGTGTGTGTGTGTGTGTGTGTGGATTAATTCAAAGTAAACTACAGTCTTATTCAAATGAATGAACAAAGATGTCCGACAGTGCAGCAGTGTTGCTCTTTGATGAGTTTTTTGGCAAACATCGTGCTCTATGCCTTCTTTAAGTGGGATTGGTTTAGATTTACTAACATGAACAAAAGAAATTGAGAATTTCACTAGACTTATCTTTTAAACATTCTTTTGTATTATTTCCATCCTAAAAAAGGGATACTTACAAACTCTCCCTCTTTGTTGGGTACCAGGATGTTCATCTCGGAGCTCTTGGCGCTGACAATCTCACAGGCCAGAGAGTCCTGGCTCAGGTAGACATGGCAACCGTCCGTCTTGTTGATGGAGATAGTGGGGATCTTACCCATGACCTGGATGCGTAAAAAGGCAACACAAAACATTAGCATGTTGATGAAGCCATTTTGTCCTCAGTATCTGATGGGGCTGCACCTCTGTCAAAAACTGAGCGGTGTGTAACACAAGAAGTACAAACTAAATTGTAATAAGACTTTTTCTTTTTAAACACACCTGGACCTTGACGTCCTTGCAGTTGATGATCTCTACGATGCCCACCACATCATCGAACACCAGGCCCAGCTTCTTACAGTTGTCTGATGGAGACAAACAAATATTTAGAGAGAAGATCAAAAACTATACATTTATACGTTTGGTAAATAAGTAAGACCCCGTCCACCCGTCTTCTCTAGCGCATATATTTCAGAAGGTTCTGACGAGTGAGTTTCAGTATCTCTAAACATCAGACACGCAGTTTTGATCTTACCTATTGTGATGGAGTTAATCTTGCCCTTGACCTGCAGGGTGCTCTTGTTACACTTGTAAGCATAAACGACTTGTTTGAGCTCTGTGTCGCTGATCACCAGGTCCTGCACTCCCTCCTGGTTCTCCTGCAGAGGGCAAGACAAAGAACAAGAGAATTAACAAAACAGAACTAAAGAGTGGAGGAAACAATATTAAAAAGGCAAGAGTAAAATAAGCATTTTATAAAAAGTATATAATAATGGCTCATTCTGGTAGCAGAATAGCCTGCTGCATAAACAAGTCTTTTCTTGTCAATCATCAGAACATTGATCCTGCAGGAAATTGGATTTGAATTAATAAAATAATAGCTAAAAGAAATGTCCACATTGTACTGCAATAAATAACATTTATATATCAAAATATGTAGTAGTGTATAAGTATTTAAAAACGGTCACTCTGGCTAATCCTTTTTTGGGTCCTCACTAAAGTAACCTATTTCAAGCTAAAGTGAGTCACTGAGGCTGTGGTTTCTTATGTTCTAGGTACTATTTTTTTTGAGTAAACAAACTACTTACCACTTTCCACTTCTTCCCGTCCAGCTCGAGCACAGGGGGCAGAGTGCGGGTGGGGGCGGGGGCCGCGGCAGGTTTGGCTGAGGTGAAGGGTTTGGGTCCGGCACGCACTGGAGCGTTGCCCCTCAGGGTGGGGTTCTTGTGGGTCTTCTGGTCGTCGCTCACATGCTTCAGGCCGGTGGTGACGTCCCCTCCCTTGTTGAGGGAGGCGAACAGAGCGTTGCGGGTGTCACCACCACCATCGCCCCCCCCGCCACCACCACCGGAGCTGCTGCAGTCCATGGGGGGAGGAGGGGGTCCAGGGGGAGGAGGGGGAGCACATCCACCAGCAGGAGCCCTGGGGGCAGCTGCAGAGGCCGAGGCAACGGGACCCTGAGGTGGACAGGAAGTCAGAAATACTGTACCTGAAGACATGCGATGTCACAGCATATGATTCAGCTACGTTATGTTTAAAGGGGCCCTATTATGCTTGTGTATTTTCTACCTCTAATGTTCAAAAAGCCCTTTATTTGTCCTCATACTGCACCTGTCTTTTCACCCTCTGTCTGAAACCAGAGCCCAGTCTGCTCTGATTGGTTAGCTAGCTGACTCTGTTGTGATTGGTCATCAACATTAAAGCATGTCACAGTAGAGGCTCAATACAAATATGAACCTGAAAATAAGCTTAATAGGGCCCCTTTAAATGCATAGTAATAGAAATGAAGTAATAATGTATGGATGTTTTTAAGAGAATTATATATCTGGCAGGCTAAATTGCTATCACCGATAATCTCATCGTGCTCAGAACATACATGTGCGTAATAATTTGAGCCCTCGAGAGCTGCTCTTAAAAGGTTACTCTCGCACTTTACTGTTAGTGACAGCAAGTCGCTTGATAGAAATGGTCTTTTTTATCATTTGATTCTAGAGAGGATTCTTAAGTGTTACTCTGAAGAGACTCACGCTCTTGCTCCAGGTCAGCCCGGTGGTGTGGTGCTGTTTGATGTAGTTCTGCAGCTCAGTCCAGATGGAGAGGTAGGCCTTCACCCAGTCCACGTGTACCTTGTCCCTGTGAGGAAGAGACGGAAACAGAAGTTACATTTAGGTTTTCTTTTTTTCCCCTCTCTAGCAATGTGTTGATACTTTTCGCTGGTCTCTGCTTCTTACAGGTAACATGACTCAATGAGAAAAATGAATGTTTTTAGAAACAAAACGAGAGATGAACTACTTGAAAAATACAGCAGTTCTTTTCTTACCAATATTAACCCAAGTTCAGATGTCATACTGTAAAAACTGACAATTTGAATACATCAACTCTGCAGAGACATGTTTGTGAAGTTGTTTCTGTGCATCTGATTTTACTCGCATTAACTTCTAACCTGACTGTCACTCTGCTCGTAAACACAAAAGCTTTTCAGGTCTAAATACAGGAAGTCTAGTAGCAGCATGAGTCAGCGTTTGAAGTGGAAACGCTGACTTTTAAATACAGAGCCTGGAGGAAGGAAAGACGGACGACAGATGTGTTGAGCAAACTGCTTGGCTGATAACCTTTTAGTTATCAGATGTTACAACATTTCAAACACGTATCAAGCCTTTAAAAAAACCTAACAAGTACTAAATTGCAAAAGTAAGCCCCTGACTTTCTTACAATACTTCCTGAGTGAGTGTTTGGACAGCAGAATATAGAGAGGCTTCACTTACTTCTCCTTGTAGTCCTTGAGCACACGGTTGGTGTAGAACATGGCGGCGTCCTGCATCTCTTTAACAAAGGGGCCGGGCTTAGGAGCCTGTGACAGAGAGCAAGAAGGTCAAACAAATGCATCACCGTCTTAAAAGAGCTTGAAATCAATATTAAACATTTATGGTAGTATGCTCGTTTGCTTTCTTGTCAAAGGTCAGACGAGGATAGGTGTTAGCTTAGAATAAGGCGGTGGACCAGGGACACATATTGCTCCCTGCTCTTTCAAAGTTCAAAAATAAAGCTCACAAATAACATATTACTTGAGATTTTGGAGAATTCTCTTATTTGCTTTCTGCTGGAAGTTTGGAGAAAGGTTTCTGGACAGAGATAGGCTAGCTGTTTCCTTCCGTTTGCAGTCTTTATGCTAAGCTAACCAACTGCTGGCTCTTGCCGACTGGCAGACTCTAAGCAAGAAAGCGAATACATGCATCTCCCCAAATGAAAAACTTGAAAATGTCTCAGTACAGTGATAAATGAGAAGTGCAGGTATTTCATTTAGATTACACTACAAGTAAAAAGAATAAATGCATCCATTATGTGTTTTTGACATCATGATGCATTAATCATGAGAATCAAAAGAACAACAAACAAAGAGTTCATCATCTGAATGAAACAGTGAAGCTCTGTGCTGGTGGCCGTGTGTCAGCCAAAAAACTGTCGCTCAGCAGACTGTGATGACAGAATCAAAGAGTGACTTGTTTCTGGCCATTATACACTCATTTATCCACACACACACACACACACACACACACACACACACAAACAAAGCACAGTCACACAGTCACTCTCTGTAACACACAAACATTTCCCAGTAGCTTCCCTTCCTGCGCGTTAACCACTCCCACCCCCAGCCTCACCATGGCGACCCATCCGAGGGCGGGCACGCTCTCGCTGACGGCAGACAGGTGGTTGAAGAGCGGCGAGCTGCGGTTCTGCTCCCTGAATGTCTGCACCTGCTGCATCATTTTGGACATGGGCTGCAGGATGGTGGTCAAAAGTGCCTGAATGGGGGGGGGGGGGGAAAGAGACAACTTGTAAGCAACTTTCAAGTCCTGGAGTTTTAGAGTCAGGAGACCTTGGCGACTTTTTGAAAACAACAAAATAATTTTTTTGTTACAAGAAGTTATATTGCAAACATCTTTCCACTAAATTTGGATTTACAGTTGGGATGCAAACTAGTTTAGACAAACAATATGACAAAACATTTGAGTTATAGAGCTCAAACCAGCTAAGCAATGCTAACTTGTTGCTAAGCTTTAAAGTAGATATTTGTTCTCAGCCTTCGAAAGGGGGGAGCCAGTGGTCTAGCTAAACCCTTCTGCAAACTGAGGTCAATCTGGCACTGGAATGAGATTGGAAGACCACGATAGAGGAAGTCCAGTCACTTGGCAGTGCGGCCATTAACTTCATGAAAATCCAACTCCAAATGATAAATCAAAACCTAAGCTTGTAGATATATATGGCAGGGCTCTGGTTTACAATTTGCAACAAGAATGTATTAAGCTTGAATCAAGTCATATATATATATAAAATATAATGGGGCAGGAAATAAGAAGAAACAACACCATGAAAGACAAAAGAGTGAAGAGGCTGCAGGGATGAAAGACAAGAGGCGAGTATAATGAATTATTCATCCTGCTGAAATGGATTAATCAATGCCATTTAGTTAACTGAGATAATTAGGTGACCGAGCAATTAGGAAGTGTGTTTAACTCACATCAGAGGGCTTCTGGGAGGAGGAGGCCGTTTGGAGCAGTTGCTTCTGAATGGAGAATGCCTGCTTCATCATGTCTGCCTGCAAGGAAGAGAGGAAGTTTAGTTCACTTCCTCTGAACAAGGAACAAAGAGTCATCCTGCTGGTTCTTAATGCTTGTGACACTTTAATTATCACATACATAACAAAAACGACAATTAAAAATCCTCCACACCAGCCACGTCAAGTTTTGCATTTTTTATACCACAACTTTAAAAATGGATACATTTAATAACAAAGGCTGAATGATTTGGTTGGTGTGTCAAGAGTGAGATCACTTGATGTGCAAAAATGACAGAACAGATTAGTATTTTTCATGTTTGTATATTATGTTGCATTGAACCTGCAGCTTACATGTTTCTGGACATCGCCTCCGATCTTCTGGCTGAGGGAGAGGTACTGAGCCAAGGAGCCGCTGGCGATCCCATCAAAAGCCTCCACGTACGCCGATACAGCTACAGAGAAAGAAAACACGCAAAAAATTGCCATAAAACATATTGTAAAAAAAAAAAAACACCATGAAAAAAAAAAAGTGTGCAGCTACAGTGATACACATCCCTAAAATGAATAAGTCATTAATTTGGGGTAACAACATTGTTGTCCAGGGAAGATCATTTCATACAATTTGGGATTAGATCTGTTATAATAATTATTGGAATAAAACCATCTCCTAATACATGTTTTATGAGTCATTACACTTTTTAATGACTTTAACTGCAGTCAGAAAAGCAGGCGACTGGTTTAAGATTCATCACTGCCTGCTGAATGTTGACATCCAAACCAAATTACTTCCGTGCAGCGGCGGTCTTGTTTATCTACTTGAAGAATAATTGTGGGCAGAAATATGTAACTCTTGATGGCTGAAAAAAAGATGCAAACTCAATTAAAACCAAATAGGAGGTTCCAGATTTTGTTTGTTTTTTGGACCAGAATTTTTCGAAGATAATGGCCCTTGATCATGTACCTCCACCAGCAGAAGCTCCACCGCTGCCTCCAGGGCCCGACATGGACTCCAACCGACCCACCGCCACCTCCAGCCGCTGCACCAGACCTGCCAACTCAGCCATTCCTGCGAGGGAAGGGTAGGAAAACTAATTTAGGAAAAGAAGGAGGAGCTAAAAGGTTAACTAGTACCTGGTTACACCAAGAAACATTTACATAATAACCAGCAACTCCACAAGCTTCTTTACTTCTTAAGATCTTATTTTTTTGTTTGTCCCAGTGTGTATTTTTTTTAATCTTCCAGTCACAGGAGTATTTTCTGTTCAAGTAGTCTTCTAATTGGGGATTGAATTACTCCTGGGACAAAATGTGAAGGCTATCACAGCAATTAAAATCCACTGCTTTGGTAGGAGTACAAACAGCAGCGGGATCCTGAGCACATGTTCCCTTTGGTTGATTGTATCCAAAGAGTCTTGATTGAAGTAGGCCTACAGTATATTGTAAAGCCTGCAAACAGAGATCAGGCTGTCCTAGATAAAGGTTTAAGTTATATAAGTTGAACGCATCTAAGTAGGACGGATCTAGTGCTTTTGTTCTTCCTATTTACACATCACAGCATTATAGTTCATCAAACATTCATAGTTAACTCTAGGGTTGCAACCAAAAGTGTTCTTCTTCTTATAACTTAAATCTGGAGACAATTTAACCCTTTTATCTATATAAATGGACAGAACAAAAAAGGGGAAAAGGCCTGCTTTAAACTAGGGGTGCAACAACTAATCGACTTAATCGATTAAAATCGATGACCAAATTAGTTGCCAACTAATTCAGTCGTCGATTCGTTGGTGACGTCATCACGTGTGTTTTAGGCGCCGTTAAGCTCCAACGTTATCGGTCTTTTTATCGGTACTGGAGACATTTAAAAAATATGTCATATGTTTTATTGCTACATAAACATTATATCGCAGTCTTAGTGTCGCCAACTCGTTTCTAATATGCAAAAAGACAAAAAAAAATGCGTCTATGGTGTATTTTCGATCTTTCCAATCCAGACGAGATCTCTCTCTCCCCCGTCTGTGTGCGAGGGGGCGGGGCAGTTTACACACACGCGGCTGCTACATGCATGCAACACACGGCGGGGATGGCGGAGAGAAGCGCTCCAAGGTGTGGTTAAATGTTACCCGTCTTGAGGTGGACAATGCTCGTTGCCAATAGTGCAATAAGAGTTTAGCATGTAAGGGCGGCAACACGAGCAATTTGTCTAAACATTTAGCAAAAGTGCACCACATTCAGACGGAGAAATGCACGGGTTCGACTGTCTTTCTAGTAGCTCTGTAGCCCCCCCATCCACGAATAACTTTCCCACGTAAGCAACACACGGAGTTAACAAAATTATACAAACATGGGTTAATGATGAGAGGTAACTGAGTTATTTATTTTGTTAAAGTTTCAGCTTTACAATTCTGTTATCACACTATTTAATACGATTTGTTAAAACGTTGTTTCTTTTGATGTGAAATATTATTTATTTAATTTAAATAAAAAGCAATGTTAATTTTGTTCACAATTTGTTTAGTTAATTTAATAATATTTGTATTTTTGAATCAAGTATTCATCTTTATTGTCTTCATTGTTAGTTTCCACATGCCTAAAACAACCTCAAGCTAAATCTAAAAGTTGATGGCTAAATAAGAGCGTTTGAGAAATTGTGCAAGGCATAATAGTCCGAATAGTCGATTAATCGTTTCATTAATCGATAGATTAATCGATTATCAAATTAGTCGTTTGTTGCAGCCCTACTTTAAACGTTCTAATGTCCCTTAAACATTATGACAGACAGTGAATTCCACCTTTTAAGTGGTAAGGAAAAAGAAGAACAGTTGTGTTGGTAAGCAGGTCAGGACTTGCTGAGTAAAGGTATGTGGATCACTGCAAGTCACCGCGGACTCTGCAGAGTGCAGACCTGCCCTGTATCCCAAATATGTTAAATGCAGAGCGGTTTCACAGCAAAACACTTCCAAACTGTAAGGCCAGTAGCCACAGTTTCAAGTTAAGGAAGCACTGACAAACATGGCACTTACTCAGATAAACAACACAGTCGGGACTCAGGAATGTGTGCCAACATGGAAACCGATTATCCTATCTTACCCCTTTAAATACATGATTAACCAACGTCAATCCAAGTCTAGTTTAAGCCTACACTTATATACACACAACTAATGAGAAAGACTCACATTACATAAGATGTGTGTAACCTGACGCTGCCTCGGCCCGTGTGACGGAGTGCCTCCAGTCTCAGGTACTTACACCTGGCTCAGGGTGAATGGTGCTCACAGCCACTCTCATTAATAAGGCCACATGAGAGAAAGCTGCTGCTACAGTGTCACTTTCACTACACCAGTCTAAATATTTAGATATTTAATGACAGAGAGCACTTAAAATCTTTGACTGTGAAGCTAGGGGCACACTTGAAGAGACTTCCCTTAATACAGGAGGGAAAGAATTTAATTTGGATACGTAAGAGAGTGGCTTGGTATCAAACATCAACACTACAGCTGAAAAAGAAAACTATTCAGTAATTGCTATTAACTTTGTTTTATTTAGGCAAAGTTCATGTGTCTTCAGATATTTAATAAAGGATTTTGTAGAAAGACAAACTTCTATCTCAAAATGGATTATTATATAATGTTACACAAAATGTTAAATGTACCAACCAGAAGTTGTTAAGAGATATCATCTATTTATACCACTCAAACCTTATGTCAATATTATCCTATTTTTAGAAGCAGTACCTTAAAGCACCATTGGGTGAGGCAGGTTAAATAGTTAAAGTTAGTAGAATATGTATGCCCTTAGGATGTTAGATGGAGTCATACCAATATGGCAGTATGTCAGCAGCATTACTAATACCTAATGAGTTGATAATGTAGGAGACATTTTTAGAAAAAGGCCAAACCACTCTTCATGGCCAACAGAAAACTACTCTTACAGCCACATTTTGAAATGCATAAACTTCCCTTTTTCAGCCTCACTCATTCAGACAGAGTTTGAATGATTTTCTCCACAAGGCCTGAAGATTAAATTAGATCATAGTAGGACACAAACTCTTACTACCCTTGACCTAAATGTTCAGTGCCACAGCAGCACCAGAGTCCAACATTACCTTTGCTGCTCTCAGCTGAGAGATGACTCACCAGCAATACAGGAAGGGAGTGGCCCCCTAAAGGTGTATGTGGGAGTCAAACATGATACTAAATGTATAATTTGCTATCAAAAAAGACCTTCATATCACAATCACTAACAAACTTCTTCCGCTGCTGCTACATGAGTTAAGACGCTTGGAATCATTTCCGTAAGTGCACCAAAGAAAAGTGACCACATACTATGTTTGAGCCAAGTGCTGACCACCAAGGGACCTCAACTGTCAGCGAACAACTTTCCAGAGACGTGGGGGCAGATATAGCAATGAGTAAAGACAGGGAATCATGCCTTTCATAACATTTTCCTTAGATTAAAGTTCTATAATAGGCAAAAGTGGAGCATAACCACAACTTCAGAGCTGGAGGAAACATCCCTTTTATGGTTAACAGAGAAATCTTGTAACACACGTTCCGTGTTGTCGAAAAAACATAGAGAATTCATAGACCTACTTATGTGGACATATGGCACAAATGTGTGCAAAAGCACCATCAGCATTCAGGGCGTGTGGAGTAGGTTAGGCCTTTGTGAGGGTTTCTCTGCCTGAGGGCAAGACGTTCAGACAAAGAACATTTTCTGTGTGTAGCCTATCCGTCCTTTTGCTATAAAGCAAAAACATACATCAACTTTTAAATTGTTTTAGAAGCAGATAAGTAGTAGTTATCCAAAACAATGTCGGTGAGTTCAGTCCAGTCCATACTCCAGAGGGACCAGGACTACAACAAATCAAAGCCGCTGATGTTAATGTGATCAGGATTGGGTAGTAACAGACTAAATTGAATAGGGATTATGTAATCAGGCTACAAAATAAAATTTGAACATATATTAAGTGAAAAATGTGCAATTAGATTACAATTACATTGTTAAGGTGCAATGTAAAGTGGTAATAAAAATATGATTTATTTCATGATAACCAATGCTATTAATTCATTAAAAGTACGTTTGACAACAGTATTTATCAAGGAGATAACTTCTCAGTTTACCAGTTTCATTTTAAGTTACCCAACTTCTGTTGGGCATTTTTCTTCTTTTTTTCTTTAAAACTTAGAACAAATGTTGTCCCAAATTGTACCACTCTACCAGATGACCTACCGGGTTATTCTCTTAATATTTAATGATGTTTATAGATAATTGACTCACAAATTTGGTTGAAAATGAAAGATGAACATGATGTGCTCCTCTTGTGTTATAAGAGCAAAGTCCTCCATGTGGCCTTTGATAAAGAACAAACACACGAAAGAAAACACACCCCACTTCATGTTGAAGTATGCACACAGTTCACCTGTACTTTGTGCCTGTTCTGTTTTTGTAAGGCTACTTAATTAAACAACTATTGCTGAATATGCAAAATGCATTTATTTGCATTAAAACTGTCAAGACGTTTTTAATAATAACATTTTGGAAATTAAAAAAGTGTCAACCAATGGATTGTGTAATTTATAACAACATGTCATTTGTATTCATAAAGCGACCACATTTCTGCAGTCAATCAGACGGCCAGGGATGCTAAAGCTAATGCTAGCTAGCAGAGCCGGTGGGTGTTGCGTGGAAATGTGTCCCCGGCAAGTGTAGTCTCCCTAGACCTACAAGTCAAGCTTATATTAAATATGAGGGGGAAAAGACACAATTTTGACAGCTTGAGTGTTAAAAGTAAACATATGTTTTCCTAAATAATGTTATCTTGTTCTGGACAGCAGCTTCATCAATGAGGAAGCAGGTCCGCGGGGCGTGCACAATGTGTCAAAAAAACACCATCGGCCACAATGACAGAGCTAAAGTAACAAACCCTTTGTTTGACTAACCTATAACATACATTAAGCTTTATTGTTTAGAGTTGTAGCTTTTTATAAACCAATTGATCCGTTATTTCCCCTCCCTGTTGTGGACTATATCCTGCTGTCCTGTTTCGGCATTTCCTGGATTTTTTTCTTCTCACACACCCCTCCCTCTATTAGCTAATGTTGCCTCAGTGTGCATAAAAAAAGAAGTTTCCACATTTTATCAAGCCGTCGTGTTTTATCACAGACATAAGAAGTTAACAGAAGGATAAAACATTCAGAAACTGTATGTATGTCAGGCAATGGTTAAGCGTCAGATTTTGCGGCTAACGGCATTAGCATCCTAGGCTAGCCGGGTGTGTTAGCATCACACCGATTTCAATAAATGATTTCTCCATGATTCGCTGCAGCGGTAAGAAGGGAGCGGCGTGTCCCTGTTGTCTCTTTATCTTTATGTTTTACACTAAAGCGAACGGCACATCCAAACAACTGCATCTTTCTTACCTGCTAAACGGGTCAAGCAGTGATTTGGTCCTGTATGTCACCGTAGGAGTGTGCAGCTTGCAGCAGAGTGTGCTTCTTCTTTTTCTTCCTGTATGTCGCTGAATTTACCCAGCTGTCACCGCGCAGCGTTTCCGCCCTTGTTCGCGCAACTAATTCCTTTCCCATATAAGGAGTGAGAGGCAGAGGGCAGCAATATAAAGAAAAAAGAGGCAGACTACTGCTTTCCTTCCTCATGACATATCGGAAGGCTTTGCAGCAGAGATAATACATCATAGCATTTATTCTTTTTAAAAATGCCTTTAGAAGAACACATTTCCCATAAATACTGCATGTTCATCTGCAGGCATGTAGTTTGCATTAATACTGTAGTATGGAGCATCTCTGTGGTGCATGCTTCCTGTGCTCTGTCATGCTTCAACATGTTTGCTTGGCTGTCCTCTTTCAGTCAGGAAGCATATGACTTAACTAATCAGTCTTTTTTCTATGTTCAAAAAGACACATGTAAAAAACATCTGCATTGAATACTAAAGAATCATTTAGTATTCAATGCAGCAAATTAATATATTCTGCACTCGTACTTTGGGAACGCAACTAAGAATTTGTTTGACTATTTATTATTAACTACATTTTTAAAGTTTTTTCTGTAAAGATAAATTAGTGCCCAACACAATTTTCCAGAGTTCAAATTTCAAAATTGAATAATCTATACATCATCAATTAACAAAAGTAACTGAAAAATAATAAGTAAAAAAAAGAAAAGTAGCAACTCTTTACATTTTGAAGAGCACAAACAATGGATGTTGATTTATAGGATTATTTTTGTACTTTGACTAATCGCTTCACCCCACACATTGTTACAGCCCTATTTTATTAATTTCACTTGATGTAAACAAAAGAAGAATGAGATTTCTTCTATATCTATATAGTCAATAACATTTACATTACATTGTCTTACATGTTACTGTCCTCACTATATCAAACAGTCACCTCTGCTTCTTTGGCTGCCATCACCATGTGCAATTTTATAACTATAGCAACATTCTTTCACCATAAATTGATATGGAATCATCATCTCGTAAATAATGGAGCTGGAAAGCAAAACCACAGAGGGCTCATACAAGTCAGAGAGAAAACAAGCTATGAGGGAGATACTGTATGTGAATGCAATGATGGCTTATATCACTCTGGTGGGTTAAAGATAGGGGTTGTGTTGTATAGTAAATAACATCCTATATGCAATACTATATAACAAATGTTACAATGCAAGAAGGATGCATTTGCCATGATAATGAGATATGCACAATAGAAAACTAATCCTCATTCTGAAGTCAGGACAAGTCCTAATTTGCAAGTTGCTTGTGTGCATTCTTGGAGTGGAAACTAAGTACAAAGAGGAAATGGAATGAATTTAGGAGAACCCTTTGTGCCAGAGGCTTTCATCAGACGTGTTTGTCAATGAATAAAGCACAAAAATGTCCTTTTTAAAAGTCAAGAACAAATTGAAACATTTTATTTTAATGTACAGATTATCCAGGTGCATCAGATGTGGTCACATACATGTAAAGAAGGGGGTAAATCCTTCACTAAAAGCAAACTAAAATATCTTAAATTAAACTCCCTTCATTTTACAGTTTATCCCCGTTTTCTTTGTCTGCCTTCACAGTGGACTCTGTCAGAGTCAAGGTCAATTCATTGACTTCTATAAATCCCAAAAGTGACTAGCACATGTTGTGTTAGAGAAACGAGAGCGAATCAATGTCAAATCTTGGGGATGTATCCAAAAGCCATTTCTTATTATGTGCAAAAACACAGGAAGATGTATACATTACATTATAATGTTGAAAGATTTCACATTGTTGGTACTTGAGTACAGCATAACTTTTGTTTGCCTCACAGAAATTAGTAAAGGAAGGCCTGATAAATTCAGTATATCTGCATGATCTCCAAATAGACATTTTACGCAAATACATTTAAATGATTGCATATTTCACATTGACTACTGAATTTGAACTGAAACAAAACTTACTCCTTTAACATTCAACACAAAAGTGACTCAATTTTTGTGGACTTTTCACATGCAAGGGAAGAGTCATTTGGTTCAAGTCTTCACATAAAATAGATCCACAGAAAGATATATGCATAGATCTTCTGTGTTCTAAAAGCCTTCCTGTTGTATTTTTACCAAAAGATAAACATCCTGCTCATTTTATTTGTAGGAAGACATTTTTTTTAACAGTTTCAGGTCATTCTGGAAACATAACTCACTTACATCCCAAATCAAATGTCATTTGTTGTTTGTTTTAAGGTCACGGTTCTGCCATTCAGATCTTCTTATTTGAGTTATTTTAATGATCCCCACATTGAATTTAATGAATATTTGCCAAAGGAAAAGCAAGGATAAATGTGTCATCACATTTGGGGGCCAAAAAAAGATTGCACAGAAACTGTAAAATTACCCTAAAGGATAAAAAAAAGTTAAAGTCTTACTTTGTAATACATTGAGCTTACACCATCCTTTTCATTTCAAGCCTACAGGTATGTTACGAACCTGAGCTTTTCCAACTTTAACCATCACAAATCTCCCTTTTCAACCAAGAGAAACAATTAGGTTAAAGGTGACAGACATGAAATCAAAGTGCATCGACATCTAATCACAGCCTGAAGGTTGTTTGTAGAGAAACAAAAAAAGAACTCAGTGGTTTTCATGGTTCAAGCAGTCGTTACATTAATGAATGTCGAGGTGAGAAACGAAGCAGTCCCATTAGTTGTGTTGTGAACTTCTCCTCGTTATCGTCTCCGTTGAGACCGAACTCATTAACGTTGTGTAATCCAGTGTGTGTCCAAGAGCCTTCATCAGCAGAGAAACCTTCAGAATAAAAGCACGATGATGTTTTGTTTTTTAAAGAATCTGGTCACCAATGCTTGCAACATTGTAAATATTCCTTCCACGGGTTAATAACAGAAATAAAAACGTTCACTTGGCTCTAAAGAAACATTGTTTGACACACCAGCCACACATACACCCATACAAACATGCAGGCGATCATTCCAGTATCAAATTGTACCAGAACTGCAGTCACTCTTCATGCACATTTGTTTTTGAAATGGAGCAGCATCCATTGCTTTTGGTAGCTCTTGTTTTGGTTGTGTTTTTCCTTCCAAGGGCTCACCATGTAGCCCATTAACAAACATGTTCAGAGCAGAGTTCACCATTGGTTTTTCACATGGCAGTTTGGTAGCATCAGGTTGACCTGGAACAGTGTGAAAACGACCTCTTTGTCTGCGTACATGCGTGTCTTCGCGAGGCAAGGTGTGAGCGTGTCAAGTGGCTGGTTCTCGTGGCATTGAAGCTTTTTTCACTGTCACTCAGGCATCTTTGCGTGCCTTTAGTAAGATGGGTTACAGTACATTCTTCATGTCTCTGTGTTCAATAAAAGGAATCTGAGTTATATTTTTACACCATTCCAAACACAGTGCTCGACCCTTTTTCTCAGCGAAAGGGCAGCTTGTTTTTCCTCCATAGTGGCTCAGTGTGGGAGCAGGGAAGTGTCAGTACAGTGGTGATTTTGTTTCTGTGACAGTGGGATAACATGTTTCCAGCATGTTCGTCTTCTTGTTCCCTTCCTTTATCGACGTATCAATCAGTTTCTCTTCGTGGATGAGAGGTACAAGGTTTCTGTGCTGAAGATCAACAAAAGAGAAACAGGAAGAGTGAGGAACAGAGGGAGTGTCAGCTGGAGGAGGTGTTTGTGTGTTTGTGTGTGTGAGGCCAGCAGCGAGCCCCCTCCTCTCTTGCTATAGCCGCTCATCCCTTTGCTTTTTGCCCCTTACCGGCCCCTGTCCGTTCCTCAGGGAGCCGTTCTGGGGCCTAAGGAGATGCCCGCGCTCCTGCTCCGTCCACGGCCCGCCCTGCCCTTCATCACTGTCCAGGTCAGAGTCTGAGTGCATGAGGGCGGAGGAGGTGGGAGCGGGCGCCGGCTTCATGCGGGCTGGTGGGAGGCAGAGGTGGACAGAAATAAATAGGATGTTAAAATGAAGCGTTGTCAAACATGAACTAAGCAAATAATTGTATTCTTGATTAAACAGGTAGTTTCATAGATATCAAAATATTTGATCTAATGCACAATCCAAGAAAAAAAAACTGATATTGAGAACAAATCCAATACATTTCAAATGTTTACATTAGAATGGTTAATGAGTGTAACCTCACCCCCAGGTCTCAGCCTTTGAGGTAGTAATTACTCAGTTAGGGTTCTGTTTAGAAGGCAATAGAGTTCATTTTATTATACATTTCATGACATAGCTAAGTCCTATCCCTATCCGGTCAACTGTATGTCAGCATTTGCTTTGCATAGTTCAGGGCTGATCTAAAACAGAAGATGGCGTGATGAGGCATTTACAACCCATGAAAAGAAAGAAATGTCATTATTAACATCAGCATTGATGGGTTTCATCATAGAAAAGTCATATCATTTTGTTTACAGTTCAAACAACTTGTTTACCTTCGCAGTACCCTATTCAAAATGCAAGTATCAAATTTAATTTTTGAATATAAATGCAGCCTAAACATCCATAAAACTAAAAGTTAAATGACTGGCAGTGTGAGCATTGGATTGTGCGTGTTAACAATTGTTTTAGACTTTACCTGGGATTTGCAGGTAAAAACATGAAACAGTGGAAAAGACACTTCACTTCAGTAGATGGTGAAAATGTGTATATCTTACCGGCTCTAGGTGGATGTAGCTCCAGACTGTCTTGCTCATCAGCTTCTAGCATTTTATATTTGCTTTTGCTTCTGCGGACTTTGCTTTTACGCCTTTGAGGAGAAGAACAAACGACAACGACAGTTTAACAGAGATGATGCATCTACAGTACTGTGTTAGTAATCGTATAAATAATTTAGATTTTAGAAATTGTGCTCACCTGTTGCAGCAACACACCATTCCCCAGATAATTGTTGCTATAGCAACCACAATCATAAATGACGCTATCGTCACATAGAGTACGCTCCACTCTGAAAACAAAAAATATTCTTTTAGTAGAGTATAGCCAAATGAGCTTCTGCCACATTAAATCTTACGCACTTAAATATTCTATTAAGATTTTTAACTCATCTCACCACAATTGCTCTCTGCATCTCCGAGCTGAGCTCTGACGAAGTTCTCCATCCAGAAAGGCTGGCAGACACAGCTCCGTGTGTACGAGTCACACTCGCCGTGACTCGAGCAGTTCAGCTGGCAGACTGAGGACAGAGAGAGAAAGAGTGTATGTTCAATGAGAGACTAGAGCTTTAATATCCCATAGTGGTAAATAAACCAAACAGATAACCAAGGAGCAACAACATAGCATGTACATTTCAAAGAGCATAAACAATAACTAGTTGCTTTTAGTAAGATAACGTACAACTTTCAGTCAAGATGGAAACAAAATGAACATGTAGAGACAAGTCAAACATTTGGGAGATTTGACCTCTGAGTCCTATGTATTACCGTCATTATCTGAAAAGTATCTGAGCTGAGGAAACAGGGGTCAAAGGTCAAAGCAGCCTGGTCCTATGACCGGCCTATGGTGTCTCAAGAGGAAGACCATTAAGCAAAAAAATCATGCGACAAAGTGTTCAAATACATTTTGAAAGGACGCATTGTAGATGATTCTATCTGCAAATCCTGTGTAAAACTGCTTGTCAACTAATATTGTTGTTGTTTGTTGTTGTTTTAGGAACCTGTGACCGAGGTTTTTCATTGCAAAACTACACTCTAGCTGTGTGAATGACATTCAAACCTTTGAACCTTTTAATATACTGTATATTATTTCATAGCTTAGCCTTAAATTAATATCCAGCAGAGTACCACCTAGCTCTGCTTCAAATGAACAATATCTGTCTCTTTCCTCCATGGCCTTTGTTGTCTGTATCTATTACAAACTATATTTCTTGGGTACTCACTAACTGTATCCACGCGTCGGGCCTTGTAGATGAGAAAGTCATTTTTCTGTTTGCGCAGTTTGTTGCGCAGGCTGAATGCAACGCTGTGGCCGGACAGAGGAGGGCGCCCTGGACCGCCCGACACCAGGAAGACCAAACGAGTGCTGAGGAGGCAGGAAGAGGAAGAAATCAAATCTTAGTTATAAAGTAATGACCTCTAATCGAGCCAAACCAAGACAATCTCAATCCAGCCTTTTTTATGGTTATGTGTTTTGAAAATGTTGTGAACTTATACTGAAAATTATATTCAGACATACAACAGATGTCAGAAAATAAAGGCTTTTCAGACCAGATATAAAACTTAAAAAGACTCTTTTTGAATGTTTACTACCAGGACTCCATTTGCCCTTGTGTATAAGTGACTAATGTAGACAAACATTTAAGGAATTGGCCTAGTATTAAAGGGACAAAGCTTAAACCAGCAGTCGTTTAACCGGTTACAAAGTACAGTAAACCTTCTGTTCCAATGGAATCCTGCTTACATTTTTTGCAGCCAAAATGCTGAGATTGTTGTTATGAGTGCCTGAAACCATTATGGAGAGGATCGTACATGGAAAAACATGGTCCAGGTTATACCCTTTTCCCCTAAGTTAGCCTTAATGGTGCAGTAGGACTCACCTGTGCTCATTAAACGCACTGATGTCTCGCACAGTGATGTCACTGTCGAGCACGCCCAGTAAAACTCCGACCTGGCGCAGCAGCATGTCGCGCTGACGGTGGGAGACCTGCGACACAGAGACCTCCAGCACCAGCTCCACCAGGTCCCGCTCCCAAACGTCTGGTGAGAGAAACACAAGGTGAGAAACACAGTAGAAATACAGACAGGGGGGAGGATGATGCAGAGGACTGTAGTGAGAGAGAAAAGGGAGAAAAGGAGACAAACATGGGACTGATTGCAGGAACCATCTGACACTTTGCAATCTGGGAAACAGGCCAGAGCACCGAGAGAGGGATTAGTATCTGTGTGTGTCTGTGCTCCATATGCTGCACACTGACCTGCTCCACCTGCTGCTGTTAGCTGTTGAGTGTCCTATTGTGAGAATAACATTTGCAAGCACTTGTTTGATGGCAAAAAAACAAAAAAATAATACATCCCAACAGGAATTTTGTGATAAAATACAGTAATTAACTTTATAGGTCCCCTATTATACTGTTTTTCATCAATATATTATAGGTCTCAGATATATAGAGAACATGTCTCTGAAGTGTTTTGCTCGAAATACCAAACAGATCATTCTAGCATCTGTTGAGGTTAGGTTGAATACTTAAAACGAAAGTTAATTATAATCAAATATACTCAAATATATTCTTGTGTAACCCAAAATGAAAATGCATTATATTTTATGTTTTTCTATAATCACAGTATATTCAAAACACAAGGGGTTGGTTAAGTTGAGTTTAGAATCCTGTTAAAGTTTATGGGTGTGACTGATAAGAGAGGGGAGACAGTTTCTTCCCTTAAGCCTCTTAAGGCCCGGACACACCAAGCCGATTTTGGCCGTCGGTGGGCGTCAGGCCGACGATGAGCGTCGACACGCCCTACTCAGATTGGTGTGTCCCGCACCGTCGTGTCTTTTCAGCCGTGCCGACGCCTTTTCGGCCGAAAACCCGCCGATTCAGATTCGCCTTCTTAATAGTTCGTTTAGGTCCCTCACTTCCGTTTCGCTTCTCATGCACTGATTCGCTAAGCTGAAATGCCAATCAGAGTGATTTCTTTGGCCGACGTCCTCCCGATTCAACATGTCGAATCGGCGGCGGAAGGTGTCGGCACGGCCGAAAAGACACGACGGTGCAGTACACACCAAACTGAGTAGGGCGACACGGCGCTCATCGACGGCCCGACATCTATCGACGCCGAAAATCGGCTTGGTGTGAAACAGCTTTTACAGCGGTGCACAGGGGGGGGCTCCTGACTTGTTGGAGAATTTCTAAGGCCCCAAAAATGTGTTTATGCCATAGCCATAGAATAGGTCTGGACATGTCCCGTCCTGCACATCAGAGGCCATGCCCAGTTTCCACAAATATGGGTATGGAGGAGGTGTCTTTAGGTTTTTCTGTCCTGTTTTGAGCATAAAAACACTAGCTGAGAGGGAGCAAACTAGAGAGAGGGGGGTTTTTCCCCTGGTATCTCTTTCCACAGAGGGGACACATGTTTATGTATACAAGACATGAAAAAGTGGATTTTGCATAATAGGTGACCTTTAAAGGAAACCGCATTTTAGCCTTCAAAGACAAAATATATAGAAAAAATAACAAAACAACAGGATTTTGAGTCCTTTCACTTTACCTGGTTTAACCACCAGTGTGCCGCTGTCAGTACTGGTCTGCCCCTTACTGTCAGTCACAGTCAGGGTGAATCTGTACTTCCCCTCCACCAGGTTCCCCAGAAACAGCACTGGCTGGTGGTTAGAGTTGTTCAGTACATCCTATTGGAACACAACACAAAGAGGTGTTAACATGTTTCCCTTTGAATGTTTTTTCTTTTAAAGTGGATTCTTTTCAGTTTTGCGAACTACATTACCCCAGCTGCAGGGCTGCTATCGTCTCTGGTCCACAGGTAGCTGACTCCACCCTTGTCGTCAGTGGAGTGGGATCCATCCAGAGAGGCGGTCCTGGCAGGCAGAGCGATGGTCGGACTCGACACAACGTGAGCCACTGGAGGCTGGTCCAGTTCTGGAGGAAAATACACATGATCATTCACTGAGGTGGCTGCATTCACAGAGAGTTGGGTTAGTTGTTAGAGAATTAACTCTGCCACCACAAATATCAGTTGCAATTATCAAAGTAGAAAATGCTAGCACACCAAAACAGCAGGCGTCGCACATGTCTTTGCATCTTCAAGTTTAATACTTTGGTAATTTGTTTGGATGTGAGCTGCACAACCAACACTAGTTGCTGCCAATTTTTGACAATTAAGAAAGAAGAACCCCGTTTTGAAAAATACTTGAGTGTACATATTGACAAGGAGAGACTTTGACCCAAGGGAAACTAAGACATTCTTATTCCCATAGCTTTTCAACCTTTACTTATTTTATAATATTATAATACTTTGTGGAATATTTTTATATTCATCCCATGTAGTTTAGTACAGAATATTGAAGGATGTATATTGTGTGTGTGTACAGGAAATGCTTATGTGCATATACTGTGTTTGTAACTATGTATGTGTAATGTGTTTACTTATCAGATATACAGTATTTCTGAAAACGTTTGTCGTGGATTTTATAAAGGAGTTAAAAAATTAACAAACCAATTAAACAATAATGAGTTAGTATGCTCGGGCATGTATTCTTAACTCATCTTAGTCATGGTAATTCCAAAAGTAATCACCTTCTGGTGAGAAATAAAAACATTTGAAGTTAGAACAGAGCTATCGTTTTTTATAAAGAGTCAAAAGGATTTAACAGAATCCATCACTTCCAGCTTCACAACAGAACGTCTGCTACAGATATCTGACACACAGAAACACAAATAATGTATACAGAGAGACAGGACAGCAGGTATACACATTTCTCTCCACAGAAGAGAAACCACAGGGTCAGCAACTGTAAGGTCAAAACAACAACAAGAATATGACTGATTTAGAATGTGTGATAAATTCCAATGACAATCTTAAACAAAAATGACAAGAACAAAACGACCTCTGCTTCAAAACAAACACAGAATGACACTTAAAATGAATTGAACAGTGGATAATTCATCTATAATCATCACCTGTCTGACTCCGACTTTAGTTATCTTATTTGCTTATGAGAGATGGAATAGTCTGCACACACTAATATCTACTAACCTTCTCTGACGATCACCGTGACGATGTCGCTGCTCTGCAGATTCCTGTCATCCGTCACGGTCAGGGTGAACTCATACGTGCCCACCTCGAGACCTGTCACCGTGGCAACACACTGTCTGCATTTTCGATCTTCACACCATCAGGACCCCTGGAGAATGGACAGAAACAGAAAGAGGGTCAAAGGAAACATCCTGATACTGAACAATACAACAATTCTTGTACATTTGAATTAAACTGTATATGCAATGAAGCTTTTATCCGCTTATCTTTCAATATTAAATCAACTAGTTGTCTGCAGACAATATAAACAGCCTGCAGACACGAGGATGCGTCTGTGTTTGACTCACTTGGTTTGTTTCCAGTGGAAGGTGGCTATCTTCTGGTCGTCTCTGCTCTTACCGCCATCCAGCGTGGTTCGATCCACCGGCAGCGTCAGCTCTTTCTCCGGTCCTGCATCTGCTACTGGAGGCTTGTTGTTTTCTGGAGGATTGAGAGTGAGAGAAACTAAAAATACATCTCCTTTGTAGAACCAGCAAGAAAGAGACACAGGAGTAAGTGGGATGATGGCTGTCGAAAGTGTCTGGCTGTCGTCTGAGCACAGAAGAAAGCCATGTGAAGCATTTCTCCCACAACAAAATCAACATCCTTCAACTATCATTAAATGTAATCAATACTGTTGCATTGAAATCCTTTTAAAACTATGTAATTCTGCATATAAGGAATGTTCTCTCTTTTTTTTTTAAAGATTATGTTGCCTTTATTATAGTAAAGCTGAAGATAGACCTGACAAATTAATAGTTTGACAGCTGGACCAATTCTTGTTAGGAAAATTAAGTGAATGTGCTTAATTCAAAAAAATGAATGAGAGAGAAGAGGACACCAACCAAGCGTAAAAAACAGTACCAACCGATAAACCCCGCCCACTATGATACAGAAAGACGACCCGAGCGTAAGGTTTAAAGTGCATTATCAAAGAATAGCAGTTCTTTTCTGAAATACCACACTCTGACTAACACACTGCCGTTTCTTTCAGATAGTATGCCTCACATGGTTGACCTTGACTGCCCTTGCAAATGGATGTGTGCTCACATAAAAGCTTCTGCTCAAACTCTACAGAGCGTCTTGCAAGTGTGTGTTTGCAGTCTACAGTTCACACCGGGTGCTTATCAGGTTGAACGTACACATGCAGGTTAAGCAAACAGATAGTTTATACAGCAGCTTAGGTACTGACAAGAGCTTCACACATTATGTAGGCCGAGTATAAACACAGCTACATTATATACTAGTGCTCGGTATGCACCTCACACTTCAGGTGTATGTTTTATATAAACTGTGGAAAATGTGAGGGCAAACAAAGGTAACACAGGGCATATTGAGTAAAGATGTGGTGGATTTTAAATGTCGAAGTAATAGTTTAATTGTAGTTTAAGTGGTGCTTAAGCGATAAGAGAGGCTTAATAACCCAAGGCTATCAAAACATGCAAGACATTAGTGGCAGTTGTAATGAAATGTATTTAATCAATGCCTTCAGCAGCTTGTTAACAAAGTATTCCACCAAACTTTTTAGTGCAGACACTATTCTAAAGAGCTAAGTTGTTATAATCAAGAGTTCTTTTTTACTACGACATGTACCTGGCTGCACAATGACGGTGACCTGGGCAGTTTCCTGCTGTCCAGCGGAGTCGGTCACAGTCAGCTGGAAGGTGTAGTCTCCCTCCTGCATAGCAGACAGCTGCAAGATGGGCGTCCGCACACCCTAAAGAAACATGATAGCTCACTGTTAGCCATAACTCTCTTATCCAGTGAAACATTTGCAAAATAAGGATATGCACAGTCCCTGAGTATCTCACCTGCATCTCCACAACTTTGTCTTTGCTCTCAGGGCTGAGGGACCACTCGTAGGACAGTGAGTCGTGGTCGTCCGTGCTCTCGTTACCGTACAGGGTGATGGAGTTGCGTGGCAATTGGATTACCTGGATTTAGTAAGAGGAAAGACAAGCATTTTGCATGTTAGGTCAACCTAGTTCACATTCATATGATTTCCAAAGATGGTGCTTAAGTGCATTAAAGAACTGAATCATATGATAGATGATAGATAGATGAAAATAATTCCGACCTGGTTAGGTCCGGCGTTGGCCACAGGCGGGTAATCCTTGGCTTTGTTGACCAAGAGGATGGACGGTGTCCAGTTCTTGGCTCCGTCTGAGTCTGTCACAGTCAAACTGAGAAGGGACATTTATTAGGGTAGAACATACAAACTGCACTGCACCAATCAAAGCAATTCAACCTCTGACTTAAATAAAAGCTAGCTAAAAAATGAGAGATGCACCGATCGATTTGACAGCAAGTTTACAGGGTTTGATCAGTCTAATTTATCTCACACAGTATATCAATTTAGGTTGCACACATCGTGGCACAGACTGTAACGTCACAGTTGCACACACCCACACACCATGTCGCAGGAACTTCGTATTTGAACTTCGTATTTGAATTTCGTATTTGAACTTACAATAGATTTGAAATCTTCTATTAGCGTTTCTAATATTATACTGATGATGATAGCCATATAAATAGAGAAAGGAGGCGCAGTTCCAAAAAAAACCTGACTCTTTGTTAATGCTTGAGTAAGAAGCTTGGAATGTATTTATCTAAAAATACAATTGAAACATAGAGCATCTGTACTTGAATGTGTAGTTCCCGGGCACCAGGCCAGTGAGGGTGAGGACGGGTGTGTCGGCAATGGCCTTCTCCTCCCTCAGGGGCCCTTTAACCTCTTCCCAGTGCCACGCCACCACCTTGTCATCATCAGTGCTCTCTGAGAGGAGGAGGGAGGACATAGAGGAGGAGGGAGGGCACAGAATGGGACAGTTTAATGCATTTTATATCATGAAAGGAAAAGGTAACATATTTTAGATGCAAGGTCTCTCTCCCTGTGCGTCATGGGACACTCACGGCTGCCGTCTATAACCGTAGAGCTGGTTGGCAAGGAGATCTCCTGGAACTTTGGGGAAACTACGGCAACAGGGCGCTTGTTTACCCGTGGCTCTGTCAGGTGGAAAGAAAGAAATAACACGTTTAATGGAGCTGTGCGTCAGTCATGCCATTCTGAACACCTGCTGAGACACAGCATGTTACTGCTGAGGCTAACTAGCATTAGCATGTGGACTATTAGACAAAGATATCAAGCTGCATACTTCCATTACAGAAAGGACAGTACAGATGACTACACACAGGGATGTGAAATTAGATAACAATTACATTTAAATGGTTGTCTCTTAAAAGTTTTCTTTAATAGCTTTTAAGTAACACTTTCAAATATAATAAGAAACTGACATAATCAACATAAAAGACTAATTACACAGAGCAATAACAACAACAAAAACTTGATAATTTCTGAGGCTGTAGGTTGCCCTGTTGCAACAAAAATATCCCCTTAACTGTTTTTCATTGAATGTTACTCCTGTGTATTTGCATTTCCATGTTAGACATAAATTATTGGGAATATTTAGGCTACTAATCACATATTTGTCTCAATCTGTACAAAATTAAATATAGATAGATTGCACATACTGATATAGAAAGAATATAAGGGACAATATGGTGGGACATTGAGCAACATCAATATGCCCAAAAACAGACAACCTCTTCTCCATCATACTATTGCCATGTGTGTACCATCATCAGCCTTAAACACTAACATGTGTGCGCTACTGTATATAGAATTTACATCAAATCATGTCGAGTTTTTATTTATTTATGCAGCTACCTTGGTTTATATTGAAAGGTGGCACATAAATCTATCCTACTAAGATGACAAAATATGACGATTTTTGGACCTCACCTGGTTTGACTATGACATTGACGTAACCTTCGCCATGAGCCCCCTCCCCGTCCACCATCACCTCGAACTCATACAGACCCACAGTGAGCTGAGAGAAAGAGAAAGAGTCAAGCATACAGAAAGAGGAACTGATCTTTGATTGTTCTGTGTCCTCCACACACCACTGATCCTTCTGTTTACACATTCAACAGAGCCCCAGCTGCATTTGTTATTTTTAGCAGTACATGATTTTGAAGTCTGTGATCTTTACCTTGCTGAGCTTGAGAGTCCTGCTCTGCTTCCCTTCCATCTCCCCGCTGTAATCTTTGGGATGAGTGATCAGGCGCCAATCAAATGCATAGGTTGTCTCTGCGAAGAAAGGGCAACATTAACAAAACTGCTGATGCATTTAATTACAAATCTATCAGATAACAGATAACAAAATCTGCCGTATGGAAATTATCCTTGAGAAAAGATCAAGGGATTAACAAAATGAGGACGTGCATAGCTCTTCGTGACTGCATAATCTTTTTTTTCCAGTCTGGAAGAAATTATCTTGCAGGTGTTTAGTTGACGTACAGTTTGCTGACGGAGATTCAGGAATACAACCGTCAAGCAGGTTGTGATTCATTCCTGCATGACTGAACACCAAAAATACCAAAACATGATGAATGACATTCAGTCTGCAATAAATCAAACTAATTTAACATTTTCAGACAGAAACAGTATTTCCTTTATACTTACACAAAAAAAAAGCATTAAACGGGCCCTATTCTGCTCATTTTCAGGTTTACATGTATATGTTGTGCCTCTACTGTGACATGTTCCATGCTTTAATGTTCAAAAAGCTCTTTATTTTTCTCATACTGCCTGTGCTGCAGCACCTCTTTTCACCCTCTGTCTGAAACCAGAGCCCAGTCTGCCCTGATTGGTTAGCTGGCCAGCTCAGTTATGATTGGTCAACCGCTTAGAGATGTTACCCCTTAGCCTTTCACGTACAATTGTTGGAGGGCTAGCCAATTGAAACGCAAGTAATAAATAGTGATGTCACTATGCCACGGAAGTAAACAAAGGATTAGTCTGTGGGAGAGAAATCCCAAAGTTCCCTCTGGAGGGAACTTTGGGATTTTAGTCTTTGCAGACCATTTACATGCACAGAAAACCTATATAACACAATAGAGGAAAGAGAAAAATCCATTTGTACATATTAATGACAATTCTGCATAAACCATCTGAAATGACATGATTTAAAAACATAGTGTAACTAGTTTCCAGGTAATAAACTTCAGTAATATTTCTAGTATATCCATGGTTTTACCTGATTTGGGTGGTGGGACCACGAAGGCGTTAAGCTCGATGTCACTGCGTGGTAACGTGACCTCCACACTCTCTCCTGCTGACACCACCAGCTCCCTCACTGCGGGGAGAGACAACAGGACACAACAAACAGAGATGAAGCCAAAAGTACAGCATGGTGCGAGTGGCAGTGTTCATTCAACAGGAGAAGAATACATAAAAGCATCTTGGGTCTAGTTACACATGAAACACAAATGAAATGATTCCAAAAGATTGTAACCAACTGAAAGCTATTAAAGAATTGGCGAAGAGGCTGCCAGTGTTTCGGCACCAGGGAGCAGTTCGGTGCCTTGCCCAAGGACACCTCGGCAGTGGCCAGGAGGCGAACTGGCACCAGCTACTAGTCAATACTCTGTATTGTTGGTCGGATCGGGATTTGTACCGGTGACACTTAGATGACCAAGCAAAGTCCCTACAGACTGAAAATGAAGCCTATTAAATACCCTATGCTACATTTCTACTGTTAGAAAAGACAAATAAAAGAAAACTGAGTGAATTCAACACCAACAAAAATGTACACTAGTGATTTACTGTTGCAACACCATAAAGTTGGGGGACTGGTGAAATGGAAATTGAAAATATAAATCCGAGTTATTGTATTCTACGAAACATTAAGAGTGCTTCAGGAGTTTCGCTTTCTCCAATGTCTCCAAAAGAAATGCCGTTCAGTTGCATTTACAGCTAAATGTGATACAGTCCATCAGCGTATCCAAATGTGTCAGATTCACTTTCACTGTTCATCAGATCTCATTAAAGGTGGGGTAGATAAGTTTGAGAAACCGGCTCGACATACACTTTTTGTTATA
The DNA here is from genome assembly GCA_031216635.1 of Dissostichus eleginoides. NCBI lineage: Eukaryota > Metazoa > Chordata > Actinopteri > Perciformes > Nototheniidae > Dissostichus > Dissostichus eleginoides. The sequence goes on from CM062280.1 coordinate 10,808,358, forward strand.
TTCCATGGAATGCTCTTAACATCCCGATAGCAATGAATATCTTAAGTGCTTTGACAAAAAATCCATAAAGAAATGTCATCTGTCATCATTTTAGCCGGCCCGGCTAAAATAACTGGATGGCCTACCTGCCTGTCAGCCTTCCATCTGTGCACAAACTTATCTCGTGCCCTCATTGGTCATGTGCGCGTTCGTGTGTGTTGGAGGAGGGGCTCTGTAAGGAAGTGGCAGATTTTTTCCGGCTGTGTATTTTCAAATTCTAGCGCACTCGAGCTGGATTCTCCAAAATTACCTACCCCACCTTTAAGTGATGAAATATCTTGATTTATAGTTTGTAGTGTGGATACAGCTACAGAAAGGATCCTATATTGTACAATTCACAGAGGAAGTACGCAATAGTTTGTATTCATTAGAACGGTATGTCACTTATTTCACAAACCAATTCATAACACATGATTTCTATTAAAACATTTTCTAGTCTCAAGACCCAAACAAATGACATAAAACATTTAATAAAAACACTTTTTGCATTGTCAGATGGATTTTCTCTACACTTGAGAAGCTCCCCTCAGAGCTGAAGACTGGTATTCTCCTCATGATGTGTAAAATGTGTTTCAAACTATGAATGTGGGCGTCCCTTTCAATGGCATGGCCTATTCAAGTCTAAGCTTCTCCTAAAATGCAGTTGACCTTCAGATAACTAGGGTGTTTTTGTTGAAACCAGCTCCTCCTGTTACTGTTTGCTTTCTTATTGGTATTGGTAATTAAAAGAGCTACAAATATTTGTGAAAGAATATCTGTTAAAATGGTGTTATTGTCTTTCAGGGAGGAGAGCCTGATCATACGAGTTATTCCTGTTTGTAGAAGCCCAGCTTGTCTCAGCACATTCCTGTTGCTTGGACTCATTTGGCTGTCGCACGTGTTGCTTTCATCTGGAAAAATAACGCCTGAGCAGTCTGCCATAAAATGTGTGGGTAGTGTACGCCTTTATTTTGTCAATCATCAGCTAAAGTGAAAACAAAGGCAGAAAAATGCAAGCTTAAATGGACAAAGATGTGAGTAAAAAAAGAAACTTGTGTGAAATCTCGCTCCAGGGCTGCAAAACCACATTGCTGCTTCTACATTATTTAGTAGCTCATTATTAATCAAGACATATTACTGAACAAGCCTAAAATAGGTGATCGCTGACACTAACTGCTGCAGACGGTAGCGTTCTTACCGGCATGAGTTGGAGGTGTGATGGAGGCCTCTGCAGCTATGTTTGGAGGCGTCATGACGGAACTGCCATTGGAAGACGCAGCAACATCTACGGTGTCCGTTGAGTTCTGCTGGGAAGGAGCCGGAGCATTGTCTGCACTCCCATTGGCTAACTGGCTATGGTTCTCCTGGGCGATGGTGCTGGGTTCTGTGGGAGTTGGGTGACCTGTTTCCTGTTTGGGACTTTCCTGTAGAAAGAGTCAAAGAGTATTATTTGTAAACTACACTCTATGATGCAGCATGTAGGAAGGGTGATTGCATGAAGGAGGATGGGAAGTATTAGAAATAAAAGTATGACAAAAAAAATGGCAGGCTTATTTCAGTGCTGTTACAAAGAGCTAATTAAAGCAATCTGCTTCCAAAGAAAACAAGATAAAGGATGCAAAGGATCAACAATTTCCAAAAATAACCAATACTATGTCAAGTTACCGTTTTGGTTTGGTCTCCTGTGTGTTTTCCTGCATGCTCTGTGTGAAGAGCTCTTCTAAGTCTTGCTCTGATGGTCGGGGTCTTAAAGTAAAGTTGCAAACAAGACATTTTATTTTTACAAAAATATTTTATGAAATCCTACATATACAGAAATACTTAAAAATCTTCTGATAGCAATTCCAAATGCTCTCCCAAATTGAACATTCTGTGTATCCATCAGCATCATTTTATTTATGATATTTAAAAAGAAAGTCAGTAGCTGGCTGTGACTTAATGAAGGTAACTGAAAGCAGATTTTATAACCACTGACTGTGTTGACTTTACCCTAAGCTAAATGACAGAAACATCTTGGAAAATTATCAAATCAGTTCAAATATGTTCAGTAAGTCTAGATGTTGCTCCGTACCTTTGAGAGCAGCTGAAGGAGGCCGAGGGACTCCTGGTGGGGTTGGGGCAGGGTGTTGATGGGGCAGCCCCACTTCCTGGTGCAGCGGAGGAACACACACTGCCCCCCGAGGCTCCACACAGCGGTGCAGCTGGGGTTCAAGCAGCAGGCCTCCCAACAGGTGGCCCCGCCTCTCCCTTTGGCCAGAGAGTGCCATCCAAGGCCGATGGTGCTGCTCCAGTGCATCCCCAACACCCCGCCAGTCACCCGGCACAGATTTGCTGAAACACCTGGAGGGGGATAGAAGGAAGAGAAAACAATGATGTACTGCACTGATGTCCGATCCCTGTGAGAGTTCAGTACTGTGGCAACATATTGGTAGTTGGTCATGATATAGTGCTGAAGTGATGACGTATTTTTTTAGGTAAGCTCACACATTAGAATTACTGTGGTTTTGAAAACAGAAAGTCGATTTTTCCATTGGGTTTCCGATCATTGCAATAAATATTAACAGCGGCAAAAAATGTAGCAAGATAACCTTCACCAATAAACACACATTTTATGATTATAGAGCTTAAATGCAGCTGCCAGAAGTAAAGAGCTATAAACTAACCATGCTACGGTTGCAGGATTTCAGTGACGACAGCTCTACGCTTCTAACTGGTCATTTGAGTTTGTGGGCAGACCTCTGTAGCTTCTTCTTCCATGTCTTATTTGCGTGACGTGATCTAGCTTGTGGTCATGGCTGTGTCAAATGACTATTTTTCAAGAGCGCTAGTAAAATGCAGTAGGAAGATGAGTTTCCCTGTTCGGCATGATGACGTTTAATGTCCCCGATAACCTTTGTAGTCTCAATAACCCACTTAAACAGTCACAAGTGGAGTATTGGCTAATGTTTTTCAAGCCCCTTAACAAAGCCTGAACGTCCCTAAAGCGTGTGTCAACAACAGACCCTATTTCAGGCATAAAAAAAAAAACTTTAAACATTTATTTGACTTTGGAATAGAGGAACAGGGATTTGCAAGATGCGGACTCATTAGTGTGTTTTACGACTCATTCCTGCAGCACACTATGAGGGTGAAATGGAGGACAACAGTTAAATGTTATAAGCTCATTTTCATGGCAAAGAAAGTCTCTAAAGTGTTTTGTGTAGCGTGTGGTTTGATCAAAAGGATCTGTCAAAGGATCCGCTACCAGGCAGCGCTTCCCAGGCTTTTCAAGATTGCCCTTGTTTATATCAATCAGGCCATTGTTGGGTACTCTTGGCATTGTCGAAGGCAAAGGGGCAAAGTGAAACCCACAGTGAGACTTTTCACAGATTAGGCTCCGACTGAACGTTTCTCAGAAGAGCAGACAAGCGGTGCGATTTCAGCGGTCGGCCAAGTCAGTAGCGGAGAGAGGAAGTTAAGCTTTTCCTTGACAAAACAAGACACTGATTAAAACCCAAAGCACAGTTTGCGGTACGCACCAAACTCCTCCCTCTGAGCCAGAACATATCAGAGTCATATCAGCAGTGCAGTGAGCTGCTACACTAAGCTGCCCTGTGTACGTGTTACTCTTCCAGGGCATTGCCAAAAACTAATCTTAGTCAAGTATGAAATGAGCTCAATGAAATCCAGCTGTTCTCTAACATGCGCAAGTTATTGTGTAGACAGCTACAATGGAATACTACGGACTGTTAAATACTACGGAATGTAAAATACTACACACGGTAAAACAGGGTGAATTGAGAACTCACAACTCACAACTACTCAAATGAATGACCACCAAAATACAAAAGGTCAAACTAGCCATATATACATAAAGAAAAATGAAAACTGCTGTGTCACTGTAAATTATGGAAACTGCAGTGACAATGACAATTTTTTTATTTCTGTGTTGCAGTTCTGAAAGGTCGACACAGGGAAGCTGATCAAATCAAAACAAGTGTACTATCCCATAATGGAAATACTGGTTGTTTTCATTGTATTCATTTATTAACAGCCTAGTATTCTGCACTGCATTTGGAAATCTACTGTCATTAAATGTAGCTAAAGTCTTCTACAAGGCTGAGTGACCGGATAAATAAAGATAAAGATAAAGATATATATATATATATATATATATATATATATGTTTATGTGAGCTTTTGTCAATATCCCCACATATGAACAAGGTATTTTATTATTACAATAAAAACGTATTTTCATGACGAGGCAATAACAAAAAGGTGAATCAAATTGCTGAATAACAAAATGTAATACCAGCATTTCTGAAACTAGTGTTTCTTAAACTCAAAGGAAAACCTGAAAAACATAGTTTATGAGACCCTGCTGTACCCATAACTGTTGCTGCCATGGCAACAAGAAGGCTAAGGTTGACCTTATGGGATGTCAGTTTAACTGAAGTCTGGAAAAACACAGGTCTTGCCCCACACAGGAAACACACAGAAGCCTGAGTTTGTTTGAGAAATGACCCTTTGGCCTCCATTTAGTCACCCCCTCTTTGTCTGTGCCCCACCCCTCAACACACACATGCACAATGTCCACTCACAGAGGCACACACAGACACACAGTAGGGTTGCCAACAGTCCTGTGTCTCTCCGCCTCAGATTAGGAGGGCAGTAAACACCAACTCAGGACGTAAAACAATCAAAGTATCATAACAAGATTCCAAGAAGGATGCAGTCCCGCCCTGAGTAATCAAAGGCGTGTGAATCTACAGTGCAGATTAACAAATGTGGTTCAGTCAGTTGTGTTTAGGGTGACACTTGTTTGTCTTACCTGTGGGAGAAGACAAGACTAAGAGGTAGGTCAACATCAGGAGGAGGAGGTGAGGTAAGCTCCAGGTGAGCAGCTTGTGGTGTGCATAGGACATGGCGACCAAGGACCTAGGAAGATTTGATAAAACCAAGTTAGTATTATTAATAATAATAATAATAATAATAATAATAATAATAATGAATTATATTTATATAGCGCTTTCCTCAAACTCAAAGACTCTTTACAGTATAAGGCAGGGTGGACAAACAAAGACAGTCAACAGGGATGGATTGATGGGGGGGGGGGGCTTAAGGGTAGACAGAGGTGAAGAGATGGGTTTTGAGGCAGGACTGGAATTTTTCTTTTTTTTTTAATATATATATATATATTTGCATCTGACACTTTCATTGAGTGTTTAAAGGAAGCGTCAAATGGAATATTTTGACGATGTCGCCACCCTAAAAGAAAATACTTGAATGATTGAAAATAACTCAATTTATACTGTAATAGTGATAGTTCATCAACTATCTTAAATGAATATAACTCAGTATGACTGGAGTTATTTAGTGTAATATTTTCCGAGCCAGAACAGATTGTGTGGTTATCAAATGTTATTTATCGAGCTGTTAAAATGCTGCCAGACCACATTGTTGTTTGGTGAGTGGCTCCCTTTGAGTGCAGCAAAGAGGTGGCTGGTTTTTGACTGCAGTGAAAATAGTGTCATTGAAAAGGTGAACGCCCACAAATATGGATTGAGGAGGATTCTTTTGTTAGATAAAATCATGATGAGTTTTGGATTAGCTAACAATTCAGTGGTTAGTGTGTTTTAATGTTAATTCTATCTTTATTTAACAGAAGTGGACAACCAAAATAACATGAAATAAAACAAAACATTAAATGGAATAGTTGTGAAATACACTTTATGGCTCTGATGTGTAGGGGTCGTCACAGATGCCAAGAGTTAAAGGAGAAAACACATTCATGTCTGTAATAATTTGAGAGGTAAACACTCAAGATATTGGAAGCATTCATTCACAAAACCGTAAGTGTCCTACTGAGACTGAACAAGAAAAGATTTAGATTAGAAGGTTATTTCTAATTTCATCACAGCCTCTCATTAATTTTACATTCTGATCTCTCTCTCATCCCCAATCAACATATGGCAGAAGAAGATATACTTAATACCTTTCTCCCGGCCAGGCGGAGGAGGAAGGAAGTGAGAGGGAGAGGAGTTAGGTGGGCAGCCAGGTGCTGTGGGGCGACGGGTGAAGACGGGTCAACGCCAGCACTCTGAGGAGATCCAACATGGCCGTCTCCGGGGCCTTCACCGGCTCAAAAGCTCAAACAAAACTAGAGAGTGCAAGAAAAGAGAATAAAAAGGGGACAAGTGGATCATTTTATGTCATTGATGAACAAACCTGGACCACATAGGACTGAGCGTTCAATATTACCGTATACTGGCTCTTAGTGGAAATGAATCCATTTGTTCCATTATTATGTTGTCCAAATAAATGTTTCAATGCGAACTCAAACTCAAAAGTGAGTTATTGATGTCTTTGTTTTCCACATGACAAGACTAAGTGGGACATTTTTTATACACAGTGCTTTAGCTCTTTAGAGAAGCACTCAAAATAATTTGAAAAGCTTATATAACATCAACTTTATAACAAAAGTTGATGCAAATTACATTCAATTCCTTTAACTGCAGAGAGCAAAAATAGGAATGTTTCTTCAAATCCATTTACTTTAAGTATAGTTGGAACGTAGCATTGAAAAGATGGTAACGACAAACACTATGTCATCAAAACACAGAGGAAGAAGGAAAACATAAATTATATAGTTTAGTGGTCTGTTGGAAACACACACTTCACTTCTGGCTTATATAAGAAATGAGGATACCATCTACGTTTGTTATTATTTACAACAAAGAAAAACATTTCCTGATTGAGCCTAGCCAATGAAAAATTCTGCTAATATCCTGTTGGCTGTGACTCTTAAGAAAGTGAAACATGTTTCACATTCCTCCCTACTCATATGCTAATGGTACCTTTGCATATAAGGTAAAAGGTGATTAGAGGTGACAACTAAAAGTTAAGATTTAAATAACATACTTCTACGAAAGGTGTCTAGTACCTCTGTCATAGCCGGAGGCATATCTCAAAACATTATACAACAACGTTTATTATGTCATCTCTCTGTCATTGGTCGTGGTCGTAGCATAACAACAAATTACCCAGCCTGTATGTTCATAACAGAAGGGAACATTTGAAGTGGTTAATAGCTGGGTATAAGGGACTGCATGCAAAAAATAAACATGTCTACCCCTCTTCTTAAAGTCTTGTCTAGATATTTAAGAGCTGTCACAATGTAAAGTTACTTTATCCATTTTAACAACACTATAGTAAATATAACGCATGTTTTTATGATAAAGTCACAGGCCATCCAGGCCCTTTGGGTAACATCCTAACACTTAATGTTCTTTCCTACAGGAAGTTTGATGAGGAAGTTTCTAATTTCAACGCAATTACTAAAGATAATACATTCATGCTGCAGAATAATTACCTTGCTGAATGAGTCACAAGAAAAAGGATCAAGATGCAGACTGTACAAAAAAGAATGGGCAACAATAGGTTCCCAGCTTATAGGAATCTGTTGTCTTGAGATCCAAAAGTAAATTCTTTCAGGTAAACTAACACTCATGATTTGATGAGGAATGCATGATGTAAAACAGCACGTTTCCCCCTCCAACATTTTCATTGCAAGTTCTGACAGCAGAATGGGATAAAAAAAAAAGAAAAGAAAAAAAGGGGGGAGTGAACAGTACAAGTTCTGGGACACTGTGTTCAAGACGTATGCAAGCTTCTTCTACCACAACGTCCCACCAGGAGACTATTATGGAGCAGTGTAGAAATGAAGCAAGCAGCTTTCACAAGCATCTGCTGTGCAGACAGTGTAGATGTTGGCTAAGCACTCTATATCCATATTGTTGAAAATAATATTACTTTTTCTCTGTTTGTCAGTATTTAAAAAGACATGCACATGGTGATACTCGGTCTGTAAAATCCCACTCTGTAGTTACTATTTCAAGATAGCAGATACCTTGGTTAAGGCTGTTAAAACCGTTATATACAAATGTTCAAAGGTTATCACTAGGCACAGATCACACACTCTCACGAACTGCTGACACAAACCTGTATGATCCATATGTCAATCTGCATTCCTGCGAATGGACGCTTGAGCCCCAGCACTCTCCTTCAGTGCTATAATCAACAGCTCAGTAAATCCCAAATCCACAAACGGTCATCAGTCCTCCAGCACTTGTTTTTCTTTCCCAGGTCAAAATAATCACACAAAAAAAATGTCTGGATTCAGTCACGTTTTCCTCCTCTAGCTATTTTTTTTTTTAAACTAGGCAGCAAGTGCCCACAGGCTGGTCGAGACTAGAGTGTGTCCAGCAGGAGAAATTCTCAGGTGCACTCAGTCACCTGGGCTGATGACAGCTCAGCCATTATGGACCTTTCAATAGCCACTTTTCCCTTGAGATGCTTCTGGAAAACAATGATCTCTGTGACCAAAAAACCGGAGATCAAGAAAGGACAAGTTCTCCCTCTATCTTTTTTGTGTGGCTGTTTCTCCCTCCTCTTCCTCTCTCTCAGTTGCAGCAGTCAATAGCACACTTGTCCAGTGTTAATTTCGTCAACGAAAACTATGATAAAACATGACTAAGACGAGACGATGACGAGCTAAAAATAGATTCTTGATAATAAAAACTATGACGAAATGTATATTTAGTTTTCGTTGACGAGACGAGACGGGACTAAGGTGTTAATGGTGGACTATCGGACATTCAAAATGCAGGGTATTTTCCCCCAATTGTCCGTCTTGTCTGTCAAAATGCATCTTACGTTTCTAACTTGCAATATCATTATTTTCCGCTCTCTTCACTCCAGAAGAGCGATCTCCCTGTGTCTCTCTGTGTGCGGGGGGCGGGGCCTAACAGACACGCTGCAGCGGCACAGAGATCTGCCGGGGACGGAGCGTTCAGAGAGTATAGAGCACTGGTTCTCAAAAAAATTTCAATAATGTACCCCCTTTGAAAAGAAAATTCAGCCAAGTACCCCCTGATCAGCGCAAAAACAATTTGTTAGGGACAAAATGCCTATAAAGAGGTACAGTACAGCCTTGCACCATCAGTGTCTGATTTATTAAAACAACAACATTGTAACTTGAAACACTTAAAGGTGGGGTAGGTAAGTTTGAGAAACCGGCTCGAGATACACTTTTTGTTATATTCCATGGAATGCTCTTAACATCCCGATAGCAATGAATATTTTAAGTGCTTTGACAAAAAATCCATAAAAAAATGTAATCTGTGGAAGCCGTAGTACTGTAAAAAGCACGACCAATCATTTTAGCCGGCCCGGCTAAAATAACTGGATGGCCTACCAGCCTGTCAGCCTTCCATCTGTGCACAAACTTATCTCGTGCCCTCATTGGTCATGTGCGCGTTCGTGTGTGTTGGAGGAGAGGCTCTGTAAGGAAGTGGCAGATTTTTTCCGGCTGTGTATTTTCAAATTCTAGCGCACTCGAGCTGGTTTCTCCAAAATTACCTACCCCAACTTTCAAATGTTTACAATCCATCACTAAATTCATGGCAAACCAATTTTAACATCATGCAATAACACTAAGACGACATCAGTTGCATTGAACTGATCTTTTTAATAAGTTGTACTTACAATGTAGTGAGAAACATGGGCTTGTGCTTCACTGGGCTAATTAGTTTAAAGAGAGAAAACATTTTGACTAAAAGTTGACTAAAATGTAATTCTTCATCGACTAAAACTGGACTAAAACGTTTTGAGTTTTCGTCGACTAAAACTAGACTAAAACGTTTTGAGTTTTCGTTGAGTACAACTAGACTAAAACTATGAAGGATAGAAATGACTAAAATGTGACAAACTAATAACCATTTTCGTCTAAAGACTAAGACTAAATCAAAAATAGCTGCCAAAATGAACACTGCACTTGTCAGCTCTGTATCAGCTTCTAGGCAGACAGGTTGGTGGAGCTTTCTCTGTAATGACACCAAGGCCCACGCACAGTCTCTCTTCTGGCAGCTACAGTAAAGGAAAATGAAGATTTTTATTCCTCTCCAGGCAGAACAATCTGCACAATAATAATAACCTTGGCAACAAGATTCTCATCCTTGGATAATATTAATATAGATGCAATGCAAGCATCATAGCAAAACCATAAACCCCTGTGCACAATATTATCATAAGAGTTTAAAAAGGAAAACTCAAAAGTATTATACAACTGAGTGAAACCTCTATCTGCATTTAAAGACACACTATGAGTCAACTTCTTGTAGATTTTACAGCATCAGACTCATATCAGCTGGACTTCTACTGAGCTACTAATCTTATTTGCTTTAGTCACTTTTTTGTATCCATTGTATTGATTTTGTCATGCACAAATATTATTAATAGTATGAACTCATTGCAATAGACATTAACATGCTTCAAGCTTTTCCTGTTTTTAACTTGTTCTTGTTTCTTTGCCCAATTAACGCTGTCACTTATTGATGTTCCTGCTATATAATAACACTTATTCTAATTGATGGTTTTCTGTTTTACTGATGGAAGAGTCCGTTTTGTTGTTATGCTGAAAGTCAGATTTCCTTTGCAGAACTATAATCAATTACTGAACTGACAACAAGTTGATTTATGGATCATTATTAAATATAAAAGCTATTCATGACTACCAAACATTTGCCAGTTTAAACCTTAAGCAGTGGAATGTCTTCAATCTTTATCTGGTTGTGTGGCCTGGATATTGTTTTTTAAACTACTATTACTTTTTCAATTCAATTATATATTCAATGTTGAACTCTACTCTATAAGAGTGATGATTCTTGCAGAGTAGGGATTTACTGACGGATTAGACTGCAAATATGTGCACGATCGACCGCATGCATGGTGGTGTGTCAGTCAGATGAAATGCATGAGTGAACCCACTGCTGGGATAATATATCTGAGACATGTCATCCAAAATGGTATGCTATTGCATTATGTATCGTACCAGGCAGAAAACAGTCAGTGTTTCCTCAAGACATACCATGTGTCTAGCTGTCACAAAATAGAATACGGCCGATAACTACATTGTGCGTAGTTCAGTGCACACATACAAACGGTAATGGTTGAATCAATAACACAACACTTTGTATCTAGTACCAGATCTTCGTTTCGTTTTGACAAGAATCGACGACGTTCCGATACTGAGACATACAGCTTGAGAGATAAAAACACCATAATGTACATCACCTGTGTAATCCATTTTGAGGATACCAGCTGCTGGCATCGCTATTTCACTACACGGTGCAAGTACACCACGGATTCCCCCTGAGCGTTTTCAATGGCAAATGGACACAGCACTGTTAAAGCCGGAGAAGAGTAAAATGACTTACATTTACAGTGAAATGTCACTTCGGTCGGTCGCTGTGATGTGTTGTGTCGTCGTTGTTGCTGCTGTCCCCGGTACAGATAATTAGGTCAGTGTTCCTCTCGCTTGTTCAGCTGATGTGCCAGTGAAACCACAGTGCTGTCAAGTGATAAATACTGCTTCCGGTGGCTGGATGTTTCAAAATAAAACCACTTAGTTTCACAACCTTTGAAACCCTTGGCTGATGAAATACGCACACTGATTTAAATGAACAATACTTATCAGAAAGAGTGTGTAGTCCGCCAAATAAGCCTTATAGTATGTACACAGACCGTAACTGGGAAATAGTTTTACCTGCCCTGCGTCTTAAATTAAATTGAAAACTATTTACATGAATCCGACAACTTCCGCCTTGCGCCACCTGCCGACCAGCTGTCAAAGACGACCACATTAAGGTACACGTTAACAATTAACCTTCAGCGAGTTTGGTCAATTAATGTTGTATTTATTTCTAAAACAAAATAATACAAGTAAAATGTCTTCCGTGACCTCAATTTATAATGCAGCTTCGCTTCTACGACGTTGCAACACGATCCAAAATGGCGTATCGGCCTTCCAACTATTCCTCTTGTGATTGGTTCTCCGAGATCCTTGGGGCTTTCATTGGTTGCTTTTAGCTTTATTTTGACACTTTACTTCCGGATAGTGTGCTCACGAGCTGTTGCCGCGCGTGATAAGAGAGTTGTCAACAAAGTAAGTTATTTTACAAACGTTTGCAAATTATGATTTAACTGTCCAACTGCTACCTACCGTTATTTTCAAAATACTCAGAAAACCAGCTGAACATTGTTAAATTAGCCTGCTTTTGTTTCCTTCAACGGTGTGGAGCTAACGACTTGATATTCAGTTTGATTTTCCATCTTGCTTTGTATTAACAGCTACTACAAGGTCGTAATGGCTGAGAGCGACGATGTTTCACTTGTCGTTAGCAGCCAGCCTCCTGAGAAAGAGGAGCAGGGAGGAGGAGAAGGTGGAGGAAGTGGAGAAGGTGGAGAAGGTGGAGGAGGCTCAGAGAGGGATGATGAAGGAGGGTTGACTGATGCCCAGAGAGAGGTGTTGGACAGATGTCTCCAGGCCCTCAGACAGGCTCAAAACGACAGTCACACTTTGGCTGCTCTGCTGCTGGTAAGTGTCTGTCTATGGGATGTTTAACTCAACTGAGAATATACTGAACCTTACCAGCAATAGTGTTTGTATACTAACAGTTTGCATTAAAAACCTTTAAGTAATACACTGGCATGCAGACAAATATCTGCATTAGTTTAATTTACCGGAGGTTGAAAGGAGCTAATTAAATCTGCTTAGAAATGTAACCTACTATATACTTCACCCACTCTTTTACTAACTGTAAAACACCTTTTCACATATTTATTTATTTTTTGTCATTATGGACTTCACATTATCTATACACTTTTAATTCTGTTATAGTCCTACTGAAGGTTATTTATTTGCTTGTTTTTTTTTTTATTCTTTAAAAAATAGTCTATAAGAAATAAACCCAGGTTAAAAACTGTTGTTTTTTTTGGTCCTTTGTAAATCCAGCACATTGTCCTCTTAACTTGCACACAGAGCTCATTAATAATTTAGTTTTGGTCAAGAAACCTTCATCAGAAATCTTATTTGGAGGCAGTGTTCAAGAGTCTCTTGCCTACATACATACATTTACTACATTGCTGTTTACATTCAGTTCACAGAGGTTTATAGCAAAGCTTCTCTATTAATTTCCTGTAGCTAGTTGTAACTGAGTCTATATAGGGTTATGTATCTATGGGGAAAAATAATCTGACCTAAACACTGACAGGTTGGTGTTTTCTTTCTCCTCTCTGTCTTCAGATAACCCGCTTGTGCCCAGCAAGCCAGCTAGACAAAGCCACCTTGAGGCGCATCTTCGAGGCTGTTGGCCTGAACCTTCCTGCTCGTCTTTTGGTGACAGCCATCAGAGGGAATGAGACCTCCGGCCTGCCCCCACAGGAGCTCCTCTCGCTGGGCACGGCTCTGTTGGCTGCTCTGAGCACAGACCCAGACATGGCCTGCCACCCCCAGCTCCTCACCACCATCCCGGTCCTGCTTGGCCTTTTATCAAATGATCCTCTGAACCAGCAGAAACAGGAAGCCCAGGATCCAACGCAAGACTTAGAGACGGGTCCAGATTCTAAAGTGCAATCAGCAGAGAGTTCAAACGCTGAAGGCGATCTTTCCAATGAGGCCAAATCAGGAGGAGAGGGGAAGACTACCAAGCCAAAAGGTGACGACGGCAGTGTAGCAAACAAAGTATCAACATCTCAAGAAGCCTTACCTTCCTCCAAGCTGGACGAGGCCATAGCTGCTGACTGCTACCAGATCCTCACAGCTGTGTGTGCTTTACCCAGAGGTCCCGACCAGCTGCTGAGCAGGGGGGGTGTTCCCGCTCTGTGCCAAGCAGTGCAACAAAACCAGACTTTCAGCCATGAGAAGGGGCTTCCCTTGCTGGGATGCCTTGTAGCAGGTAGAACCAAGGACAGAGTGTGGAGTAAGCACTCTGCAGAACTCCTCACTCTGCTGGTCAGGTTGTCTAAAGACTTCTGCCAAGCCAAAGACCAGACCAAGATGGACATGTGCGCCCAGTTGGTTCAGTTTCTCCCCCCAGCAGGAGTGGCAGTAGAGAGCAAGGAGCTGAAAGAAGTTGTGGCCTCTGTATGGGAGGTGTTGAGACCCATGTTGCAGGCTAAACTGACCCCAAGGCAGATCGGGCCAATCCTGGTCCTCAGCGCTTGTCTGCTGGATTTGTACGGGTGGGAGTTTGTCGGGACGCCAAAGTTCTGCTGCCTACTGGTGAACCGAGCCTGTGTGGAGGTCAGGATGGGCTTAGAGGAACCGCCCGGGAACGAACTGAGCTCAGAGCTGCAGCACACTCTCACAGGTAGTGTGATTATTTCATATACTTTATTGATTGTAATTAAACATCTGCCTTTCACTTAACCTTTTCTTAACTTGACCAATCTTATGAATAATTCTGAAATCCCTTTTTTCAATTTTCTTTTTCTTTAAAATAGCCAGATTTAGGAATTTTGACAAAAAATATCTAAATGTCACCCTGTGTAAAAGGGATTCACTCAGACCTGCAGCCATGTTTGCCTTTTGCTGCCTGTCTCCCCATTTTCTCTAAATACTCTAATAAAGAAAAAGCGTCCAATTCTTTTTTTTATCTCGAAACAAAAATCCACAAATAAAATATTAGGTACATAACCGCCACTACTCCCCTATTTTTTAATTATAAAAATATATTTTCTTTTTTTGTTTTGTTTGATAAATGATTTGGCTGTCATGGTTTCATTTTATATTTCTCGTAGTCCATTTGTGTGTCATAAGTCATTAGTGATGTCAAACCATGTTGGTAAGGTATTTAATTTAAACGTGATTCTTCCATCCCCCTCTGTTACTTAAACCCTTCTCCTTACTTCCTTTTCCCAGGCTGTTACAGAATCATGGAGGCTGCCATAGAGCAGGCCTGCTGTGTGGGGATGTCCCAGACCGCTCCTCCTCAGAGCTCCATCCCCTCCATCAGTCTGCAGCAGAGCAGGCAGGTCCTCGGGGTGCTGGAGGAGGCCTTTGCCGCCCTCATGTACCACCTGCAGCAGGTGAGAGGAGGACCGACAGATAGATAGATAGATAGATACTTTATTGATCCCAATTTGGGACATTTTTTTTGTTTGCATCCAACAAGCTACTAGTTGCTAGTTCTGTAAATCTAATGACTCATTGCGTGCCAAATGAGTCTTCCTACTGCTGTGACAAAATGTATATCCTCAGGGAATAAAGAATATGGGATAACATTTTTAAGTTAATGTCTGTCAACGGAACTAGCCAATAATATAATAGGGGAGTACATTTTTTAATAATTAGCTCCCAAAAAGAGTTGAAACATTTTTAGCTTATTAAACCAGTTAATTCACAGAAAAGTATTAACAACCAAGTTGAGTAAAATACATTTTTAAAGTAATTTCCTTATTTTAAGTGCCAACTATTACCTTCTCAAATGTGAGGATTTGCTGTTCCTGTTTGTCTTATTCGATAGTAAACTGAATATTTTAAACTTGTTTGATTGGATAGGACATTGCAGCCTTCTGTGGCCTTGTACTCTGCGATATTTTAATAGATTGTTAATGTTCTATTACTTTAAGGGAATCTAACAATAGGAACATTTCTGCCGTGTTTTTGCGGATGAACCGGCGTGTAAATATCTCAGGTGTTGAAAGAAAGAGTAAAACATTTCATTCACTTCCTCGTCTCTTCCTGTTCTCGTAGGTGGATCAAAGTCGCTATGGAGACCCCTTTATTTTCGCCACATTCCGCTCTCTGTGCTCATGGCTGGCTGAGGAGACTTCCTGTCTGAAGGAGGAAGTGACCGGACTGCTACCGTTCCTGATCACCTACTCCCGGAGCCACCTGCAGGGTGAGAGCCCGGAGCACGGCCTCTCTGATTGGATGTCCGAAATGTCCGTCAGAGAGGAGACAGGGGCGTGGACGGGCAAAGAAGCTCTGAGGTAAAGATAATTATCAGAGGGAACCAGTCAGAAAGTTTATACTTTATTCCATAGAATCAGCAGTTTTCTAACAGTACTTTCTCTTAATTCCTCACACCCTCCATGCTCTTTTCAGGTATCTCCTTCCAGCTCTGTGCCACCTGTCGGCAGAGGAAGAGCCCAGGAAGGTGCTGCTCACCCTCGACACCCCTGCACTGCTGGTGGACTTCCTGTCTCAGTGCTGGACCTCCCTCAAGGGGAAAGGTGGGGTGTCCTCGGCCAGGGATCCCAGCATGGAGACAGCCTGCTCAGCCCTCCTCAACTTCACCGTCACAGAGCCGGAGAGAGTCAGGTAGCTGGTTAACAAGTGAAATACTCATCTAAAGCTAAAAATGATCTGTTGTTTACTAACAGATATTGAAGGTGTTCATTTAAACTTTTTCTGTTTGGTCGTCCAGGAAGGACCCATGTTTCAGAACGCTGGAGGCCCTTCTGAGTGAAGCACTTCCTGTTCTGGTTCACAAACCCCGCCTCCTGGTCCTGGCAGCAAATTACTGCACGCTGGGACTGATGATTAGCAGACTCAAATCAGCTCCTACAGGTAAACATTTTTTCTTTTCTTTTGATGAATCACTTGGTTCTTTTTTTTTCCAGCTGTTTATGGCAAATTCAATGCGCCATTTGTATCATGTTCCCTTTTAAATAAAAATTCCACAGTATTTTCCATTGCAATACAGCCAACATCTGACACGCCATAGAACGTGAAATCACAACATTACCAATAACCATCAATCTATTCAAACTTCACAGTGACAATGATCCAACATTAGATAAATGCAATTCAAATCAATTATTTATTTCTGTGTTTCCTCTCTTGCGACATATCAAAGTGTCTTCTGGGTAAAAGGTCTATACCACAGCTGATAAACTGGCAAACCTGAGCAGAATGCAGCCATTACTGATGTTGTTAGTTACCCTTATGCATTGCCTTCTATAAAAGCTTTTTAAAACGTCTGAGGGAATTCAGATCATGTGGTCTGTAGGTTGGACAGAAGTGTTTAATGTTATACTCTTTAAACCTCAGCTAGCAATCGTAGTCTAGTATTGTGTTCTTTATTGTTCTTTTCTTTTTAAATGTCCTGTTTTGAGAGCTGTCAATCAACACCATAAGACTTTGCTAACACACATGCTTTTTGTTTTTCCAGGCTCAGTGGAAGCCGGACAGAGGCGGTTCTTCTCCTCCGCCCTCCGGTTCCTCCGCGGCGCCCTAGACTCCGGCTCCAGCCCCGGCCCGGTCAGGGTGAGCCTCGGCTGGGCGGAGAGCTGGGAGGAGGCGGCGGAGCTGTGGAGGCTGAGTCTGCAGGCTCTGGGGGGCTGCGTGCGCGCTCAGCCCTGGATCGGCAGCCTGGTCCGAGAGGAAGGCTGGCTCAAACACACACTGGCCATGCTGAGTCAGTGTAGTGCACTGCCTGAGCAGCACACACAGGGGGCGCTGGAGGAGGCTCTGTGCGCCATGGCAGACCAGTGCCCTGTGTGTAAGGTGGAGATTGGAGACGCCATGAGAAATGATAAAGGAGCTTTGATCTCTCTGAGGAAACTGAAAAAGTCAGTGGGAGTAAAGTAAAACCAGACAGACATCTTTAACGGGTTATATTTTTCAAAATAAAGTAACAAAGAAGGGCTGTAGCCATCATGCGTGTTTATCTGACTGAATAATGTGTGACCTGTTAACCCTGACTGATTATAAGGAGAAGATGGCGCTGCCGTTTTTTGCAAATGAATTTTTGTGGAAAAGAGGGCACTCAAAAATTATGAACATATTTTTTTGTAAAGAAACTCCAAAGTTTGTAGAAAGCTGTGCTCTGGAAAGAAACACTTTTTTACATGTCAATTGTGAAATGTTAATGTCTTTTAAATAAAAGCTATTTTGTTAGAAAACCTACCTGGACCTCTTTTTGGTCATGAGTTTTTTTTCATGTAGAACTTTCTTTTTTTTTTGCTACCAGCTAGTTGAACACTTCTATAGTCATTATGGGGGGTGGGTAGTCTAGTCTCAAGCTCTTTTTACTTTCTTTAAAGGATCTTCTGTAGAAACAAATGTGCTTGGGGGCTGTGCCACAGACAGTTCAAACCAGTATTGGGAGACAGAAACTCTGTTTTAGTTTTTTAATGGAATCCGTTGATGGAAAATATCACCAGACTTAACCTTTACAGTGTCTTTTTATATCAACGCAAAAAGGATTTGTTTTTCTACACAGTGAAATACTTATCAGTTCATAATCTTTTTTAGTCCTCAAATTAGTTGAATAGTATCAAGCTTTTACCCGGTTATTATTATTATACATGTTTTTAAATGTTACAAAGCAGGATGTCATAGCTAGCTTGTGTAAAGGTGCATCTCTGTTATTATTCCTAAAGTCCTCTTTTACATCGTCCACCACTAGATGGCGCACTGATACTTGTCTAGATTTAGTGTGCATTTAAAACTGACTAAAGAATATGTCTGTTTATTTGTAGAGGGAGATGTGAATATGAGTGTTAGAGTGAAATGTTGGAAAAAGTAGAAGATAAAGTAGTTAAAAGAAATCAAGATTATCCCAAATAGTACACTTTTACTATTTTTATAGAAGTGGCTGATGAGTGACTCATCCTAACAAAACATAAAGGTTCAAAATGATTGTTCTGCAAATATTTGGTTTCATACATCATGTAAAAATATGTGTAGATATACAATAATAAGCAGAAAATGCAGGGTGTTTCAGAGAAATCACTTTCTTGTTAATATCGGTGCTCCTCTGCCGTGTTATTAGAGCAATGTGTTTAACCACTTCATCCCTGATAGTCTATGCACACACCGTGAAGAAAGTTTTAGTTACCCCCCGCCGAGACTCCTGTCACCTCCCGCCCTCTTTTTGTCCTTACCCCCCTCCGTAACACCCATCCATACAAACTCGTGTATCATCTCCCTAACTAACTCACTCCTCTCTGCACCTTCAGCCCGTCTCCTCTGCACCCAGCGTCACTTTAACCCCTCAGCTCCTCCACCGGCACCACCATGCTCTGGAAATCCCGAAACAAGAACGACGTCCTGCAGGTAAAAGGAAAAAAAAATCTCAAAGTGTTCCTTTTTTTATTTGTACAATGTATCTGTCACCTGTCTGTCATGTGCACACGTCCGAAAATATTGCGCAAAATGCTGCACATGAAGGGCAGTTGTTTACTTGTTTTTAACAGAAACTGAATCCAAAAAATGCCCTTTATTCGGTAATGAAACTTGTGAATTATTCAGGTTGGGTGCAATTTTGAAGAAAATTGCATTATTTGAATTATAAAACAGAAAAAATGTAATTTTTATGACTAGGGATCTAGTTTTCAGAGCGTAAAATTCGACTGTAGCGTAAACTTGGACATTAAAAATTAGAGAATATCATTTCCTTTTTTAAATGTGTTTTTTGTAAAGATTATCCTCAGTAAAAGTACCAAAACTCTCCTATTTCATAATATCTCGGTGCGTAAAATTCCTAATATTCAGTGCCATTGTTAAAACGAAACAAACAATAAATGGAGGCACAGTGTGAGTTTGAATTAACGGAGCGTAATTGAATGAATATATCTCTTTAAGAGAAGTGGACCCTGTCGACCCCTCCCCTCATTCTGCCGGGTGCGCGCAAAACTCTATAAGTAGTGCACTCATGGAGAGTCTGTAGGACTCTGTGTGTTGTGCGCGTGTGTATCTGACAGCAGCTTTTCATCTGCGTAAAAGAGCTCCGTCACAGAGAGAAGAAGAAGAAGAAGAGGAGGAGGAAAAGTAAATAACACTTTTTGAAATTAATGGACCGGTAAACAAGCCTGGATTACATCTCGGAGCATTTGGTGACATCCTTCAGTCTTTGGAAACCTGCGCGTCTTGTTGAATTTCAAATCCGGGGATATCCAGTGTGGTCCAGATGTTAATCCACACCTATTCCGCTATGGTGAGTTTGATAAAAGGCTCGTGTTATTTAAGATAATGTATTTTAATGACTAAAGTGACTTAATTTTAAGGAATAGTTTATGTCCTACCCTGAAAAAGATGCGCGTAATGTGTCATCTCCACTCAAAAAATCTAATTTGGAGTTAAAAAAGGTTTGAAAAATACTTTATAATTTGATTAACGTTCTATCAATCGACTGGAAAAGTTGCCTAAGGGCTGTTGGTGAATATCTTTGACTGCCGTTGAATATATTTTTGGTAAATGGTGTGTTTCTCTGCAGTATATTGAGTGTCAAATGTCCATACTTCTCAATGAGCCTTTCTGACAGTGAGTTTAGTGTAGCGGCGTGGCCGAGATGCTCTTTGTCTGCACAGTGTCACAGCGAGAGAGACCTGCTGACAGTGAAGTGTCCACTCACTGGACAAGCTGTGACATGCCGAGACACTCTCCATCATTCTGGAGCAGCGTTTTACAGCGTCATATATAACTTTTTGTGTCACTAAAATGATGAACACACAATCCCGTAGAGACTAGTGAATATTGTCGTCCATTTATTTCTACTTAGGCTATATGTGTGTGTGCTTTTAACCATGGCCTTTTGTCCTGCTGATAATGGACATTGCTCCACACCAACAGCATTGATCCGGGTGACCCAGCTTTTTACAAAAATCCAATTTCACCAGGATGTGTGTGAGCAGAAATGTAGGCTAGTGGACTACATGCTGTTACACACACTGCTGCATGCTGCCTCTTCTTTCACAGGAAACTTGTAAAGTCAAATTTATTTATTTTTTAACCTTTATTCGCTTTAATTCCCATGTATGGGGTCAATGTGGTTTCGTTGACACAATGACAGATTATTTAAAGATGTAAACCCCCACCCCCCTCCCGGAGCAACGTGTTGTTGTGCATTACCTGATTCTTTGTGCAGCTTCTTCTTGGTGGCCGTGACCTTTCTGACACTGTTCAGCAGCGATGCCAAGGGCGCCCGCTGCCAGTGCGCATCACTTCAAGACTGCTGCTATTTCCAACCACCTAATACAAATAGAAACACATTTATTCAGCTGATTTATGTTAAATTTAAATTAAAAACGTTGTTTATTTTATCCATGTATGCGTTAAGTATTGTAATCTCTCTGACGGATGGAACACTTAGTCCCGTGTGGCATTTTAAGGGGACACTTGAATGACTTTGGGCTCCTGATATGAAGCTAACTTTTTGTTATTCCCTGCAGGAGCGCGCGGACGGACTAAGCGGCTCTTCTCCGAGCGGCCGTCTCTCCCAGCTGTCCTCCCTGAACCAGGCCGGGTACTCCTCGGCTCCCCCGCTCTGCCACACTCCGGCCTCTGACTTCCAGCCTCCGTACTTCCCTCCCCCCTACCCCCAGTCCTCCCTGCCATACTCCCAGAGCCAGGACTCATATTCCCACCTGTCAGACCCCTACACCTCCATCAACTCCATCCATCAGCATCAGCAAGTG